>CM052666.1:7090185-7178613 GCA_028533165.1 Leontopithecus rosalia
ATTTTTCCTTCACTTATGAAGCTCAGTTTCGCTGGATATGAAATTCTGGGTTGAAAGTTCTTTTCTTTAAGAATGTTGAATATTGGCCCCCACTCTCTTCTGGCTTGTAGAATTTCTGCTGAGAGATCTGATGTGAGTCTGATGGGCTTCCCTTTTTGGGTGACCCAAGTTTTCTCTCTAGCTGCCCTTAGTATTTTCTCCTTCATGTCAACCCTGGTGAATCTGATGATTATGTGCCTTGGGGTTGTTCTTCTTGCGGAATATCTTTATGGTGTTCTCTGTATTTCCTGGACTTGAATATTGGCCTGGCTTGCTAGGTTGGGGAAATTTTCCTGGATAATTTCCTGAAGAGTATTTTCCAGCTTGGATTTATTCTCTTCGTCACATTCTGGTACATGTTTCAAACGTAGGTTAGGTCTTTTCACATAGTCCCACATTTCTTGGAGACTTTGTTCATTCCTTTTTGTGTTTTTTTTCTCTAATCTTGGTTTCTCATTTTATTTCATTGAGTTGATCTTCAACTTCTGATATTCTTTCTTCTGCTTGGTCAATTCAGCTGTTGAAACTTGTGCATGCTTTGCGAAGTTCTCGTGTTGTGTTTCTCAGCTCCTTTAATTCATTCATGTTCCTCTCTAAGTTGTCCATTCTTGTTATCATTTCCTCAAATCTTTTCAAACCTTTTTTCAAGGTTCTTAGTGTGTTTGCATTGATTTAGAACATCTTCTTTTAGCTCACAGAAGTTTCTCATTACCCACCTTCTGAAGTCTGATTCTGTCATTTCATCACACTCATTCTCCATCCAGCTTTGTTCCCTTGCTGGTGAGGAGTTTTGGTCCTTTGTAGGAGGTGAGGTGTTTTGGTTTTGGGTGTTTTCCTCCTTTTTGCATTGGTTTCTTCCCATCTTTGTGGGTTTATCCACCTGTCGTCTGAGTAGTTGCTGACTTTTTGTTTGGGTCTCTAAGTGGATGCCCAGATTGTTGATATTGAAGTATTTCTGTTACTTAGTTTTCCTTCTAATAGTCTAGCCCCTCTGCTGTAAGACTGCTGAGGTCCACTCCAGGCCCTGCTTGTCTGGCGTACACCTGTAGTAGCTGCAGAACAGTGACAGATGCTACCAGTTTCTTCTTCTGCTGTCTTCGTCCCAGAATGATGCCCACCAAATGTCAGTCTGATCAGTCCTCTTTGAGGTGGCTCTTTGGATATACAGGGGTCAGGGAGATGCTTGAGGAGATGGTCTGTACTTTATAGAAGCTCAAGTGCTGAGCTGTGAACACCCTTGTTCATTCAGGGCTGTTAGGCAGGTACATTTAAGTCTGCTGCAGCAGAACTCATAAAACCCCTGTTTTTCCTCAGATGCTCTGTCTCGGGGAGTTAGGGCTTTATTTATGAGTATCTGTTGCACTGTCCTGCCCAGCGAGGAGGCAGTCTAGTCACTATTTGCCTGCCGAGGCTCCACCCTGCTGCCGTGGGGTCCGACCTGTTGCCGTGGGCTCCGCCCTGTTGCCGTTGGCTCCGCCCTGCTGTCGTGGGCTCCGCCCTGCTGCCGTGGGGTCTGCCCTGCTGCCGAGTGTAATTCCCTGTAGTCCTGTTTATATGGGTGTATCTGTATTGGTGGAGTCTCTCTGTTAAGGCGGGTTGCCTCAGCAATGGCAGGCTGTGTCCGCAATGGGATTGTACCTCAGTAGGGGCAGAATGCCTCGGTAATGGCGGACGCCCCTCCCCCACCGAGCTGCACTCTCCTGGGTTCAGCTGTGCCCGCAGTGAAACTCTCAATCCCGAGCGTTTTGAATCGCCGTTTTGTTTGTCCCTGTGGGGGTGGGACCCACCAAGCCTGATCACCTGGCTCCCTGCCTCAGAGCCCTCTTTTTTTTTTTAAGTTGGACGGTTGACTCTCTCCCAGGTGTTTCAGTTGCCTGCTGATAGGGCACCAGGATCTGCGTGATTTCCCATGCAGTGACCCACTGCGCTGACTCAAACGTCACTTCCCGGGACTTTCCTGGTCTGGCTCATTGTCCAAGTCCCATTTAATCAGATGGATATGCTAATCTGCCCTCCCAAATCTCAGATTGCCGGTTTAACAGGGCACCCAGACCAGTCCATTTTGTGTGGAGTGCCGCTGTGTGCCGGCTGAAACAGCTGTGTCAGCCGAAACAGCTGCACTGGTGTCCCATTTCTCTCCTACACCTGGGAACTTCTCCATTCTGTGGGCAACAAAGATCCGTCTGGAATTGCGGCTTAGACTCACCCTCTGCACCTTCACTGAGAGCTGCAATCCTGAGTTGCTCCTACTGCGCCATCTTCCCGCGGCTCCCTTATTTTTCTTATTCTCTGTTGGTCTAGCAGACACCAGTTTGTTCAAATTATAGGAGCAATATATTTCATTATTATAGCATGTGTGTAAGTGAAATGAATGGCAGCAATAACACAAGACATCAGAGTGAGGAACTAGAAATACTTTATTACTGTAAGGTACTCATGCCACCTTTTAATTGGTATGTTATTTAAAAGTCAACTTGGAACTCATCATGACTACAAAATGCTTGTTTGAGAATCATACATACACAGTATATCACTGAGGTGAATTTTAACATACGAATAGAAGGAAGAAACTGATGAAAGGATAGAGACAGGGCTAATTAGCAGCTCCCACTTGGGCAGACAGAGCAGCATGTGGACACACACATCATGAACTTTTGCTCCAAGAACTACTGCAGGAATGTACCTGCAAGAGAATCCACAGATCCTTTGAAGGAAGCAGATTGCTGCTGCAGGCTCCAAGAGACAGCTGATAAACTGTGAGTGCCCAAAGTGTGAAAGGGAGATCATCCACCTTTGAATACACACCCTTCCTGGGAAACCTGAAGGTCCATATCACAGGTGATGGATTTGGCCTTACCTGGAGCTGAGACAAACTTAGAGAGTTGAGCAAAATATAGGGGTAGAGGAAGCAGGGGGAGGAGCCACGTGGAATCTCTCAGCCTCCAGGAAAGCCATTTCTGACTTTGTCTCACAGGCTCCTTGGGGAGGACCACCGGTGGAATTGGGGAAAGACCACATGGAGAAGGCAACTTCTAGCTGAACTTTGTAACAATTTCGACTGAATACAAATTTTCCTAGCAGAATCTGGAGGAGAGGGTGAACCTGGAGGGCAGATACAGCACAGAATTTGCAGCAGGCTGGGAAGCATGAAATCTGAAAGCCCTGCTTCTTTCCCAGTGAGGAGACCTGGAGCAGGGGCATACCCGCAGCCCTGCTAACGCACTGCCTGGAAATAAACTTGGTGCTGTTGCAGAGGTATTGCACAAGTGAGATTGGCCTTTTGGGCTGCATGGGAGCTGGGTGAGGCCTCTTACTGCAGCTTTCCCCTGCTTTCCCGGTGACATGCGTGACATAGCAAAGGCAGCCATAATCCTCCTGGAAACTTAACTCCATCAGCCTGAGAACCACACTTCCAACACACAGAGTAGCTTGAGAAAGCCCTGCCTAAAGAGAATCTAAGCTCAGACACACCTAACCATGCCCCCACCTGATGGTCTTTCTCTACCTGCCCTGGTAGCTAAAAACAAAGGACATAACCCCTTGGGAGTTCTGTGCCCCTGCCCACTGCCTGAGAAGCTTATCCAGGAGACCCTAGAGTAAGCTTGTATCCTTCCTACCTACTGCAGCTGATGCTCTCTTGAAAGAGTCACATCCTGGCTGGAGGCCAGCCAACACAAAACTAATGCAATAAACAAAAATACAACAAAAGACCCTCACAGAGACTACTTCACTCCCTTTGTATATCTACGAGAGCAGGTGTGGTATCTAGGGCTGAGAGACCTGAAAACTGATCACATCACAGGACTCTTTGCAGACATTCCCCAGTACCAGTTTGGAGCCTTGTAGCTCTGCTGAGTGGATAGATCAGAAGAAAAGTAACAGTCACTGCATTTCAGCTCTCAGAAAGGCACATAACTGAACATTCATATCCAGGAAGTACTCAGTGGGAAGAAAGAATTTGAACAACCATAATTGAGCTTCAGATCTTCCCTCTGACATAGTCTACCTAAATGAGAAGGAACCAGGAAAACAATTCTAGTAATATGACAAAATAAGGTTCTTTAGTACCCCCAAAAGATCATACTAGCTTACCAGCAGTGCATCTAAACCAGGAAGAAATCTCTGAATGCCAGAAAAAGAACTTAGAAGGTTACTAAGCTACTGAAGGAGGCACCAAAGGTGAATATGAACTCAAACAAATTTCAAAAATGTTATAAGATATAAACAGAAAACTCTCCAGAGAAATAGAGAACATAAACAAAAAGCAATCATAATTTCTGGAAATTAAAGACACACTTAGAGAAATGCAAAATAAACTGGAAAGTCTCAGCGATAGAATTGAACGAATAGAAGAAAGAATTTTAGAGCTCAAAGACAAGGCTTTCAAATTAACCCAAGAAAAATATTGAATGAACAGGGCCTCCAAGAAGTTTGGGATTATGTTAAATGACCAAATCTAAGAATAGTTGGTGTTCCCAAGGAAGAAGAGAAATCTAAATGTTTGGAAAATGTATTCAGGGAATAATCAAGAAAAACTTCCCCAACCTTGCTAGAGATCTATACATCCAAATACAAGAAGCTGAAGAACACCTAAATTCTTCACAAAAAGGTAATTGCCTAAGCGCACAGTCATCAGGTTATCTAAAGTCAATATGAAGGAAAATCTTTAGAACTGTGAGCAAAAAGCATCAGGTGACCTATGAAGGAAATCCTGTCAGATGAACAGCAGATTTCTTAGCAGAAACCCTGCAAGCTAGAAGGGATTGGTGTCCTATCTTTATTCTCCTTAAACAGTTATTGGCCAAGATATTTGTATCTGGTGAAAATAAGCTTGATAAGTGAAAGAAAAATAGTCTTTTTCAGACAAATGCTGAGAGAACTCACCATCACCAAGCCAGCACTACAAGAACTGCTAAAAGCAGCTCTAAATCTTGAAATAAGTGTTTGAAATACATCAGAATAGAACCACCTTAAATCATGAATCTCACAGGACCTATAAAATAATAACACAATGAAAAAAACCCAAAGCATTCAGGCAACAAATAGCATAATGAATAGAATGGTATCTTGCATCCTAATACTAACATTGAATGTAAATGGCCTAAATGCTCCACTTAAAAGATACAGAATGGCAGAAGGTATAATTCACCAACCACATATTTGCTGTTCTCAAGAGACTTACCTAACATATAAGAACTCACATAAACTCAAGGCAAAGAGGTGGAAAAAGAAATTACATGAAAAAGGACACCAAAAGCAAACAGGGGTGGCTATTCTTATATCAGACAAAACAAACTTTAAAGCAACAGCAGTTAAAAAAAGACAAAGAAGGATATTAAATAATGATAAAAGGACTAGTCCAACAGGGAAACATCACAATTCTAAATATATATGAACCTAACTCCAGAGTGCCCAAATTTATATAACAATTACTACTAGATCTAACATGATATAGACAGCAACCCAATAATAGTGGGGGACTTCAGTACTCTACTGACAGCACTAGACACATCATCAAGACAGAAAGTTGACAAAGAAACAGAGGAGTATACCCTAGAACTAATGGACTTGACAGATATTTACAGAACATTCTACCCAACAATTGCATAATATACATTCTGTTCATCAGCCCATGAAACATTCTCCAAGATAGACCATGTGATAGGCCACAAAGCAAGTCTCAAAAAGTGTAAGAAAATTGAAATTATATCAAGTGTTCTCTCAGACCACTGCGAAATAAAGTTGGAAATCAAAAGGAACCCCCAAACCATGCAAATATATGGAAATTAAATAACCTGCTTCTGAATTATTCTTTTTTTTTTTTTTGAGACAGAGTTTCACTCTTGTTACCCAGGCTGGAGTGCAATGGCGTGATCTCAGCTCACCGCAACCTCCGCCTCCTGGGTTCAGGCAATTCTCCTGCCTCAGCCTCCTGAGCAGCTGGGATTACAGGCACTCGCCACCATGCCCAGCTAAGTTTTTGTATTTTTAGTAGAGATGGGGTTTCACCATGTTGACCAGGATGGTCTCGATCTCTTGACCTTGTGATCCACCCTCCTCGGCCTCCCAAAGTGCTGGGATTACAGGCTTGAGCCACCGTGCCCGGCTGAATTATTCTTGGGTCAACAATGAAATTAACATGGAAACATAAAAAATTCTTGAACTGAATTATTTGAAATAGTGACACAACCTATCAAAACCTCCAGGCTACAGCAAAGGTGGTGCCAAGAGGAAAGTTCATAGCATTAAATCCCTATGTTGAAAAGTCTGAAAGAGTGCAAATAGACAATTTAGAGTCACACCTCAAGGAACTAGAGAAGCAAAAACAAACCAAAGTCACTATTCCTGACTTAGTAAGGAAAGGAAAAAAATGTATGCTGAGATTACTAAAATATCTAATAATAATGAATCTTCTATCTGTGAAATAGTGAAGAAAAACAAGAAATTAGTGCTAGATTTGCTGTCACACCACAAACTACAAAAGTTATTACTATAGTGCTAGGTAAGTGCTTAGTTAAAATGGAAAAAGCAATAAATTTGTGACTAGAAGACATGAACAGAAAATATGTACTACGTAGAACTAAAATATGTAATACACAGTACACATACTACCAAACCCAGTTGCATATAGAGATCTGGCATCTGTTAGAGGTGTTAAAATGTATTCCTTGTGGAAAAGAGGACTACTTACTATATTATTAAATTCATATGTTATTAGTAAAGTGGGACATATATGGCAGTGTCTTGTTGCTAAGTTAAATGGTACACACGATAATACAATTCTTTGTTTTTAAATTATTCATAAACTTATTCTTAATATTTCAGTATAATTTCTCAAATATGATATTGATTATTAGAAATATATCATCTATGTAAATACTCATGCTCTGCTAAAGACAGAGTGGAGGTGACTCTATTCACAATGGAATAACCATTACTAAATTCATGATTACCGTGTACATTTATAGTTTTACTGTGAAGATTGATCATTTGCTAGCTTTAGTCACTCAACAAATATTTATAAATATCTTCTATATGTAGAGCATTACACTAGAGTACAGCCATTATGTCTTGATTATAGATGCAAATATTTGAAAATATTGAAGAACCTTCATTGTTGAAATTCAAAAAAGATTCCCTGGCAGACACTAATTACTATAATAAATAGAGATGACTTCAGTACAAACAAATGATTCAGGCTAACAATTAGTAATTAACAAATAACATAAATAGCATAGACATTTTAAATCTTAAAGAAAAATTTAAATGCAGCAATACTTAAGAAAGTGTTTTTTATTTACTAATGTAGTATTCAAGTCTAATACTAGACATAATTTCCAATATAAAATACCTTTATATTTAAATAATCAAATACCTTTTATATCAGTTGACTAAGTTTAGAGGAATCTTAAATATTGAAAAACATCAATAATGCTAGTATGTGAATCCATATATGTGTGATGTATATTATTTTGGAGAGTTGCATGTAAACAACATATTAATGTAATAAATCCAGCTTTTCTTAGTTGAATTTCTTTGTAAAATAATGCAAGTTATCTTGTACAAATGTGGTCTCGATTCCAGGCCGTATTTCCTGGAATGTCAATAGGGTTAAATTATTATGGTTGCAATAAAATAGAGTTGCTTTATTTCATCTACTATCTACAATCTTGAACAAACTTTAAAATCCTCCTATTTTCTTAAGGGAAGGTGGTGTGTCCCCAAGTGTCTTTTTTGTTTAGTGCCCTGAACAATCTATAAATACGAGGAAGAAGGAATAAAAGAAGGACAGGCATATCAAAGGAGAAATCAAATACCTAACAACATACTGTATTGAAAATTAACAAATAAGAATCCAAGGCCTCTCATGCAAATGGTTCCATCTCATTCAACCACTAGACATAATTAGACATCTATATTCACAAGGCATACAGTAACAAAATTCTGCTTAAAAATAAGTAAGTTATCAGTTATATTTATATATAGACAATATGTAGACTGAATAATTATTTGAACAATCCTGCCTACAGTTTATATTTTTCCAAATAGGTTTCATTTCACATTATTACAATTTGTTTCATTGGACATTTTCCCAATCTTCCATTTCACTTTGCCCATAGAGTTAGACTAGCCAATTACTTGAATTGGAATGTTTCTAAACATAGCCACTTATATGAATAGTTGAGATATCGGGAAAACTTTACATGATGTGTTTGTGATCATCATATTGTTACCTATGTTTGATCAGTATTGTCGAATGCTATTAGTAGTTATTTAATTTATGCTATTTCAGTATCTAGAGAGCAAGAAAGTACATTGTATCCGTGAACACTTTAATTATGTATGAATTTTTAGCCAAGAGAAAGACAACTACTGAGAAAGGAATATGTCATTGAAGGATAAACACATGTCATTTGTCTGCTCAATGGTCAAGGATAATATTCATTTTGGCTTTTCTAATCGAAATTACATAATCCATAGGTAAAAATTCACGGGTAAACTATTATTGCATTTGACTTTAAACCTTTAATGTTACTATTCAATTAAATGCTATTCACATTAAGGTACAGTCCTGTAATGTGTCATAAATGCAGAGTCTGTTAGGACATTCACTCACACATTCATCTAATAACTATTGATCACCGCCTGTGTGCAAAGCACTGAGCCATTTTCTGTCTAGATTCTCTCTGTAGTTGTGCAGGGGGACACTTTATCTGTGTCCCCCTCTGAAATCTATCACTGGTAATAAATTAACCAGTGTGTCTAACATTACCTTTGCCATGGGAACATTAGAGCTACCTAAGGTCACTTCTATTGGAAAAAAGCTACCTGAATATGCTAAAGTTTTTATGTTTATAAAGATGATTTCTCTACCTAGTAGAAAAATGATAGTGAAACTGGATCATTTAAATGACAATTGAATTGCTACAGCCAAAGGAAAGGGGAAGCCTTGAATAGAGCCTGAGGACAATTACTGTTATTAGAGATTTAGGCTCTTAACATTTCCAATGTTGGGGGCTGGTTTCTACTCAGGAGAAAGGGGAAATATACAGATTTTCAGAGGGTCTCCCTTTCATTCAGGCCATCTGGGAACCGTTTAACAAATTACCTCTTTTATTCAGTGAGCAATAATATAACAGTACTAAAAAGTGATCATTTTATAATCTCTCACTTTGAAACAGATTGTCTTTCTCCCCTGCTCACATAGGCAATGCTGCATCCATATCTCTAAATTTTATAGCCAGGAGTGGAATAAGTACATCTCTTGGTTTCTAGGACTCTACTGTCCGGTTTAGGCTCAGCAGAAAGTAAAAACAGACTAAGCCAAAGTGACTCCAGTCAACCCCTCCCTCCCTCAAATACTATTTTCTATCCCTGGAGCCAGTATAAGCATGGAAATCAGAGGTGAGGTTTCTGAAGGAGAACATCCAACATATAAATTGAGGGCCTACTATGTTCTAGAGCTCCTTCTAGGCACTTCTTCACCATATTGAAGACAAGTTGTTTTTGATGACTCATGGTGATCATTTTGAACTTATTAACCTTTCAAAGGTCATTGACACTGGGAGTTCTCAGGACCCTGAAGGAAAATTTTCTCCCTAATCCCCAATCTTTTGCAAGGGTTTTATGTATCTTTGACTAAGAGCCTTGCTTGTTTTTTCAAAGATACATAATAGGCATTTAAGATTGTTGTGTAAGTGACTGAATAAATAAACTGTTCCTGTAGTTAAATTACTTAAACTCTTTATTTATACAAGTTTCTATTTCTCTGAAATGTGAAGGTGTTAAGAAATAAACAAAATTGAGTGCATGGCTGGGTAAGGTGGCTCACGCCTGTAATACCAGAACTTTGGTAGGCCAAAGAGGGCAGATCGCTTGAGGTCAGGAGTTTGAGACCAGCCTGGGCACTATGGTGAAATCTCGTCTCTACTAAAATGATAAAAAAATTAGCTGGGCATGGTGGTGCATGCCTGTAGTCCCAGCTACTAGGGAGGCTGATGCACGAGAATCATTTGAATGTGGGAGGCAGATGTTGCAGTGAACCAAGATAGTGCCTGGGCTCCAGCCTGGGTGACAGAGTGAGACTCTGTCCTCTGTCTCAAAACAAAAGCAAAAAACAAAAAACTGAGTTTATTGGGAGTGGAGTTGATAAAAATGCTTTGGAGACTATGGGTTGTCTTTGAAAGATTGTCTTTGCTGCTCTGTAGTAGTAACAAAGGAAAACTATACTTCAGTTTAATGATCCAGAAGAAAGAACTGTCATTGTGTATTATTAGAATAAAACATAATAAAATAAATTTCATCAGTGTCTTCTAGATTCAGTGATTTTCATAACTGAACATGGCAAAGTATTTTGCTGCAACTAAGCAAAGTTGATTAGCAGCCTTTAAGAAACTATCAGAATGAAAGCAGTTAAATATATCAGTGATAAAGGTCTTTGACCCTGATACAGCCATTGTCTAATCTCATAATTTGAGCATTCAGGGACGTATCGAGGGAATTCAGTTGTTATAGAAGAATCCGAAACATAACTGAAAGTGACAAATGATCAACTGGAGATTGGGAAATCATGAAATAGAAAACCATTTGCTTCAGGAGCTGCATAAAATATAAGATACACGTAGTTCTTGATTTAAAATCAATCTTTAAAATCACTGGTAGAAAATATAGATGAAAATTTTGAGAATTCAAAAATTTACTTATGCATTTACCAATTATTATTTCTTCCATTTTGTCATAGTTCTCCTTGTATTATCCGAAAGGAGTTGTTAAGAAACAATTGGGCTGGGTGCAGTGGCTCATGCCTGTAATCCCAGCACTTTTGGAGGCCAAGGCGGGTGGATCACGAGGTCAAGAGATCGAGACCATCCTGGTCAACATGGTGAAACCCCGTCTCTACTAAAAATAAAAAAAAATTAGCTGAGCATGGTGGCGCGTGCCTGTAATCCCAGCTATTCAGGAGGCTGAGGCAGGAGAATTGCCTGAACCCAGGAGGCAGAAGTTGTGGTGAGCTGAGATCACGCCATTGCACTCCAGTCTGGGTAAATAGAGCGAAACACCGTCTCAAAAAAAAAAGAAAAAGTAAAAGAAAAGAAACAATTACAGGACCAAGAATTTAATACTTCATGAAACTTTATAATCAAAGAGTAGACTAAAAAGTATTCCTTCTATTTGTCTCTGTAACCCACTCAGACTGATAATAGAACAGTATCATCTTTAGGATCAAAGACCCAAATAGGTGTTGGTGTGTCATTTAGTTGTGTATGTTTTAAATCAAATTTTAAAACAAATTTAGTCATCATCTCTCAAAATCTTTCTGTATATTAATCCCATTGTTTTGAAAAAATGTGTATCTTTTACAAATCATACTCTGTTTACTAGTAGCTCAAAAACTTTTTAGCCTGCATAGTACTTGAAAAGAGAATCATTTTTTTTCTGCAGTTTTTTGCTCATCTGTGTGTAATTTAAAACTGGAACATATTAATTTTCTTAGCTGTTCTTAGTGAAATGTTCATGCAAAAGATGTATAATTATCTTGTAACCATCCATGCAGTTACATTTTATTTGCACTCAATTTTTAATACAAAAGTAATAAATGTACACTGTGGAAAAAACAGTTACCAACTTTATATGTAAACCTACCACCTATAGATAACCCCAGCTAATACACTTAGTTTATATACTTTCAGACCTTATATTATTGTTATTATAAATAAACACATCTCATCTGTCTGTATCTTCTTAGAGTTGTAATATTTATGTCAATAGATAAATCCCCCTTTATCTAGAATAGAGGATTATACTCTATATGTTATTTTAAACTTGATTTTAAGTTCAAACTGTATTATGAGTACTTTTCCATATTTATAAATGTTAGCCTTTTTTTTTTTTAAGAATTAGGACATCTTAAACCACTCTCTGACTTTTGCGCATTTAACTTGTTTTCTTTTCTTCACTATTATCAATGCCCCATTATTTAAAAAAAAATCTTTATCAAGTTGCTTTAAAATGTATTTTCCTAAATTCTCAGTGGAATTTTTGGGTCCTGTAGAATGTATACATATGCTGCTCCTCGTAAAAGGACTGGACAAATTCCTCTCCCACAAGCAGTGTTCTGCACTGGTACTTTCTACGAATTTTTGTCAGGCTGGTATTATCATAATCTTAAAATTATTAATTTGAGAATCAAAAAATAACAGCTATGCTTGTTTTCTTTAGGAAAACAGAACACGTTAACCATATTTCTGTAGGGTTTTCATTCTCGACAAAAGAAAGGCCAGTCATTTTCAATAACGAGTAGTTTGGTAGGACCGAAACCACTCCACTGGGTCAGTGGTAAAATTTGTCTTTGGTGTTAAACATTAAGACAGCCGTGAATAAAGACATGAATATCTTTGGAGCATTCATACAGCATTTAGTCCAGTCTTATTTATGATTAGACTTTTTGATAATGGCTTTGGGCTGACAATATGTATAAAATCTGAAATTAGGCTTTTTAAATATTATAATCCAAAAGCAAAAATGTCTTCCTAGAAATAGCAAAGGAATGCTTTTGTTGGGTTTGCTCCACTAACTCATGTAGGCAGTATCCCAAACTTAAACAGCCAGCAGTTGTTTTGCAAAAGACAAACTGCATCTGAAATCAGTGTGACAGGACCACAGTTTCCATCTCATCACTTCCACCAACTTATATTTAAGAAAGCACAACTTGAATAATAAAAAACACCGTAGAATAAACAAATTCTTCAATGAGAATGTTTTGAAGTCAAGAGAAAAACAGCCCCAGAGCATTATGTTATGGCAAAATTTTGACTGGCAAAAGTTTTACAATGGAATAGGGTTTTTTAAATATTGGAAATGAGCTTAAGTGCATGGCTAATTGAACTAGGTAAGACAGCTTAATGAGCTCATTTCTTTCCTTCAAATCCAAGAAGTCAGAAAGCGAATTTTCATCTATTCTTCCATTTATCCAATTAGAAGATATTTTCCCCACACATAGGGCTACTAGAAGAAGTAATAATTATGTCTGATGGCTCCTGGGAAGTATTGTCGATAGATAGGAACTCCTCTATAGTGATAACTACAGATGATCAAATTAACCAGAAATAAATTTTGGTTATACATTGCTTCTTGCCAGTCTGTAGGCTACCTCCTCCAAAGCAGATCATAGACCAATGCATTGATGATCGCAGAATCACCTCTTAATGGTTTCAGACTGTATATAGCATAGTGATAGTCATATACTGCTGGTGCTAGTCAAACTTGAGATCAACAACTCTGTTGGATTTTTACCCCTCTCTTCCTTGTTTTTCTCCTCCTCCATCTTCTGAATTTCAGGTTTGAGCATGTAATATTTTTGAGGCTTTGTTTTGAGCATTATTTATATATTACCACGTATCCTAAGATTATTTTGAGTCAAACACAGGTAAGACATTCCAGTAAGTTATCTTCATTTTGGAGATTAAGAAACTAAGATTCATAGACTTAAAGAGGACTCTAGGACTACCTGTCCATTGTCATTGCTCATGTTACTTAACCCCTTAAATCCTCAGTTGTGAATCCAATAACAATCAAAGTCATAGGCAAGTGTGCTGAGGACCACTGTGTAACAAGTGCTTTGATAACTGATTGGTCTTTACAGCAACCTTATGAGAGAAGTGTTATTACTCCCACATTACAAGTGAGAAAAATAAGGATTAGAGAGGTACAGATAATTACACTAGAACACGGGACTAGCAAGTCAAGAAACAGAAATTAGATGTGGGATACTGTTTCACCCAGGCCTAGAGGATTTAATGAAACAACCCATTTTAAATGCTTAATATAGTGGCCAGAGTATACTCTCATGAGAGTATACTCATAAAATGAGAGTATGCATTTGATGTTACTTTTCACAGTGGCCTTTTTGCAGTTAGTAAACAGCAGCACCAATAATTGAACTAAGCTGTTTGACTCTCAGCCTATAAATCTCTAACTTTTGATTTTATGAAATAAATTTGATTTGCATATGGGTATTGCTGGTGAGGGAAACATAAAGAGGTCAATTTCCCCACTTTAAATTTTTTTGGCTAAAGACTCATAGTTGACAATATTTTAATGGTTGCCACATATTCTTCTTTTATGAGGTGAATTTTATTTTGTATGTGTAAGGGGTTTTTATTGAAAATCATCTCATAACAGTCAATTCTGAAGACTTTACATAAATGTCACCTTGTTTGTGAACTGTTTCCATTGTGAACAGTTCCTCTCTAAATCCCCTCAAGATCAACTTTCTCAGGACATCAATATCATTGTCAATTGTGAATTGTCAGTTAACAGCTTAGCAATTGTCTATCCTGCTCCTAATGTATGGATGACACAGAGAATATAAAGAGTGTAAATTGGGTTTTCTGGAAGATACCTATATGCAAGCCAATCATTTAAGGGGAGTGACAGGGCAAGACTGAGGTATTAATACAGTACTCTGAGAGATGAGAAGAGGGAAAACTATCTTAACCTAAATGGTTAGAAATGACTGTGGGAAAAAAGAATCTTCATCACTCCAAAAAATATTACAGTGATATTTTAATTGACCATTGAGTTTACCTTGACCATTGTAAAATGACCAAAAGGGTGAATTATTTTTAACCAATTATTAAAATGTAGTACTACCTACCTATAAACATTGTGGCCTGATATTTACATTCTTATTATTTTTTCTACCTTTTTGTCTTTTTCTACCGAGCTAAATAGAGAAAACTCACTTTATTTTTATGCTAAAATTTTTGGAATACCATTAAACAGCCACACACTGGGCAACTAAATTCTTATTTTATTCTTCTCCCTTTAAGATTGTTAAAGGAAGGAATTGAACTAGTGGGGAAAAGTAAATACTAGCAAAAACATGCTTTTGACTAGAGTATGTTCCAGTAATGATTATGAAATATGTCAAACTGCTCTAAAATACTAAATATTTATCAGGATTCATTCTATATTAAAATAGAACAATGGAATAACCTTTGTTATCTCAATGTGAATATTGTTTTTAACAATGTTAATATGAAACAAAGAGCAAAGGACCATTATTATGGATAGACAGGGAGACATTACTTTACATGGTTTGACTCTCCTGATTCATAATTCAACACATAACTCTGGCATACACTGGGCACTTAGGGAAGCCACATTAAGTATTTCACAGCAAATGGAGTGTGAGAAAAATGATTTTCAGAAATCTTGGTATTTACTTATTTTAAATCTTATCTTGAACTGATTGTACTTTACATGAAATACAATTTGACAGAATGTAATAGATTTTAGTGTATGTGCAAAATGAGAATTTTCTGATCATTCGGATATTAAAATGAACTTTATAAATACCAATACATATAATTACCTATTACAATTCTAAGGTTTATTTATTTTAGTAAAAGCCTTTATAAAAACCTGGAGAAATCTCATTTATATTACAAATGTAAAACTCCTACATTTCTTTTACTTGGTATTATTTACTATTAATGATGTTAGGTTTATTCAAAAATGCAGGCACAGACTCCAATTAGCCTACTAACCTATTTTATAATTTATCAATGCAATAGGTCAATTAAATCAGAATATTTAATAAAATTGAAAGTGTATTTTTTTATTTTTTAACATAAGTCCATATTGGTTATTTTGAAGAAGCAGTTTCTTCTTTAAAATGATAAAAATTGTCTATATAAAATCAATAGTCAATAGTGTAAAAGCTGTAACATTATGGACATTTTCATTAAAATGAGAAAAAAGATAATTATACCTATCACCACTACTATATTATTTCAATTAACTATTATGCTGAAAATTCTGGCCAGTAAAGTCGGGGAAGAAAATAAATATAAATGTATATTTAAAATTATGAACTAAATATTCACTGTTTTACAGGCAAAGGAAAATTCTAATATCTGATAAAATATTTAAAATCAATTTAAAAAGAATATGCTAAAGAAAAATGAACAATTTTCTCAAAAAGTATTATATTTAAATAAGAACTAGGTGAAGTTTTATTCACTTTACTAGTAACCAAAGACATACATACTAAAGCAGTAATTGACATATTTTCTAAAATCAAAATAATGAAGATATAACAGTCATAGTTGTAATATTGGCAGAACACAAGAAAATGGACATTCTCCAATATTGCTGGTGTGACTATGAGTTTAATTTTTTTAGAAGGAATTTGATCATATTCAACAAAATATTTAAAGCATATACATTCTTTGATAATGTAATTTCATCTCATAATTTTCTTAATGTAATACTTAGCTATATCCACCCCCATTCCCAAAATAAAACTGAAAAAAAAAACTAAATGTGTAATAATTGCAGAATGGCTGAATGTTATGTTATGAAAAATATAGGAAAAATATAGCAAAATAAATAATATTTAATAATACAAAACTAGTAACACAAAATACATGATGTTTAATAACAATACACATGCATATTCATAATTTTGGAAAGAAAAAATATATATGCAAATTTGAAAGAAATTGATGTCAACATTTTAACTTATCATTTGCTAGTCAAATTATCAGTGCTTTTAATATTCTACTTTCTGCCTTTATTTTATAAATAATACTTTTTATGATGTCTATGGTTTTACTAAACTCAGTTCAGGTGAATTATTTAAATCTATAGAAAAAAATTTTGCTTTGACCATGAATTCTATTTATATTAGGAAGTTAAAATATTTATAAAACATATATTCAGGTTTTGTTAATTTGTTTCAGTACGTAACAGACCTATTATGTAATTTGAGTAAATTTTTTCTTACAGTTTTATAGGTAGCCATCTCCTTACGCAATTCTGGTAGGCATGAATATCAGTTACCATAGTTTAGTTAAATGCTGCCTGTCCTCCAACAACATAGTATAAGTGTCAGGTAACATGGAATATTACTGTGACTAATTACATAAACGTTGCTGCTGGCTCTGCAGTCTAGAAATTACCACATAAAATAATAGATGCACATTGTGGTCAGTGACCAATCATGTTTCCTTTTTCAAAATCTGTTGGTGATTGTGCACTACACATTTATTATTCAGTTTATTCATAGACAGAGAAGCATGTGGTTGTATTGCCTCCTTATGAGTGATAAACCCAAGAGACACTTTACAAACACAGATATTCAAAAAAGAAGGGGAATTAGGTGGCAAAGCTGAAAGCACTGCAAAGACAGAAAATACTTGAAGTAAAATTCCAATTGAACCTAAGTGGAGTCATAAAAGATATAGTCACTACTGCTGTTTGAGAGATTCTGGATATGCAGCCGGAGCTACTTAGTGAAGGTGAACTTAACATAAATGAGGAAAGGATAGGGTGAAGATGTCCTTGAGGAAGTGACACCGCAAACACTTCACATTAGAGAAATTCTCGCAGGTACTTCACGACACTAAAACTACGAAAGTCAAAATGTTGGAAGCTGATTCAAACTTAGAAAGGAGCATGGCAATTCACCAAGGCATAGAAGAGATGTGGTGTTCAGCGTGGTGAGTTACAGGTGAGATGAGGGCATGCGCTGTTCAAAGTACTTTTAGTGAGTATTTTACAAAGGAGTAAAACAACTTCTCCAAGTTTGTAATGTTTTAAGTTACAGAGTACTAAATACGTGTTCGTTTTCACTGGTTCATTTCTTTACATTTATAACCGGAAGTGCGGAGTTTTTGACGTTTTGAAGTTTTAAACATCTTAGAACTATCATCACCTTTCCTGTTGATTATTCAGATCACTTTGCATGTTTGTAACACAGAGGATAAACGATTGAGAGGATAGATACTTTATTTTCCAAGGTGTGATTATTACACACTGTATGGCTTTATCAAACATTCCACGTAGCCCGTAAATACACAAACCCACTATGTACTCACAAAAATTAAAAAATTAAGAAAAAAAAAGATCATTTTGCATGGCTTAAGCTTCATGGTCACTTTTACAATTCCACCCTACCGTGCCCATAAGTATGCTATTTCTGTCTTACAAAATATTTTTTCAAATATAATCATTGCTGACTTTTAACTCAGTCATATGTGCTTTATATCTCGTGAAAGTGCCTAGCATATCAATAATATGAAAGAACAATTTCTTCATTGTTCTGATACTTTTTGTTCTAGTGTGATCGCTGCTTGCCTCTTTATAATGACAAGCCTTTCCGCCAAGGTGATCAAGTTCACGCTTTCAATTGTAAACCTTGTCAATGCAACAGCCATTCCAAAAGCTGCCATTACAACATCTCTGTGGACCCATTTCCTTTTGAGCACTTCAGAGGGGGAGGAGGAGTTTGTGATGATTGTGAGCACAACACTACAGGTAAGTAGCAAATAAATTGCTGACTTGGTCTTGGAGATCTGTGTGCTTCTATTTACAATGCAAATTATTCTGAATGATGTTATTGCTATCTTACTTAAGAATGTGTTTTCATACTGTTAAGTTTGAAAACCAAGGCTGATTCACCAAATC
This sequence comes from Leontopithecus rosalia, assembly GCA_028533165.1. Classification (NCBI taxonomy): domain Eukaryota; kingdom Metazoa; phylum Chordata; class Mammalia; order Primates; family Cebidae; genus Leontopithecus; species Leontopithecus rosalia. Next base: position 7,108,699 of record CM052666.1, read on the forward strand.
TTCCTATTTCCAAGTCACTAGATAGTTTTCACAAGTAGCACTCTAGTCTTAAACTGTATCTTTTCAGAAAAAAAATGTTTTAAAAGGATTTACACCATTTCACTAAGCCACAAACATATTTAGAAGAACTCAGGAATGCTAAGTTTGAATATATATCCTTAAGATAAGTTTTCCTGTGTCCCCTTTATTGTCCTTTATGTCTGGATTCTCATGTGGAGATTACATTCATTCAGATTTGGCATGGACACTGGTAATCTGATAATACTCTTTTTAGAATTGCTGATTAAATGAAGATGATGATAATCAAAGTCCTGTTCTAAAACTACAAGCATTCAACTAGTCATTGAAAATTACCATCCTTTTGAAGGGCAAGTTTATTAAAAATAGAAATGGCCAACACCTGAATAGCACATATCTGATGGGTTTCAAAGTGATACTCCTAAGCATGAACGCATTTATTAAATGATTATTGATGACTTCAATATCACAAGATCTTGGGTAGGTGCTGGGACTTGAAGATGCATAAGACAATGATTTTTTCTGTCTTTGGTTTACTGTATAGTGGGAAAGACAGACTATTGAAAGGAACAATTACAAAGTTGTCTGATGATTCTAAGACAGGGCAAGTACAGAAGGAGTTCATCAGTTGAAGGAGTGAGAGGGAGAGCATTAGGATGGTGAACTAAGGCATACAATTAGGAAAACATTTTGTGCAGTGGCCTAGAAGAGAGAGGAACATGGCACCTTTGAAAAAAATGAAAGATGGGCAAATGGCTGGTGGCAAGAAGAGATATTAGGAAGGAAGACAAGGCAAGATCATAGAGGGCTCTGGAGCCATGATAAAGAATTTGGCTTCTATCTAAGGTCATTGAGATGACACTTAAGGATTTTTTTTAGAAAAAGACATGATCAGTTACTTGTTTTTAAAAGAGACATCTCTTTATAAAGCGAAAAATTGATTGGAGAGGGTTAGAGTGGTTTGGGAAAACCAGTTAATGGGGTGCTGCAATATTCCAGGTGAGAAATAATGTTAGAATACATTTCAGATGGTGCGGATAGAGGGAAATGGATCAAAGTGATATTTAGGATTAAAAAAAAGTGAGTGTTTTGTGAGCAGAGTGTAGGCAAGGGAAGGAAGGAGAGCCAAGACTGATACCTGACATTACATTCCAGCTTGAGCAGTAGGCTCAACGTTCGTGACAGTCATTGAAATAGAAAATACAGGAGGATTGAGATGAGGGAGAAGATGGCAAGTTCTGTGGTGGATGTGTTCACTCTATGTTTCCAGGAGACATAGGGGAAACTCCTGGGGGCAGTTAGAAACACAGTTCTGAAGCTCTTTTCTTCAAGGGAATCCTCTCATGATACTTCAGAAAAGATCAGAATCATTTAAACATGTTAGTGACAACTATGCTTATCACGGTTTATCAATGCGTATTCCTGGTATTATTTAGTTAAGATTCCCCTTACCTTCTAGACTGTAAGAGAGCTTTGTGAAAGAGATGCAATGGGTATTGTGTATTTAGTTCACTACTATATTACACAGCACTTAGCACAGTATTTGATACATGGTCATCACCCAAGAAATATTTACTCATTGATACATAAAAGAGAGATTTCTCTAGATTGAAGATATAGATTTGGGAGTCAACAGCATATGTAAGTGGAAACAGTCTAGAAATGTTATAAATCAATCTCATTTTTACGTAGCCCAATAGCCAATGTCTATCAGAATATGGGTTTTCATTTGATTATATCTATAGTTTTCTAATATTGGACCAATTTCAACAATTTTTGAGCAAAATACATCATGTTTCAAGGGGGAATTGATATACTTGAGTTTTATTTCAGCTTATTTCAATTGTGTTATATACTACTCTTGTTCACTTTAGAAACATCTATAGTTTAGGTTTTTTGTTACATAATATAGCAAGGGAAATTTTCCACTTATAAACTATAGGAATTATCTGATATATCTGTCAGGCTATTTTAGCATTTAATATGAAAAGTACTTGGTATATCTAAATACAATGAATTTCTATTTGATCTTTGAAATGAAAACTAATGGCCACTAACAGAATCATTTGTTTTTAATTGTGTTAACTAGAGAATAATAAATTATATTAAGAGAAGTCTCCCATTTCACATGATTTAGTTCTAGAAAAATACTTCCAATACTACATACCTATAGGCTTCTAATTATATAAGTATCATCTACCACACTGCAGAAATTTCCCATACTGTATTGAATCTAGATGAAGTGCCTGACCCTAGAGATAAAGTTTTAAGTTTAAGAACAAACTATTTTCAAATGTATGGGCCCCTACAAAGCACAGCTTTTAGAAGTGTGGTATTATATAACAGATGGGAGTTTAATGAAGTAAAGCACAGTTTGTAACAGGTTCATTGTTTCATATGCTCTGGATCACTAAATTGGCAGGTAGAGATGAAAGGTGCATTAAAATGGACGTCCCGAAAATTATAGAATTCTCTCAGAGGAATACAGTCTTTAATTTTGAATTATGCAGCTGATTTTAATGAATTAGAAGTCGTAATGCATAACCTTTCCCTGATGCAGGAAGGAACTGTGAGCTGTGCAAGGATTACTTTTTCCGACAAGTTGGTGCAGATCCTTCAGCCATAGATGTTTGCAAATCCTGTGACTGTGATAAAGTTGGCACTAGAAATGGTAGCATCCTTTGTGATCAGGTGAGTTTTTCTGAGTATTGAAGGTAAAGGATCACTCTCTCTGTCAGAAACTTATTTGGGTATTATTTTTCTAGTAGAATTGAAGACTGCATTTACCCGGAAATCCTCTATGTGCATTTGCATTTCAAAGAGATGGTTGTTCCTATGCAACTTTTAGTATGGACATAAAATATAGCACTAGTTCAGTGGACCTTTGCATATAAAAAGGCTTATTTTAGCTTTAATTTTACAAATATCAAAAAATTGGAGGTTAGAGGTTCCAAGTAAATTGGAGTATATGTCTTGGAATTAATGGTGAATTAATATTAGTAAATAATATAAATAAGAACAGTTTCTCCAAAAATTCCATAGAAGCTAGTGTAGCAAAAGTCACTTACACTTAGAGCCAAATGGAAATTATGATAGCCTTGCTTCTAAATTTCTTAGTCTAACTTTTCGTCTTAAAAGTACCATGGATTTTAAACATAATTTAAAAACATTTTTATTACCTACATCACAAATATTGATGTCTAGCCTACATGCACATAGATTCTAACTATCCTTGGTTCATGTATCCCACCACAAGTAGAAAAACAAGCTTCTTATTTAAGCTGAAGTTTATAGTTGTTCTGATTATACTGGTAAGTGAAAATTGGTAAAGGAAAAATTTACTTGGAAGAATCAATTCAAAGATTGTATTAATTTTTAACAATCATATTCTGCTGTAAATAATTAAGGCTAGGAGCATAAGCCACAATTTGGTTATAGAACATTTGTTATAAAGTTATATTATGAACATAATACATGCAAGACAAAATATCTTTGTCATATAATTTTGAGAATGCATTAAAAATTGCTTTCCCAAATAAAAGACAGATGTAAACCAAGGCAAAAATATGGATTCAAAGACCTTTAGAGTAACTGTCATGTGTTAATAAGGGAGCATTATGTTTTTCATTTGAAAGCTAAAGAGTAGAAAAAAATTAATAAAGAATTTCTATTTTTATACTATAATATTAAGAGACCGTTTTCTCAGACAGTCATACTGAAGTTTTGCATATATGAATTAGTAAACTCTGTATCTTTATATTATGTCTTATTTTTACAAATCTATGGATTTTCAGCATGGCTATCTTTTGCTTATCATTCAAATATTGATATATCTTCTGCGATATCTTTGCTGACCACCCATTTACAAAACATTCTCAAATCTTTTATATCATCCCATGTTATTCTCATTACAGGCTTTGTAAAATTAATTTATTTGTGTACTTTTTTAATTCTCTCTGTCCAACATAAACAGAACAGTTTTGGTCATATAAAAAAGCCCCAGTAAGAATTTGTTGTATTAATGTTGAATGAATAAAGAGAGGTTATCTGAGCACTGATCTTATAGTTAGATTGTCATTTAGAATGGTCATTACAATAATCTGGGCATTGTATGAATTTTAACTTGCAGAACAGTTTTTCTCCCTGAAAGTCTAAGGTCAAGAGCTTTGTTATATAGTATAGGAAGGCCGTAAACTGCAGTTATACCTCCCAGAACCTCAGTTACACATCATAACCTATATAAGTAATTGTGCATCAGATTTGTCTCTTTCACCATTCCAATCTATAAGAAATTGAAACCTGATTTTTCTGAACTCAAATTTCTATTTCAAGTCTATTTTATAGGGGTGCTAGACAACTTGGGGTGGTTCTTTGCTTGACAATAATTAACAACTGACCATCCAAGAAAAAAAAAGCCCACCATAATCAATTTCAATCTTCCAATGAGTTGTCACTGAACATGGAATTTAGAAGAGATGTACTTAATCTGGTCTTATGACCCAGTGCAGAGTACTACAGCATAATACTGGCTCTAGAATTCTTTCTTAACATCTTACAGAGTGGATTTAATTATTGGATGGAATTATGAAAGATTGTACCATTTATAAGCAGGATATCAGCTGTAGACAGGTATTTTTTTTTGGATGTTATTTTTTAAGTTGGGAAAGTTTTTCTCTATTGCTAGTTTTTCTGAGAGTGGTTTTTATGAATGGTATTAATTTTTGTCGGCTGCTAATTCTGCATCAATTATTATGATCACATCTTTTTTCTTTAATTTGTTAGTAAAGTGGAATACATTGGTTGATTTTCAAATGTCGAACCAGCATTGCATCTGTGGAAAAAAACTACCTTGGTCTTTGTGTATAATTCTCTTCATAAATTCTATTTGCTAAAGTTTTGCGAAGAATTTTACATCTATATTCACAAGACATATTGCTCTATGGCTTAGGTTTTCATATATTGTGTTTGTTTGGTTTTGATATCAGGATATTACTCCCATGAAATGAATTATAAAACCTTCATTTCTGTTCTTTTTATATAAGAAATGCAGAACTGGTATTAATTACACTTTAAAGTTTTAGAAGAATACTCCATGTATTAGTCCATTTTCATACTGCTATAAAGAACTACCTAAGACAGAGTAAGTTATAAAGTAAAAAATGTTTACTTTTATTTATTTATTTAGAGACAGAGTCATGCTCTGTCACCCAGGCTGGAGTGCAGTGGCATGATCTCAACTCACTGGAACCTCCACCTTCAGGGTTCAAGCTACTCTCCTCCCTCAGCCTTCTGAGTAGCTGGGATTATAGATGCTCACCACCATGCCTGACTTCTTTTCTCTTTGCATTTTTTTTGTATTTATTTTTTGTTTTTATAGTAGAGATGGAGTTTCACCATGTTGGCCAGACTGATCTCAAACTCCCACCCACCTTGGCCTCCCAAAATGCTGGGAGTACAGGTATGTGCCACTGTGCCTGGCCAGAAGAGGTTTAATGGACTCACAATTCCACAATGGCTAAGGAGATTTCACAGTCATGGCAGAAAGCAAAGGAGTAGCAAAAGCACATCTAACATGGCAGCAGGCAAGTGAGAAGTGCTGAGTGAGGAACAGGAAAATCCCCTTATAAAAGCATTAGATGTCATGAGAGCTAACTCACTATCATGAGAACAGGATAGGGGAAAGTGCCCCCATGATTTAATTATCCCTACCAGGTCCCTCCCAAGACATTTGGGGATTATGGGAACTATAATTCAAGATAAGATTTGAGTTAGAACACAGCCAAACTCACTCTTAACCCCTCCTAAATCTCGTGTCTTCATGATTCAAAACAAAACCATGCCCTCACCATTCAAAACAAAAACAGTCCCCCAAAGCATTAAGTCATTCAGCATTAACTCAAAAGTTCATGTCCGAAGTCTCATCTGAGACAAGGCAAGTTCCTTCTGCCTGTTAGCCTGTATAATCAAAAGCAAGTTAGTTAGTTCCTAGATACAATGTGAGAAAGGCATTGGGTAAATGAACCCATTCCAAATGGGAGAAATTGGCCAAAACAAAGGGCCTACAGGCACCATGCATGTCTGAAATCCAGTGGGGCAGTCATTAAACCTCAAAGTTACCAAATGATCTCCTATGACTCCATGTATCACATCCAGGGTACACTGATGCAAGAGGTGGCTCCCACAACTTTGGGCAACTCTGCCTCTGTGGCTTTGCTGGGTACAGTCCCACTCCTGGCTGCCTCCACAGGCTGGCGTTGAGTGTCTGTGGGTTTTCTAGGTGCATGGTACAAGGTATTGTTGGGTCTACCATTCTGAGGGCTAGAGGATGATGGCTCCCTTCTCACAGCTCCACTAGGCAGTGTCCCAGTGGGGACTCTGTGGGTTGGCTCCAATCCCACATTTCCCTTCTACACTGCCTTAGCAGAGGTGCTCCATGAGGGATCTGCTCCTGCAGCACATCCTCTGCCTGGACATCAGGCATTTTCACACATCCTCTGAAATCTGGGCAGAGGTTTCAAAGCCTCGATTCTTGTCTTCTTTGCACCGGCAGGCCCAACACCATGTGGAAGCTGCCAAGGCTTGGGGCTGCCATTCTCTAAAGCAGTGATCTGAGCTGTATGTTGGCCCCTTTTAGCCACAGCTGGAACAGTGGGGACACAGGGGACCAAGTCCCTAGGCTGCACACAGCAAGGGGCCCTGGGCCCATGAAATCATTTTTTCCTCATAGGCCTCCAGGCCTGTGATGGGAGGGGCTTACGTGACATGCCCTAGAGACACCTTCTCCATTGTCTTGGTGATTCACATTTGGCTCCTCATTACTTATGCAAATTTCTGCAGCCGGCTTGAATTTCCAGAAAAGGTGTTTTGCTTTTCTACTGTATTTTCAGGCTGCAAATTTTTCAAACTTAAAAAAAAATTTCAAATTTTTCAATGCTCTGCTTTGTCTTTAACAGATACTGCTTAGACATGTCTTCTGCTAGATACCCTAAATCATCGCTTTCAAGTTCAAAGTTCTGCTGATCTCTAGGTCGGGGCAAAATGCCACCAGCCTCTTTGCATAGCAAGAGTGACCTTACTCCAGTTCCCCACAAGTTTCTCATCTTCTGTTGAGTCCACCTCAGCCTGGACTTTATTGTCCATACCACTATCGGCACTTTGGTCAAAGCCATTCAACAAGTCTCTAGGAAGTTCCAAACTTTCCCACATCTTCCTGTCTTCTGAGCCCTCCAATCTCTTTCAAACTTTCCCACATTTTTCTGTCATCTTCTGAGCCCTCCAAACCATTCCAGCTTCTACCTGTTACCCAGTTTCAAAGTTGCTTCTAGGTTTTTGGGTATCTTTACAGCAGCACCCCATTACCAGTACTGATTTACTGTATTAGTCCATTCTCACTCTGCTGTAACAATAAACCTGAGACTGGGTAATTTATAAAGGAAAAGGTGTAATTGACTTATAGTTTATTTAATTGACTTACAGAAGGTTTAATTGACTTACAGTTCCATAGGGCTGTGGTGGCCTCAGTAAACTTACAATCATGGCAGAAGAAACAAACATGATGACAGCAAGGAGAAGTGCCAAGTGACGGTGGGGGGAAACTCCTTATAAAATCATCATATCTTGTGAGAACTCACTATCAGGAGAACATTATGGGAGAAACTGCCCCCATGATTCCGTCATCTCTACCTGGTTTTTCCTACAACACATGGGGATTATGGGAACTATAATTCAAGATGAGATTTGGGTGGGGACACAGCAAACCCATATCACTCCAGTGGAGCTGTCTCAGATTTCTTTGAAACAGAAATAATTTATTATTAATTCAAAAGAAAAGACTAAATAATTCAAAATAAAATACTATATGTGTGTGTATATATATATATATATGTATATAGATACATATATATATACAGCTATAAGAAAATGAGTCATATTAACATCATCAGGAATTTAATGTTACTATAAGGCAATTCAGAATTACCTTAAAAATTACAAAAAGAGGACATCTTGAAGGAAAACCTTGAGACTGGGTTCTACCCAAGTTATAACTCCAACATGAGGTTAAGATTTTTTTTGTACTGATAGATGGTCAAAAATTACGATGCATAACCCCATATTAAAATATCTAATATGCAAAGTGAACAAGGAATGTAAGACTGGGGACAACATTAAACACAAGAAATTATAGATAATTGTGATCCAAAGAAGTAAATATAAGTCAAAATATATTTGCAAAGTATCCATTGGCCTTTATGGTCTCCAAGCATAGTTTTCTCACATGTGTGTTTAATAATTCAATTTTATTTTAGATAAAATAATAATTTTTTGTTTTGTACTAAATAATTTTTGTGTGGACATAATATAGTCAGTTTATGTTAAGTATAAAGTTCAGTCCATAGGCAAAGAATATATGACATAATGGCTTTGAAATGAAAGATAAATACTATTAAATTGATTATCTATATATGGGTGGGTAGATATAAATTTAGAAATTATGAATAATAAAGAGAAATAGAAAAATGTAAAAATGCATTAATGTGTCTAACTTTCAAGTAGAAAGTTATTAGATATTATGTATGTTATTTGTATAGAGATATACAAATAACAAGTAGAGAGCTAAAAATAATATGTCCAAATATTTCAATGAGAAACTGGATGCTTTTTTTCTAAGATCAAAAGCAAGATAACAATATCCCCAGTTACCACTTCTACCTAACATTGTACTGAAGGTTCTAGCCAAGGAAGTTAGGCAAGAAAATAAAATAAAAGTACATTCAGATTGGAAAAACAGAAGTTATTTGTATTTGCATATGGCATGATCTTGTAGATAGAAAATCCTAAGGAATTAATTAAAATCAATTAAAACTAACAATTCAGCCAGGTTATATAGTACAAAATCAATATGCAAAGATCAATTATATTTCTACACATTTGCACTGAAAAATCTGAAAATAGATTTAAGAAAACATCTTTAAAAATATCACCAAAAGATCGAGCTATTTAGGAAAACATTTAATGAAAGAAGTGTAAAATTATATTCCAGAAACCAGAAAACTTTGCTGAAATAAATTAAAGAACTAAATAAATAGAATGACACTTAATGTTCATGTATCAGAAAATGTAGTATGATTGAGTTAACTCTTTTCAAATTAATCTACAGATTTATTATAATCTTTGTTAAAAGCCCACTTGGCTTCTTTGCACACATTGACCAGATGATCCTAAAGTTTATATGAAATTCATGGGACACAAGAATGTCCAAAATAACCTTGTAAAAGTTTTGGAAGACTCCTTCCCAATTTCAAAATTTACTATAATCAAGATAGCATGGTACTGGGATAAAGATAGACATACAGACATATTCACTGAAATAGAACTGAGAGTCTAGAAATAAGCCTTGACATTTATACTCAATTGATTTTTGACAACAGTGCCAAGACAATTCAATGGAGAAAATGTAGTCATTTTAACAAATGGTCCTGAGACAACTGTGTTTTCATATGCAAAAGAATGAAGCTGGACTCCTACCTCACCTCACATGTAAAAAAAAAAAAACTCAAATTAAAATGTATTGAATATAAAAGCTAAAACTATAAAATCCTGAGAAGAAAATATAGATGCAAATCTTCATGTCCTTGGATTAGCCAGTGGCTTTTTAGATATGACACTAAATGCTTAAGAAACAAAAACTAAAATGTATAAATTGAACTTCATTGAAATTAATGTTTTGAAGGACACCTAAAAGAGAGTGAAATAAACAACCCAAAGAATTAATTGCAAGGTATATAATAAATATATAATAATAAAGAAAATATTTGCAAAGCATATTATCTGATAAGAGACTTGTCTAGTATATCTGAAGAGCATGAAGTAAATAATAAAAAACCAAATAAATTTGAAATGAGCAAATAATATGAATAGATATTTCTCCAAAAAAGATATAAAATAACCAGCAAGTACATAAAAAGATTTTTGACATCATTAGTCATCAGAGAAATACAAATCAAAACCACTATGTAAGCCCACTTCCCAACCAGTAGGATGATTACAGCTAAAACGCCAGACAACAACAAAAGTTGATGAGGACGTGGAGACATTGGAACTCTATCACAGATAGCTTGTGAGAATGTAAAATGTGCATGGACTTTGGAGACAGGTTGGTGTTTCTCAAAATATTAAAGGTAGAATTATCATATGACCCAGAAGTTTCCTTCCTCAGGAAGGAAACTTATCATATATCCTCATAAAATCTTGTTGGTGAATGTCAATGCCACATTATTTATAATAGAATGCCCATCAACTGGTGAGTGAATAAATAAAATGTAGTATATGCACACAATAGAATATTGTTTTACATTAAAAAGAATGAAAATACTGGTACCTGCTACAAAATGGATTCAAGTTTCAGAAATGAGAGCAAGGGAGGGAAGAGGGACAAAGAAGAGAGAAAGCTTATTTTGTTTCCAAGTGCAAACATGTATTTAAAAAATACGTGGAAGGAAAGACATGCTTTGAAATGTTAACTTTTCTGGTTTAAAAAACATTTTTCCTTTTACGTAAACTTTCATTCTCTTTCCAAAGCTGCTTTATTTATAACATTTATAGTCAGGAAAAAAAGGAGAATTTTTATTCATTCTGATATATAGCCAGAGAGAATTATACATAAGAATAGGAATGTAAATAAGAATGATAGAACAGTTTTCTGACTTTAAAATTCCAGATTGTTTATCTTTAAATCACATGCATAGATCACCTTAATTTTTATTATTTTCTCATGCTCCAAGTACAGAGACAAAGGTTGTGAATTATTGTTGTATGTGGAGATATTGTATCAAGTTTATCTTGTCCAAAAAATGTTATAAAAGATTTCTAAAAATGTTTCCAGACATTGTCAATATGATAACAGAACGCACATTAAAAAAGTTGTCAACAATGTCAGAATTATAAACTGTAAAATTGGATTCAAGGGCATTTTAAAAATTCATGTAATTTCAATCCTTAATAATATTAGGGAGCATACAAGGAAATTAGGCAGTTGTTCAAGTCTCATTTTGTTATAATAACTTAGGAATGAAGCCAGCCCCAAATGGCCTGAGTGACTGTGTCGTGCGCTCTGTGTTCTGGAAGGGAACTTTCCCTTTGGCACTTGTCATTTGAAACTCAATCCAATCTCATAAGATATGGCATGTTTGCCTTATTCTTCCATAAGAAATGTTGTAATTCTTCCTTATGTGAATGCCAGAATCTTGAGAATGGCATAAAGTAATACTCTGAGTCACTGAATCCTAAAAATACTAATGCCAAAGTCAAGACACAGAGAACATCTAAAGCATAGTACTAATATGAATGGGAGAAAGGTATAACGATTATTGAGGAGTGACTAATATGGAGTCCTTGGATCCCTGGGGTTACTATGTGAGTGTACAGTTTATGTCTCTATAAATGGAGTGGGATACAATTTATGTCTGTGTCATGCAATTGCAAGTCTGTGTATTTTTATTTTTTATTATCTTTTGCCTCTGTTTTTGGGACTGTGAGCTTTCAGTACTTTGCTCAGATCCAAAAGGGATACAGAAGCCAAAAAAGATGATAATTACTTGACTGTGGAAAAGAAGTCCATTTGTCTTATGAACTGGCTTGGTTATTAGTTTAGGTACATATAATAATGTGAGTTTTCCAGGATACCACTGCAGTTCTCTCTCGTTTGCTTGAACTTAATGTGCGAGTTACTTGACATGCGTCCTGAGTTGGAGGTTAACTGTCTTTTTCCATTTTCTCATCTAGTGTGACTGAAGTTCAGTTAAACCAAATAGAGTCTCAGGCCTAGATGATGCCTTTTCTGTACCTTGAGGTATCTGGGGAAAAATCTATGGATCCACACCCAAAGTGCTTACATCTAGAGATTTCAGTCTGCTCCTGACCGAAGGTGGGAGTGAGCCATTTGGCTCCATCCTTTCCCTCCACTGACCCCACTCCTCCACATATCTGCTGGTATTCTCAGAGTCCCTGCCATGGCCACCTGCACAGGTGATGGTGATAAGGTAGGGAGACCAGTGAAAGTCCCTAGCATGTGGTCTGACTCATGTAGAATGCATTCAGGAAATATTGTCTGAGTGCTTTCTTGTTTGAGACTTTTTTCATCCCTGCTACCTTCTCTCCCTTTTACTTTGCTTGTTATTGTGTTGAGCAGAGGAAGCCATGAGGGTTCAGCTACTATAGCCAAGATGGTGGTAGTCAGCTGGAGTAATCCTCAAACTTTTAATGCACATGTGACTATCCTAGGGATTTTTTTAAAAAGACATAATCTGATTCAGGAAATTAGGAGTTGGGACTCAGATCTGACATTTGTAAAAGTTCCCAGGTGATGCAATTGCTGCCGGTCTGTGAACCAATTTTGATAACCGAGGAGTTAGAACACTGTCTATCAAATATGTGTAGACCAAAGAAGCTAAATGTAGATGGGTGTGGGGGAGGTGTGAGTGTGTATTCGCACGTGTAGACACTTGGTCGGTCCTGCATTTACTTTGCTCCATCATCTGAATCCCACGTTAAAAGCAAGTGGTTTTCCAAGTAGTCCGAACCAAGTTATGCTAGAATTGTGCCCTAGGCTCTATCTTTAAAATTAGAGTATCTAACCTAATAGCCATTTTTAAAAGGAAACAAAAACAGCAAATAAGGGAATTAAAAAGTTGGCTGGAAACCAGAAATATAGTTGTAATTATATAAAAAGAGAGAAGAATAGCAGATTTTAATGCTCAATAAGACATCAATAGGTTGCTGCAACAGCAACAGAACAGAGAGAACTTATTAAGAGATATTTAGAAATAGATGAATAAGAAAGGAGATTGAGGTTGAAATGGATCAGGTGATATGGAAAGGCATCAGTGAAGAAAGCATTTCTAGTTCTAATAAGGAAGAGAGACCCTGCTCATGAAAGTCGATCGTTCTCCTGAAGTGATAATTTTTAAGAAATACATTTAAATTTTGAACACATTATACTTTCTCTGCATAATGTACCATTTTCAGAAGTTAATTAATGGTTTCTCTTCTGTTCAGAATTAGGTATTTGTCACTAGTTACCACAACATGTTTAAAGGTAATCATGTAAACTTTCCTGAAGTACAGTCTTATATTATGTATGATGCAAATATTAAAATGTACATATAGAAGAGAAGTAATGCATAAGTTTCCTTAGCTTATGAGAAACCTGATCCTGAATAGTGTGATCCACGGATATTGGATGTATACATTGTGGTAGTGAAGGATGTGAAAAGAGGGGAGTTTTCCCCAGAGCTTCAATAGAGACATAAAGGTCTTGGCATAAACCACGTGGTTTCTTCTTCGAAGAATTAGGGGAGTTGAGTAGTAATATTTCTCATGTAGTTGGTAAATTAAGTATTATCTGATTATTTTGTGTAGAGCTTGAGATTCACATTAGGAACAAAGGTCCTGGGGTATAAATGGGAAAAGAAGGGAAAAAAATGATATTTGCTGGATAGTAAGGTTAGTATTAAGAGAGTTATACATGAGTCAAGGTTGTGACAAACTGCCTGGAAGTAAAAGAGGTGTAGTTATAATTCAGATGAGGTCTTAGCCTCCAGTTTACATTGAGTTCCACATGTTTGGACACATCTGGCATTTTCTTTAGAACAAGCTCATCCCAAGGACCCAGGTATACAAAATTGGCCAAATAATAATACCTCAGGCATTTAAGGCTAGATTTGATAGCCTTAAATAGCCATAATAGCACTGGCAGAAGCATTAGGTAATGACTGGACATTGGAAGAACTGATTTAACTAGCAAGTGAAAGATAATATGATACAGGGGCCATTGCATTGATACCAACACCAATGTAGTTAGAATAGGCTAAACAGATGTAACAAACCCCCAAATATCTAGTGTCCCAAATATACAAGTTCATTTGTTGCTTATATAACCTCTCCAAGACAGCTGTTCCTACCTCGTTGTTGGAACTTCTCTGGTGACAATTCAGGGACACATGCTCCTTCCGTCACCTGGCTCTTCCTTTAACTAGGGAAGGAAAAGACAATGTGGAAAACAACTTCCACTTTTAAAAAGCTTTAGTCCAAAAGAGTTGTGCATTTCTTTTGCTCTCATGCCATTGATTATAGCTAGTCACATGGCTAAACTACTGACATAGAGGGCTGAAGACATGTAGTCTCTGTCTGGGTAGGCACTTTGCAGGTACAGTTGTGTATTATGGAAGACTATGGAGGATGAGTCTTGGTGGGGAGCCTCTGCTCAACACCCATGCAACAGAAGGTAGCCCAAGAGTGAAAGGGGCCTTCTCTTCTTTTCTACACACAGAACAGGATAGCTTCTGTTTAATGAGGACCTCTGAGAATAGAGTACCTTATCAGCATTTCAGGGGTGATAAGCCATTAATATTGGTGGCAGTACCTGCTTGAAGGTGGACCCTATAATAGCGGCAGATATACCTGTGGAAGCACGTATCATAGCAGCATGTATCAGCAAGAGAGAATTGGATGTGGGAGGAGAAACAGCTTGTATGCAAGGTAAAAAGACTTGCCCATAAGCACATGAGAGAGAGAAGCCCAGGAACAAAAAAATGAGAAAATAATTACTGTCCACTACATGTTCCCAGAGGAGGGGGCTAGGAGGGAAATTAAACATAAAGAGAATTAATTGCATAGAGGATGCCGAGGGATCACAGATTTGAAAGAAATTTCAAAATATGCATATTTTAAGATTTTTAGAAAGAACAGACACCATAGGCTGTATATAGTTTCCTGGAGTTATGATTATAGGGTGAAAACAACTTTTGTTTAGATATGTAGGTAGGTAAGTAGGTGGATATAGATAGATATGAGAATAGTAAGTTTGTTTAAACAAATTACTCACTACATCATAGTGACTCTTTGTGTGTTTTGATGATACTGGCTGATATGTTTTGGCTGTGTTTCCACCCAATCTCATCTTATAGCTCCCCTAATTCCCATGTGTTATGGGAGCAACCTGGTGGGAGATGAATGAGTCATGAGGGCAGGTCTTTCCTGTGCTGTTCTTGTGATAATGAATGAGGCCCATGAGATGTGATGGTTTTATATATAGGAGTTGCCCTGTACAAGCTCTCTCTTTGCCTGCTGCCATCCATGTAAGATGTGACTTGCTCCTCCTTGCCTTCTGCCATGATTGTGAGGTCTCCCCAGCCATATGGAACTGTAAGTCCATTCAACCTCTTTCTTTTGTAAATTGCCCAGTCTCAGGTATGTCTTTATCAGCAGTGTGAAAACAGATTATACATTGGCTTATTCAGGAACAGAACATAATCAGCCTCCTTTATTCCTTACCTGCCAAAGTGATACATTGATCATTTCTAGAGGCAAGAGCACTCCCAGAATCAAGGAAGAGCTGATGATGATCCTTCCTAATATTCTCCTGGACAGGATGATGTCTCAGCTTCTGTTGGGCCAAAGAACGTGGCCTCTACCTTGACCTACCTACATGTTGTTTTGGTGCGTCATATGGATTGCCACATTTTGGGGTGTACAAAAGTGATTGGCTTATTGCTAAAAATGTAGGACAGAAACTAGTCTGTAAGATTCTTATAGATTCCACTTGCTTTGCACTCAACATGTGCAAAAATATGCCAAGCATTCTAGTTCGTTAATTCAGTCCTTGCCAAAGCTGGTAAAGTAGTTATTAATTTATCCACTGTAAAATTGAGGCCACCCAGCCTTAGGGAAATTAAGTAACTCCTCCAATATCACAAAAGTAATAAGGAGGGTGTGCAGAAATGGAAAACTTGTGTATTTCCAAAGCTCGTGCCCACCTGGAGGTTAGGGACATAGGGTTCCTACCTAAAATGTGTTCCTAGCACTCAGCATAGTGTTCAGCACTTCAGAGGAGCCCTACAGCAGATTGCTAACCTGGATATTTACTTATGCTATCCAAAAGTAGGAGGGAAACATACCCATTTGTTTAGAAATTATTACATCAAATCCTATTAATTTTATCCTAAATATTAAAGAAAATTCCTAAATGGGAAATAGCTATGTTCACATAAAGGAGCAGCAAATTAATTTATTGGAAGCAATACATTTCTCAAATGGAGATTTGGTTGATATTAGAAATTTAATGTACCTCCCTTAGTGCTTAACGTATACCAGAGATTCAACTTATCTTACATATATAACCTAAGAAATTTGAATATTTTGTAAAGTTACTTTTTAGAAAACCTGATTTGTTTTCTTTATCATCTCGGATAGCTTCCTCTCAAAATATATTTGGAATTTATATTTTCACATATTCAATTAATTAACATAGTAAGCAGGCAGTCTGTGTAAGTTCTTAGCAACTTTTACCACTTGTACTATATAAAGAGAGTGAGTCCAAATGAGTTAACTTTTCTAAAAGTGTATCTTTGTACAACGTTGACTATAGACATGGAAAATACATTTATTCATGTTAGACATAAATGCTACTGTGAGATCTTTCATTTTGATAAAGTCAAAACAGCATCTTGTTAATAACTACTATATTAATTTTGCAGCAAATTACAATAAGACCACACTGTATAGTTGTGCCATTCAGATGACATTTATGAAATGCTCTAATTTAACATGGTGACATATATTACCTGCATCTTTTACATGTTATAGCTGATATCCTCTGAGCGAAATAGACCTAAACTAGCAAAAAAAAAGAGAGAGAATGATGCAATATGAAATTATACCCCTCTGAGAACTAGAAGGACTATAATTACATTGCTTTCTCTTAAAACCGTTCAAGTATGTAACCATTGCTGGGAACAGCAGTATGTGGGGAACCTCTTTACACTCTTTCTGTCTTGAACACTCAAAAGATTGAGAAAAAAATATATTCCTTTCCTACTGTAGTTTCATTTGAGCATGCTTCAGAATTTTACTGTTTTGCACACTCAGAGATTATTGTGGGGAAGTTTAGAGCAGTTTCTTGGAAATGCCTTTTAAAGGGGGAGGGGAGCTATAAAAATATACCAGCCTGACAAATGACAGGTATTGCAGAATGGAAAAGAAAAGACATCTTGGTTTTACACCAATGTAGAAGCTTTTCTTCTCAAATGAATATTTTTAACAGCTAAGCAGGATAATAAACAGCAGTATCACAAAACACTTAAATGGAAACAAGTATTATGATGTACATTATTCACCTGGCATTCTCCAATTCATGACATTTATATGTGGCAGAACCCACTGCAGATTCATTTATTTATTTTCAAAGTGGAATGAGTACTTTACAAAGGTAGCCTCTTACATTAATGTGGACTTTTCTTCTCTAGAGAGGCAGAAGCTTAAGGAAAAAAGTTATTGCATCTGTACTAGAAATATGTAGTAAGTTTCAGAATCTATACCTTAGGGCTCGGCAAACTCCTAGCAAGTAAAATATATACTGTATAAATATAGACAAATAAATATAGATATAGATTTTTTTGTGTAAGCACCAGCAGTTCTGCAAATGATTAGGTATTTCGTAAATGCCTTTTCTAAAAAGGTATTGCTGAAACCAATCTATTTCTAGAACTTGTATTCAGATGCTTACAGGTATAAATGCCCCACTACTGGCTAAGCTTGGAAAGGTTATGTTTCTCTGATGCTCAATGAGGGACCTACCAACAGTCTGATGAGATACATGACTAAGAAGAAAGGAGTAAGACTGGGTCCCTGTGAATTGATTGACTTGATGCAGTGGCAAAATAGATGGCAAGTATTAAAGCACTAGTTCTTAAATGTTAGTGTTCATAAGAATCACCAACAGAATGGCTGTTTTTTTGTTTCTTGTTTGTTGTTGTTGTTGTTTTGTTTGTTTGTATTATTTGAGATGGAGTATTGCTCTGTTGCCCAGGTTGGAGTGCGGTGGTATGATCTCAGCTCACTGCAATGTCCGCCTTCCAGGTTCAAGTGATTCTCCTGCCTCAGCCTTCCAAGTATCTGGGATTACGGGCCCTTGCCACCACACCAGCTAATTTTTGTATTTTTCGTAGAGACAGGGTTTCATGATGTTGGCTAGGCTGATCTCGAACGGCCAACCTTGTGATTGGCCCACCTCGGCTTCCCAAAGTGCTGGGATTACAGGCATGAGCCACTTTGCCTGACCAAGAATCACCAACAGAACCTTTTACAATGAAGATTCCTAGGCTTGAGCTTTGGGACTTTTAATTATTTAGGTCTGGTATATTTGGTTGTGGGTAATCAAAAGATCCAACTTTGAAATACACTAAATGTGTTGAGTATAGATTTGTATATTCGAAATTTTTTGGGATTTAAAAATGGCATGTATGTGTGATTGAGTCAAGTATTTTAAAAACTATGAATGTGTGCTTTTTTTTGTTACTGGATTGGAGGACAATTTGGGGTAAGTATTCTCTATTTAATAAGTCATAATTAACTTCCTGCCAAATCTAAGAAGAAATTGTGATTTCTATATCTCCTATATTTGATAATATCTCCTAAAATATTTCAGTAATATAGCATTTGATTATAAATAATTCATCCAGTCACCAAACAAATATGGGGATGTTCCTATGTGCCAGGCACTGTGCATATCCAGGTGTATAACAGACACACTCAGGAAGTATTCAATTGAATTTAAACTTGAAATGTGTTAATTAGTATTGTTATATTTAATGAACTATGTGAGGATTTTTTTTATTGCCAATGAGAAACCCATTCTAACTTCATCATTTTTATCTTTAATTATGTCCCATTTTAACCACGCCTATCCATCCACTGTCAGTGATTTCTCCTCAGTGTGGGGCTTGCCGTGGAAGTGTGCCCTGGCCAGTGAGTTTGAGAGTTCATGGAAGCTAGATTGCCTAGCTCTTCAGTTCCCACTGCAGAACTCTTGCAGTCACTTGCTATAGGATCAGGAGAACTTCTCCTGTTTTCAGTAGCCCATTTTTGAATTGGCTCACCGAACTTTCAGATCTTTCAAAAGTCCAAAGCCCCTTTACTGTTATCTGCTTTCTCCTACACAGGGGCTAATGCCATGCAGGTTTGTGACTCGGTACCCACCTGCCATTTTGGGGAGGCTTCTGGGCACAGTTGGTCACCTAGTTTTGTTAGAAACATTTTTAATGGCTTTGCTGCTGCTGTAGTGCTGCTATTTGGTTTTGTCGGCTTTTATGCTGGGATTTAGAGAGACCCGAGAGCTCTGCGGCCACATAATTATTGATCCTGATTCCCCTGAAGTCTCTTTTGACTTTTACTGCCTAATTTAAGCTGAACTTATGACATACATGAAAAAACTGCAAGCCCAAGCTCTTTTATTGTTTGTCTTCCTTGCTTACGGTTTCCATTTCTCCCACTTTCTTGACCTACTTTCCCCATCAATGTCTATCCTTTCCTTCACTTTTTGCCTACTCATTACCATATTCAACTGCACAAACATAACTTTTCCTATACCCACCCCACCGCTAGTATTTTTCTGGGAGTTTAAGTCTCCTACGAATCTGGGACGACAGGAACTAAACGTGAGCAGAGATGAATAGCAAAATGATTGAGTCAATGAGTAGCAGCCAGAACATTAGAGTGAAGCTGTTTCCTTACCCAGAAGACTGATGATGGGAAAGAAAAAAAGAACAATGCAAAATTAGAATAAAAGGAACCATAAAACACGAATGGATATTAGTTAAATAGAAATTGGACAAAAACTAGTGAAAATAAAAAAACTTAATAGTTTGCTCTTTGAAAAGGTTAATTAAAATTGATGAACAGAAAACACAAATTACCAACATCAGAAATTTTAAAAAGAGACATCATTGTCATTGCACATTGTGTAAACATGAAGAAATACAGTTTTATGAACAACTCTGCTAATAAAGCTGATGTCTTGAATGAAATGAATAAATTAGCATAAAACTAACAAAAAAGAAATAGAAATAGACCCACATAGATTAAAGACATTGACTTCATATCTAAAAACCTTTCAACAAAAAACATCTCAGTCCCAAATGGCTTCACTGGTGAATTTACCAGTGACATAAAGGAATAAATCATACTAGTCCTACACAGACTCTTTCAGAAAACCAAGGATGGACATGTATTTCCCAGCTCATTTTGTGAGGGCTACCTAACTTTAATCCCATAACCTAACAAAGCACTAAAAGAAAAGCCCATTAGAATAGTCTATATGAACATAAGTGTAAAATACCTTAACAGCATATTAGCAAATGGAATCCTGTAATATATAATAGAGTAATGCATCATGGCTGATTGGATTTCTCCCAGGAATGCAAAGTTAGCTTAACATCTGAAAATCAATTAATGTTGTAAGCCACATAAATAGGATACAAGGGAATTCCCATGTAATCATCTCAATAGATCCAAAAACTTTGGAAAAAACATGAAACACTTTCATGATAAATACCCTCTGCATACTAGACATAGCAGAGAACTTCCCCAAACTGAAAAGGGCATCCAGAAAAACCCTAGAGCTAATATTATGTTAACAATAAATGTTAGATATTTTACCACTACATCAGGAACAAAACAATGAGGTTGGCTCTTATAACTTCTATTCAAAATTGTAACAGAAGTCTAATGTAGGACAAAATGAAAAAACAAAAAACCGTGAGTATCAAGAAAGAAGTAAGACTATTGTTATTTGCAGAAAATATGCCACTGTGTACACAGTGGGAGTATAAAAGTTGCTTGGCAAGCTTCAAGGCCCCTACATCCACTCTCTCCTCACCCTCCTGTCCTCCATAAAGCCATGCAAAATTGCTTTCTATTCTAAATGAGGACAGGCTGTTTGATGTGCAAATGCAGCTGTAAGATAAAACCCTGAGCCAGATTGCTGCCACCCTGCCCTTTCTATAGATACTCTGGAGCTATCATTCAGGTAGGGTTAATAATAGTATGTGAGACTGGAGACATATGTAGAAACCACCTTGTGGTATTTGGACTTCATTAGTCAGGCAATGGGGAGCTACTGAATATTTCTGAGCACAGGAGTGACACAGTGGTGTACCAAGTAGGTAGGAGGCAGAGGAAGCAATCTACCTTGCAGGGAAGAGTATTGTATCACAAACTTTGTTTAGAATTGTTAGTACTTGGGGATAATTAAAAGCAAAACAACTTTCACTGAATTTCATTATTTTAATTTTATTTATAGAAAGGGCATCCTCTTTTTTGTACCCAGTTGTTTCATTCTTACCATCTCACCATAGGAGTATTATCATCAGAATTGGAGTGGATGAGGCAAGGCACCGTGGCTCATTCATGCCTGTAATCCTACCACGTTGGGGGCCTGGGCCAGCTGAATTTTGCTGCATGGTTCAAAATGGTGAGGTCCTGGGTATGATCACAAGGCAATATGCAGCAAACACTAGTGAACAGCAGTGCTAACAAAGAAATTCACAAAATAACAACTGGATCGTTGGGCTGATTCTTCCACTCTGTTTTATGCTCTTCACAGGTATAGGCCGTGCCTTAAACTTCATTGAATCTAACACTCTTCCTGTTGCTATTGTTACATTTGTAGCTTATGATAAGCAGAGTGAATTTAACATGGTTATAAACATGTATTTGAGAGTTGGTCCACTTAGTAACTGTATTAGTCCATTTTCACACTGCTGAGGAGTGCTTGAGGCCAACAGTTTGAGGTTACAGTAAGCTATGTTCGTGTCACTGCGATCCAGCCTGAGCAGCAGAGTAAAAACATGTCTCTTAAAGAAAAAAAAAGAAAAAGAATTGGAATAAATGAACATTAATTTGATAACAGTTGATTAAGTGGATTGGGGAGAGGAGACTGATAGCGCTTGGTATACAATTGCTGGTTAGTGATGGCAATTCTGAAAGAAGAAGTGGTAGAAACTGGGAAGTATCGCTAGTGTAGTATGACCTTATAAAACTCACAGGGTGCATACCTTGTGGATGGGTACAACAATGGGAATGAATAAATTCTCCAGAAAGGAAGTCTAGGAGTTAGAGACTTTTTTAAAAGACAAGTCTGTGATATTCTCTAGGAAAGAAAGGAATTTTCTGAAGAATGTATGCATTGATTAAATGATTTCCTTTTGCCCTCATTTATGTTTATTTTCTGTTCAAATGAAACACTTAAACTACAACTTAATTTCTGGGACAGGCTTCCTGTTCCTACATTCTTCAGTTTGCTTTTTAAATTTTTACTTTGTTTAGGAATATCAACATTGCCTCATTGGCTTTTAGTGAGTTTCCTGAGCAGATGTAATCTATAGAACATTAGTTCTTCTCTCCCACCAGATGAGTGCATAGAAAGACATATATTTGTATTGCTGCTGTTTTAAAAGTGTTGCTTCAAAACTAAAATATAGTGACTATTATATAGAGAACCACTGATAAAAACTGTTTTCATCTGATTTATTAATCTTGAAATCATGCTTCATATTTCCTTTAAGCACAAAATAATTATTTTCACACACGCACAAGAAGTCATATATGGATTATTTGATACCTAGAATTCACCCTGTTAGAATTTAATCTCCTAATGTAAAGAAAACTGACTAGGGTAATTATTGCAGGATCTTACTCTTTTCTTTTGTCAGTAACCTTCCCACCAAATTCATCATGACAACTGTCACCCAGTTAACTGTGTATATCCACCATTGCTCCAGAGCCCGGGCCAGCTGACTTGTGCTGCATGGTCCAAAATGGTGAGGTCCTGGGTGTGAGC
Organism: Leontopithecus rosalia; assembly: GCA_028533165.1. Classification (NCBI taxonomy): domain Eukaryota; kingdom Metazoa; phylum Chordata; class Mammalia; order Primates; family Cebidae; genus Leontopithecus; species Leontopithecus rosalia. The sequence goes on from CM052666.1 coordinate 7,131,389, forward strand.
ACAAGACAATATGCAGCAAACACTAGTGAACATCAGTGCTAACAAAGAAACTCACAAAATAACAACTGGATCGTTGGGCTGATTCTTCCACTCTGTTTTATGCTCTTCACAGGTATAGGCCGTGCCTTTAGCTTCATTGAATCTAACACTCTTCCTGTTGCTAATGTTACATTTGTAGCTTATGATAAGCAGAGTGAATTTAACATAGCGGTTATAAACATGTATTTGAGAGTTGGGTTACTTAGTAACTGTGTTAGTCCATTTTCACACTGCTGATAAAGACATGCCCAAGACTGTGTAATTTATACAGGAAAAAGGGTTTAGTGGACTTACAGTTCCACATGGCTGGGAAGACCTCAAAATCATGGCAGAAGGCAAGGAGGAACAAGTCACATCTGATATGGATGACACAGACAAAGAGCTTGTTCAGGGAAACTCTTTTTTTAAAAACCATCAGATCTTATAAGACTTATTCACTGTCACAGAACAGCACAGGAAAGACACAGCCCCATGAATCAATTATTTCCCACTGGGTCCCCCCACAATATGTGGGAATTCAAGATGAGATTCTGGTGTGGACATAGCCAAACCATATCAGTAACTGAGCAACCTTCAATAAGTAACTTGATCTTTCTAAGTTTTAATTTCTTCTTCTGAAAAATGAAGATCCATGTGTTTTCACAAATAACAAAATGGCAAAAATTCCTGCCATCATGGAGCTTACATTGTAAGGTAACTTGGGGAGTCAGAAGAGAAAGAACAATCAATAAATACAAAAATAAGTAAATTTATTTACAAAGTTAAGTGCTGTAGGGGGAAACTAGACAGAGTGAAATCCCTTGAGAGTGCCATTTTAAGGAAGGTAATTGCAATTTTGGAAATGTAGCCAAGGGACTTTTAATGGAAGAGATGGCATTTCATTTGAGACCTGAAGGAGATGAAGGAGTTAGTCATGTGGAAATCTGTAGGTGAAGACCCAGGCAGAGGGACCAGCCTATGCAAACACCATAAGATGGGAGCAGCCCTGATGTATTCAAGCAACAGAAAAGAGGCTGTGTAACTGAAGTGAGCAGCAGAGAGCATAGGAATGTCCCAAGCCTACGGGATCCTTGTGCAAGCTGCAAATAATTGGCCTTTTCACTTTGCAGGTACTGCCCCACATCCATCAAGTACTTTAGAAGGGTTGAAAAGTTTGACTAACAATCATTTGATGAATTTTCCTGCCCACTATTTGTTCTATGCCAGTGTGAAATATACAGAGTAATACTTTGACCTAATCTTTACCAAGCACTTACCATGTTCCACAGGTTATGTTAAACGTTTTTACATTAATAATCTCAGTTAATCTTGACAACAGACCTATGAGATAGACATTATCATGCTCAGTTTATCAATAAGTAAGTGAAGACTTAGGTAGATTTAGGTTGTTCAGAGTATGGTTTATAATGTGGCTAGTAATTATGGCACATACTCCTAAGTTTAAGGAATTTATACCATTTAGTTGAGGAGACACTCCTCAACTCCTGTGTCACAGGACAGGAGTAAGTTAAATTCAGAGGCACAATAGCATGATGTTTAAGCAGGATTGCAGCCACAGAACACTCAACTTTCATTCAGGCTAAGTCATTTACTTTCCCTTTTATGTTAGAGATGTCTGTTAGTTTTTCTATAGGAAGTATAATACCTCACAGGATAATTTATTCACAAATGGGAAAACATGTATAAAACATCATAGCAATCTGCCTGCAATACTGTAAGTGTTCAAACAGGTTGATATTATTAATGCTGTTGTAAGCTAGGGAATGCTAGAAAAACATCAAAGCCTCAATTACTCAAAATAACTTTTGCTGAGCATCTACTACATGTAAAATACATATGCTGTGGGATCAATGGATAATGTAAAAGTGCAAAAGATTACGGCCCTTGGGGAGCACCGGGGAGATATATTGTCAGACAAGACATAATAGTTCTAATATAAGCTAGATCTTGAGGAATTGAATGATGAAGGCAACAAGAAAATGCGGTAAAATAGCTGAGGAGAGGAAAATCCTCTAATTTGGACGAGCTCAGTATTGACAAAGGCTAGAAATGGGTAGAGAACGGTTTCTCAAGAGATGTCATTGTGCCTCATGGGACAGGCCTAGAACTTGACGTCTTCCATCTCTTGCATTATTAATGTGTATCTCTGTGCCCTAGCATTCATTTCAGCTTGTGGACACGCTGTTTTTTCCATTTAAAAATTCTCTTGATGACAATTTCTTCTCCAGGTATTTTCTGATTTTCTGCTCTCTTTTTAGCAAAACTCCTTAAAAGACTTGTCTAAGTTCATGCCTCCAAATCCTATTCTGCTATTATGTCCTGGAAATATATCTGTCAAGCCTTCATTCTCATCATTACTCTGCAACTTTTCTTGTTAAGGTCTCCAAGGACCTCTCTGTCTTTTTAAACCAAGGTAAAATCTGTCTTCATTTTATTTGACATACAAGTAGCATTTGACACAGTTGATCACTCTCTTTTCATTTGGGTTCCAGGACTACACATTCTCCTGGTTTTCCTCCCAAATCCCTGGCTATTCCTTCTGTATCTTTTTCTGTGCGCTCCTCTCACCCTTGAACACTTAGAGTGCTCTGGAATTCTCTTTACAGGACTTTCCCTTATCTACACTCACACCCTTAGTGATACTTTACTTCAAATACCAATTATACACAGACAATACTCAAATGAATTTCACAGTTATATTTCCAATTAAGTACTTAACATTTTATATATCTATATATGTGTATATATACACTATCTTCTTTGAATTCAGTTATCTTAGCACCAACGTATAATAATCTATCAGCAAATCATGTCGGTTCTATTTTCAAAAATCTCCATAGTCAGTCTGTCTTCCTAGATTCAGTAATTCCTTCATTTATTTAGTTTTCTATATGTCATTAATCTCCCTCATGCTGATGTCTTTGCTACGTGAATATATATACATACATATGTGATATAGATACATATATATTTTATGCACACACATACATGTCCATGCTCAAGGAGATTCCATCAGCACGGCCCTACCTTCTCAGAATCTTCTGGCCCTCTGATCTAGCATGGACCTCCTGCCCTGCTATCAGCCTAGAGCTTTTCACATACCTCCACATCTTCATTTCCTAAATCCCATACCTTCCGTTCTTGTTGCTGCTATTTGCTTACTTTCTCACTTGCTGGAACTGTATTACTCAAAACCATCCTAATATAGGAAGTTAAACTTTTGAATCCTTGCAAATCTAGAAAATGTTTTTATTCTTTCTTTACAGGCAACTGATAATGTAACTTGGCATAGAATTCTAGATTAGAAATAACTTTACTCACAATGTGGAAGGTACCACTCTTAGCTTTTTAGGTTACTATAATGTTGCAAAACACTTCAGTGATATTCTGTATTTTCTCTGTGACTTATTTTATTGGTCTCTGGAAATTTTTGTCATCTTTTTTATTTTTGGAATTTGAATGCTTCAGGAGATTGAACCTTGATGTGGGTTTTTCCATGATTGGTTTTGCTATAATGTGGTGAGCCTTTTTAACTTTTTGACATTTTGTTTTTAATCAGTGAACACATAATATTTATGCCTATTATGGGATACAGAGTGATATTTCAATACATATGTACAATGTGTAATGATAAAATAAGTGTAATTCAGCAAATCTATTGCCTCAAACATGTATTATTTCTTTACGTTGGGAACATTCAAATCCTTTCTTCTAGCTATTTGAAAATATATAGTAAATTGCTGCTAACTATAGTCACAATACAGTGCTATGCAATATGGGAAATTATTTTTCTCATCTATCTGTGATTTTGTGTCTGTTAACCAACCTCTCCCTATCCCCTTCTCCCTGCTAACCTTCCAAGACTCAAGTAACCACTATTTGTCCCTCTACTTCCATGAGATCAACTGGTTTAGCTTCCACATATGAGTCAGAAGAGATAGTATTTATCTTTCTGTGCCAGGCTTATTTCACTTAACAGTGTTTTCCAGCTAAACATAATGTCCTTCAGGCTAATTCATGTTGCTTCAAAAGACAGAGTTTTATTATATATATACTGACACGCACGTGCGCGCGCGCGCACACACACACACACACACACACACACACACACACACCAGATTTTCTTTACCCATTCATCTGTTAATGAGCACTTACATTGATTCTATGTCTTAGAAGATACTGTTAATAGTGCTGCAATAAACATGGGAATGCAGATATCTCTTCACTGTACTGATTTCAAAACTTCTGGATATATATACCCAGTAGTGGGATTGCTGAAAAATATGGTAATTCTCCTTTTAGTTTTTTGAGTGACTTCATACTGTTTTCCATAATGTATATTTTCATTCATTTGCATATGGATAGCCACTTCCCCAGCACCTTTTATTGAAAAGGATATCCTTTTCCCACTCTATGTTTTTGGTGACTTTGTTGAAAACCAGTTGGCAGTAAATAGGTGGATATATTTCTGGGTTTTCTATTCTGTTCCATTGGTGTCTGTGTTTGTTTTATGCCAGTGCTGTGCTGTATACCTTTGTAACAAATCTTGAAGTTAGCTGGTGCAATATCTTCAGCCTTGCTCTTTTTGAAGAGGTGACTTTGTCTTGTCTCAAGATTGCTTTGGCTGGGTGTGGTGGCTCACACCTGTGATCCCAGCTCTTTGGAAGGATGAGGTGGGCAGACCACTTGAATTCAGGAGTTCAAGATGACCCTGGCCAACATGGCAAAACCCCATCTCTACTAATAATACAAGAGAATACCCAGTCTTGGTGGTGGGCGCCTGTAATCTCAGCTACTTGGAAGGCTGAGGCAGGACAATTGCATGAACCCAGGAGGCAGAGATTGTGCCATTGCACTCCAGCCTGGGTGACAGAGTGAGACTCTGTCTCGAAAAATAAAAAAAAACAGATTGCTTTTCCTGTGAAGAATATAATTCATATTTTGATAGGAATTATATTGACACTGTATATTGCTTTTGGTAATACAATCATTTTAACAATATTAATTCCTCTAATCCACGATCATGGGATTATGGCTTTCCATTTTCTTGTGTGTCCTCTTTAATTTCTTTTATACGTGCTTTATAGTTTTCCTTGTAGAGATCTTTTACTCTGGTTAAATTTATTCCTCAGTATTTTTGCTTCTTTAGCTATTGGGAATTAGATTTCATTTTCACCTAGTTTGTGCTTAGTGTATAGAAATGCTACTAATTTTTGTATATTGATTTGGTATCCTGCAACTTTATTAAATTAGTTTATCAGTTCTAAGAATTTTTTGGTAGAGTGTTTGGTTTTTTCTATATATAAGATCCTGTCATCTGCAAACCAGAACTAGTTGACTTCTTCCGCTCCAATTTGTATTCCTGTTATTTCTTTCTCTTGCCTAATTGCTCTGGCTAGGAATTCTACTATAAGGTTGAACAAACAGTAGTGAAAGTGGGCATCATCATCTTGTTCCAGTTCCTAGAAGAAAAGTTTTCACCTTTCTTCCATTTACTAAGATGTTGGCTGTAGGTTTGTTATATATGGCCTTTATTATTGAGGTATGTTCCTTTTATACTAATTTGCTGAGACTTTTTAGCATAAAGGGATGTTGAATTTCATCAAATACTTTCTCCGTCTATTGAGATTATCATATGGTTTGCCCTTTATTCTATTGATATACTTTTATTTATTCCATTTATTCAATTTGCTCCTATTCAATCATTCCTTCATCCTCAGTATAAATCACACTTGATCCTGACATAATATTTTTGATGTGCTGTTGGATTTGGTCTGCCAGTATTTTGTTGATGATATTGACAAAACTGTGGTCATCAGGGATATTGGCCTGTAGTTATTGCTGTTGTATATTTGGTTTTGGTATCAGGGTAATGCTGGCCTTATAAAATTGTTTTTTAAAATTCTTATTATTTTATTGAAGTAGTGAGAAAAAGAGGAAAAGACACATGCTTAATCTAAATTTTACCAAAAATTTTATATTTTAGTATACGTATTTAGATGGATATTTTTCTAACAATAGCCAGACTTAGCCAACACCTGTATCCTTTTTCTGGAGCAAGAAAATGACTTTCTTGTACTTTTTACTTCTTCTGCCCTAATATTCCTCATGAATAAATTATGTCTTAATTTTATTAATCTTTGAATGTACCATTTCTAACAAATTGGATCCTTTGTCAGAAAGCAGAATATATACAATATACTTATCCGTTAGTTCTATCTTCCTGGACACTGGCTCTTTATCACAATAAGATATATACCTACAGATCAGCTGGATTATAATTTAACTTACTGTATTTGGCAAAAACATCTTACAGTGGTAACCTAGACTGAGATGAAATCTTCCATTTCAATTGACAGTTATAAAGCAACATGCTACAGATTTAAATAATTTGAGAGATACTACATTAAAACAAATCTTTCTCTTCCTTTCCTTTGCTCCCAGCCACATGCACAGCAACCAGTATGTTTTTAAATTTTGCTCCTGTTTATAAGGCTATATCCTAAGCTTCTAAACATTACAGTGTGCATTGCACCTCTGCTAATCTCCATCCAAATTCTGCTATGTTGTGAAGTTTGTCTGTAAGAAAGTGTTGTGCTGATGAGGGGATTGAAGGTTCAAGATTCCAATTTTGGCTGCTTAACAGGAAGAGCTGAAGGATGGCATGAGGTTTTGATCCATGGTTTTCCATTTTCCTGGTATAGTAAGCACAGGTATCACTGCCAAATTTCTTTGGAGCTCTACATTATTTGGGTTTAGAGCTTGGAGCTATGTTAAACAGCTGAATAAATGTTTCCCAATGCAACTCCATCTATGATGCAGCTCCTAAAAATTCTCTCTGAATGTTGTCATCTAGTTTTCTCTTAAATTGAATTTATAGTTGTTTTGTCAGGTCCAAATGTCGTTTTGAGACTACTTCTGACTGAACAGAGTGATAGACACAGAATTTATCCTCGCACTTGAAATGATAAAAATATAGACAAACTAGATTAAAGAATTGTTTGCTAGAAGTTGGACATCAGGCAATGAAGACAATATTTGCTGAGAAATAGGAAATAAATTATGTGAATCTTACAGTTGACCCAGATTACTGCTTTTCCAGTCCATGACTTAGGGAGATAAAACTCCGATGGAGCTCAGAGGGTTATCCAGATTGAAGAGATGAAGCCAAATGTTTCAGGAATTCAAAGTAGTTAGAGTTTGCAGAGAGGAGAGAGGAACACAAAGGTAATTCAACAGATCTTCAGATCATCTTCCTTAGTATTTACCTGAGTACGGATCACTGCACGTATGAGGCTGCAGAAAGCACAAGCTAAAAGCATTAAAAGTAACAATAATTAACACTTATGTAATGCTGGGGAATGTGCCTGTTTCCACTAGCGGAACTGGAGAAAATTTGATTCATGAGGCATTTGACAAAGTACACAAAAGGGTCTTTCCTCAACAGTGGAGAATAGCCCTTGGCTGATAAGTACTTCAATACCATCTAATAAATCTTAAGAGCAATACTCAAAAGGAACTGCTTCCAAGTAATTGAACTGCCTCCCAGAACAAAATTCAAATATATTTGTATGAACACTAAAATATGTAGCATCCAACAACAACAACAACAATAAATTCAGTCTCTGACACCAAATCAAAGGTTATCAGGCATGCAAAGAAGCAGGAAAGTACAACTCAAAATGAGGATGTAAATGCATCAATCAAAACTGATACAGGACTGTGAGAAATGTTAGAATTATCAGGCCAGTATATTAAAACAGTTATTATAACTTTACATAGTTTAAAAGGTACATAGAAACATGCAAGGTACTAAATAACCCCATAGATCAAAATTTCAGAGTAAAAGCTACAATGTGTGAAATGAGAATACATTGGATAGAATTGATTATATATTAAACATAAAACATATGTGTTATATATAAAAGATTAATGAATCTGAAGTCATAGCAATATAACCTATTCAAAATAAAACATAGAGTTGAAAGAGCGTTTGTATAAATAAAAACAGCATTTGTTAAGTGTGGGACAACTTTTAGAGGCTTGATATACGTGTAATTGGAGTCCCTGAAGGAATGGTGAAGTGGTGGGGGAACATAAAAATTATTCAAAGAATTTTTGGCTGAAAAATTCCAAGTGCAGTATACTGAAAACCATAAAGCCACAAATCCACGAATCTCAAGAAAACTCAAAAATAAGTAATGCAAAGAAAATCACAAAAGGCACGTAATTGAATTGCTCAAAAATAGTGATAAATTTTTAATGATAAAATACTAAAGCAGTCAGAGGATACAGACACGTTACCTACAGGGGCAAAACAGTAAGAATGACAACATTTTTCCTGTCAAAGGAAATGACAGTGGGGCAAAGAAGATGACAGTGGGGCAGCATTCAAACCATGAAAGAAAGTAAATAGTGCACTTACAATTCTATTGCTACAAAAATATCTAAGATGAAGGTGAAATTAAAACTATTTTCAATACATACAATGAAAGAGTTCATCACATGCATATCTATACTATAAGAAACATTAAAAAGAAGTAATCCATCAGTTATAAAATAGTATCATATGGAAATACGGATCTGCACAAAGAAAGAGTACCCAAAATGGAAACACATCCGTAAATATGATGAGTACTTTTCTAATGATTTAATTATCTTTAAATACAGTTGACAGTTTAAACAAAAATAATGATAAAGGTTTTATAACATGTATAAGTAAGATGTTGGGCAGTAATAACACAATGATTAGGAGGGGAAAAAGGAAGTACCCTTAACCCTTGAGCGACATGGGAGTTAGGGGCACTGATAACCTGCACAGTCAAAAATTCATGTTTAACTTTAACAATCCAAAACCTTAACTACTAATGACAAGAAACCTTACTGATAACATAAACAGTTAATTAACATGTATTTTGTATATATTATTTACTGTGTTCTTACAATAAAGTAAGCTAGAGAATATAAAATCCTTAGGAAAATCGTAAGAGAAAATGTATTTACTATTTGTTAAGTGGATGTGGATTATAAAGATCTTTGTCCTTGCTATCTTCCCTTTGAGCAAGATGAGGAAGAGGAAGAGGAGAGATTGGGCTTGTTGCCTCAGGGAAGGAAAGTCTTGTATAAGTAGACCCATGCAGTACACACCCATGTTGTTCAGGGGACAATTGTATACTATTGTAAGATTCTTATACTCTATGTGAAGTAGTTTATCACTTAAAGCTAGACTGTGCTAAAGATGTAGAATAAAAAAAACACTAAAATCATAAAACAAAGAGTTATAGCTAATAAGCCAATAATTTGAATCATAAAAAATATATATAAAAAATCAGGCAAAAAAATAAAAGGAAAAGAGGAATCCAAAACAGATAGAACAAATAAATAAAAAGAAAATATCAAGATAATAATTTAATTCTATCAATAATAAGGCTAAATTAAATGTTCTAAATACTCCACTTAAAATCAGAGATTGGAAGATTGATTTAAAAAGGAAAAAGTAAACATTAAATATATGCTGCTTACAGAAAATACATTTAAATATGACACAAATAGGTTAAAAGTAAATGTTGGAAAAGAGAAATCCTGTGAGCGCACTAATAAGAAATCTGGGGTGACTTTATTAATATGAGAAAACATAAATTTTTAGAAATTTTGTCCAGGATAAAATATTGCCCAGCATGAAGAAGGTAATTTCATCTTGCAAAAGGAGTCATTTTATCAATAAGACACAACAATTCTTAGTATTTGTGTACCAACAACAGAGCTTCAAAATGTACAAAGCGAAAACTGATGTAACTGAAGGAGAAAGTAAAATCCACATTTGTGGGCAAAGACTTCAATACCCTTCTCTCAGTCATTAATAGAACAAACTGACAGGAAATCAGTAAATCCATAGATTAGTACAACACTGTCAATCAACCTGACCTAATTGCCAGTTATGGAATATTCAACCCAACAGAGCAGCAAACTACACCTACTTTTCAGGCCTACACAAAACATCTACCAAAATAGATCAAATTCTGAACCACAACACAAGCCTCAATAGATTTAAAAGGATTCAAGTTATATAAGGTATGTTATCTGCCTGCAGTTAAATTCAATTAAAAATTATTAACAAAATAACCTGGAATTGCTCTAAATATTTGGAAAGAAACTAACACAATTCCAAATAACCCAAGACTCAAAGAGGAAACCCAAAGAGGAATTAAAAAGTATTTTTAAATGAATGAAAATGAAAACACAGCATAACAAAATTGTGGGATATGCAATATGGAAGGACTTAGAAGTGTATTAATAGCACTAAATGTCTATGTTAGGAAGGAATGAAGATTTCAAAGAAATACCTTCAACTTTATGAAACTAGCAAAAGAAGAGAAGACCCAAGCCAGGCTAATGAAAGCTGTTTCTGAGCTTCTAACTGCATCTCTTGGGGATGATAATTTCTTTCCTCTTCTCATGTGGCTAAAAGCATGATTAAACCAAAAACTGTGATTCAGGAAAGACCCAAATTTATAAGACCAAGATTGCATTTTAAGCCGTAAAGAGCAGGAGAATCTCCATGGCTTGAACTGTGACTAGATATTTGTTATCAGAGAAAGTAATTGTGTTGCTTTATCTGCCTTTCCTTCCATGCTAATAATAGAAATCTCAATAGTAGCTGATCACATGATCATAGAGAATAAACTACATTTCTCAGCCTCCTTGGCAGCTGAATGTAGAAATGTGGTTTAAGTCCTGGTCAATGATATTGTGTCTATTAACTTTTGCTGCTTACATTGTTGGCTAAAAACAATAAAAATTGCTTATTTATTTAGGATTCTATGGTTTACCTCAGTGCTGGTGTGCACTGGCTTGTCCACCCTCTTCTAGGCTCTCTCATTTGTCTGTGATTAGCTAGCTGGTCAAGTGGCAGTTAGATAACTTAGGAAGACCTCACTCACATATATGGTGGTTAACAGCTGGCTGTTCACTGGGGCAATAGGAGCAATTCTTAGCTGGGGCACCTCAGTTCTCTGCCACACAACCTTTAATATTCTAGCAGGATAGCATGAGCTTCTTCCCAATGCTATCTCAGAGTTCCAAGCCCAACAAGAGAGAATGAGCTCCAAATTTTCAAACATTTTTAAACTGTTTGAATCATATTTACAAGCATTTTATCTGCTAGTATTTGGCCAAAGGAAACCAATGGGTCAATCTAGAGTTGTTGTGGAAGGATTGTACCAAGGGTGGCTTATGGTTGGAAGTGTATTTTTAAAGAAAAGGGGAATGCCTTTCTCTCTTGCTACTTCTTGGTGGAATGGAATTGGTTTTTAAGTATGAGTAGATTTGTATTTTCTCACATTAAAAAGGGAGAATTGACAGCTGTAGAATCTACAGACGTAAACTTGGTATTTTCCGTTTAATTCTGGGAAACTGGCTAAAGTTAACATTTTTTAAAATGATAACACCTTATTTTATTTTTAAACTACATTTAAAGATACAGTTAATATACAGAAATTATAATCTATATGTGCTACGGAGACTTAGATGAATGGCATGGTAGTAAACTTGTTATTTTATTAATTTGTATCAGAGTTATTCACATGGAAAGAATTGTTTTTGTTGACAAAAATATCTTGATAAAGCTTAGGATTTGGCAAGAATCAAAGCAATAATATACACTTTTGGGATGTGTGTGAAAAAGTGACCATGTAAAGTCAGGTGTACAGAGAAGAGTAGACAGAGCGAGGGAAAAGAAGAGAGAAGCCACAGAGATAGTAGATAATTGGAGTGCAGGATCGTAGGTAATTGGAGTGCCAATGAAAATCTCTACCAATAGGGAAGCTAAAGGGATATTATGAATTGCAAAGTAATGATTTTGTTCCTTTTTTTACCCCGAATCTTTAATAAAGTTTAACAACCACATTTTTTTGTTAGTTTGTTTTGAACAAGAGTTCTTGAAATTGAGGCATTAGCTGAGTTTCACCTCTGGGAGACACAGAGCAGAGCTGGCGGGAGCCAGAAAGACTTCAAAGTGGAAGAAGCAGAAGTGTTAGGTCAGGGCAACTATGAGATGATCAATATACATAGAATTCTTATAAACTTAAGGAGCACTTTCTTTGTTCAGGAATGGAATTAGGGTCATAGGCAGCCTTATCTAGATTACGAAAGGGCAAGGACACTCCAGCTGATACATGCTTTACATGTAAATAGGAATATAACAAGGCCAAGTGCAGTGCCTCACATCTGTAATCCCAGAACTTTGGGAGGCCAAGTCAGGCTGTCATCTGAGATCAGGAGTTGGAGACCAGCCTGACCAACATGGTGAAACCCTGTCTCTACTAAAAAGACAAAAAATTAGCTGGGTGTAATGGCTCATTCCTGTAATCCCAGCTACCTGGGAGGCTGAGACAGGAGAATCGCTTGAACTGGGAGGAGGCGAGGTTGCAGTGAGCTGAGATTGCACCATTGCACTCCAGTCTGGGCAACAGGAGCTAAACTCTGTCTAAAAAAAGAAAAAAGAATATAATAAAACATATAAAAGATAAAGTTTTGGCACTTTTACTTCTCTTTAACTTTTGCACTCTTCCTTACTCTTTGAAAAAGTATTGTTTACATGTGGGTAATGTGTAAGATTATTCTTTGACGGAAACATAATGTATGTCCAGTGCATTAAGGTGCTTACCATCTGTTTGGAGAACAGGACTGATACCCATAAAGTACCAGCAAAGACTCAGGCCTGAGTTAGGAAGTGATGTACTTGAAGTGTTATAAGTATGTGCTCAGAGGCCTATTGAATTTTCATGGTATGGGTATATGTAACACATACCCACCAATAAATGCCATTTATTTTTGTAGGTTGAATCAAATCTCTGTCTCGAGTAATGATTTCATATCCTTTGGACTAGATGGGAATAGGACTGAGAAACAGCCAGGCAAAAGAAGGCAATTCATCATCCTTATTCATCTTTCTAAACCTATATGCATCTTTTGATACTGAGGTTCATTATTATCTACAACTGCATTTGGTTTGCGGATAACCATTTATTTTTCAACCTTAGATATTATCATATCCATTGTCTTATTTTATCCTTAAATAAAGGTTCCAGTGAGTCCCTATTTCTTGGGTGAGGAAAATTGAGGCTTAAAAATGGTTTTTAAAAATTATTTAATTTCTAACCCCTTCCTTATATGTTGTAACTGAATCTCAACCTCATGATTTTTTTAATATCCTTGAAATTAAATAGAAATCAAATAATGTCTTTCCACATGTGAAGAGCTGGATTTAATTCAAGTGAAAGAAAATCGGGGGGAAAATGTCAGGGGCTATAAAAGAGATTTGATGTCTGTACCCACATTGCAGTGTTCGAGTCCCGAGTTATTAAATTTCTCATATTTGTTTGACATTTTTAAACATATGTCTGTTTATGAAGAGTTTAGTTCTTATCTTTCTTTAATCAATATCTTTCTTTAATCTATGCATATAGTAGATGAACACTATTTTACATATTTTCATTCTTCTCAAACCAGCAGCTTGAAGAGTAAAAAGACACAGTGTTTTAGCTGTTATTTTTATTGAAAGTGCTTTAAAACAAAAAACTCTTTTTGGAATTTCTTACCACGGTATAAATCAGCTAAATATATTTAATGTGGTGAAATGAACCATACATATGCTGAAATAGTCCTAAAATGTATTAGGGTCAGTATCAATAGGCATAAATAGATTCTATTAACAAAGAACATTAAACATTCTTACACTGTTGATGGGATGGTATTATTATTGAAATAGTATCCATTAATTTAAATACCTAGCATGTACAAAACAAGTTTAGATCAATGAGACAGTAAACAAGAAAAATAAAATAGAGTTGGTGTCCTAAAGAATAAATGAACTGCTGACTGTTTTCTATTTTCAGTCTCTACATACCTATATTTTGATTTCTTTATATAGTGTTTAATGGTTAATTCCCCATTTCCCTTTTAGTCTTACATGACTAACTTCTGTGGGTTTTATTTTCATTCAGTTCTATATATTCCACCTGCTGAAGCCTCCCATGTTGTGTGTCAAGAGGGAAAATATCTTATTACCTTCTTGTCTGTTGAACATTTAGTTTTTTTCTCCCTCTCTCCCTCCGTGTCTTGTACCTAATGAGCAAATTATCTAAAAATAGATACGTTCATCATTTTACAAAATGTTGTATCTTTTCTAGATTGGAGGCCAGTGTAATTGTAAGAGACATGTGTCTGGCAGACAGTGCAATCAGTGCCAGAATGGATTCTACAATCTACAAGAGTTGGATCCTGATGGCTGCAGTCCGTGTAACTGCAATACCTCTGGGACAGTGGATGGAGATATTACCTGTCACCAAAATTCAGGCCAGTGCAAGTGCAAAGCAAACGTTATTGGTACGTGTAATGCAAAAGTTTACAGTCACATCTCTATTACCATCTGGAATAAAATTCTCTATTTGATTTCTTAACTGAAAAGTAAAGCAAATTTCTTTGCTCAAGGCAGGCTGGAAAAAAAAACAATTTGGATGAAATTAACTGTTTAAAAATGATTAAATTAATAATTCTATCAAACTGCAGCTTGAAGCTTAGTTTAATCAACCCTTTAGAAGTTTCTTTATTCTGTAGATGTATTAGTTCACATGGTCCCATACTAATAAGTCATAGAAAAATATAATTTGCTTACTGCATAGATGTTTCTTTTAGAAAATTAGCACTTTTTCAAAATGTTTTACACTTAATGAGTTCTAAGCAAATCGTTTCCATGCTAGTTTTCTTAATAGACCAAAATAAATGGATTTTTTCAAAATATTCTGTGCTACAGGGTCCTTTGTGATAAATCTTTCCATTTTTTTCTATTATATTTCTTTGAACTGTCCCTATGAAATGCAAAATAAGTCAACATAATTCCACAGATCATGTATATTGCTAAGGTTACTTATAAAGGGCTACATAATTTTAATTTTGTAATTCAGCACCAAGTTGATTATAATAAACAGCTACCTTCAGTGTTATTTATCATTTTTTTAATACAAGACGTGCTTTTTTGTTTGTTACTCCCACAGGTATATTTCAGAAATTAGATTTGATTATAGCAATTTATTACATCCAACATTTTTGAGGGGAACCACTGCCACATAAGGACAAAATTTATCAAGTGCCCAAAATGCACTATGTACATAATGCACTTTGAAATTTTGATATATGAGAATATTATGAGAGGAAAGTTTCCTGATGAAGTGAGTCCTGCATTGTAACTGAATATGTCCTGGTTCACATAGGAAGTTTAAAAAAGACCTTTGCCTTTCTATTGTCATTCAAGACACCAAGTCATCCATGGTTTTTCTAACACTGACCTGAACCTAACAATAATAAAAATATGCCTAGCAGTGATCACACACACACACACACACACACACACTCTCTCTCTCTCTCTCTCTCTCTCTCTCCCCTTCTTTCTCTTTCTCTCTCTCTCTCTCTCTCTCTTTCTCACACACACACACACACACACACACACACACACAAATGCTTACATGTACATATTCTGAATACTATTTTCATTTCTGTGATGTATCTCTAAATCTAATTCTTTATCTTTTGTTTATGTTGGTATACATCACGCTATACAATTCAGCTAGACAAGCATTTCAATTTAATAAAAGTAACATAGGTGTGTTCAATGGCATTACATGAGATTTCTCTGGTTTAAAGAAAGATTATATGAAAATCTGTAACATAATTTGCCTTTTTGGATCTCAAGCATACAAAAGCGAATTTTTTAGAAAGAATAATGTGTAAAGAGAAGTACATATTTGTATGTGCTATCTATGATGCGGAATGAATTCTAAGACCTTGAATTCAGTCTGTATGGCATCCTTTGTTCTTTAATGTGAGATATATTTTAAACTCAAATGTGAAAACAAAAGTTAAAGCAAGGCCTATAAAGACAGTGAAATAATTAATTCTCTGTATCAGTGGAATCTTTCCTGTGATGGTTAGAGTCCAGAACTTAAGGAAGGGAAAAATCAAAATTTACTTAGAATTTGTTATAATATCTCCACTATATGCCTATTTTGTTGACTGATCCAGATGGTTTTCTGTAGGAAACATAAATAGATATTTTGTGAAGACTAGATTAGTATTATATATAATTATTATTTCTAGTGTAGTTTTTGCAAATGTATTTTTAATAAAAACATAAAGTTGATATGCATATATATTTATTTTCCTAATGGGATTAGCAAGTAACTTTATTCAATTTCACCTTGTTAATATGGAAAAAAAGAAGCCTAGAAAATACAAGTGTGTGTTGTATATGCTTCAGAAAGCAAACTGTTAGAGTTAACAAAACTGTTAAATCTTACTAATGATTCTATCACCAGTAAAATACATTAGCACCAATAATTTTATTAAAGTAGGTCATTCATCTAGAATAAAAAGGGAGAAGAATGTGAATTAAATGCCAAGTGTGCTAACTCGCCTGTACTTGTTAACACTGAATGTGATGCCCTGTAGGCCTTCCTGAGTATGGTTAGGAATAGATTACCTGTCAGGAATATGTATGGCATATTCAAATAAGCACTGCGCATATTTTTAAAACTGATATGATATGAATCCATGTAGACCAATTTTAATAGTTCAAAATGAGTCATAATTCTTGTTAACAATACAGTTATTTTTAAAATTTGCAGCAATAGTGGTCCTTTTTTATTTTCCTTATTGAAATTAAATGATATGCCTTAGGTGAGTCATTCATCACTGTTAAAGAACTTGCCTTCCATTGGAGTTCTTGAATTTTTATCCATATATATATACATATATATTATACATTTCCTTCCAGTTTAGGAAATGCTTTTCTACATATGAGTTCCTGAGTGTGTTTTTGACTCTTATTTTAAGACTAATTTTTAAATTGCGATTATAGCTCGAAATAAATGTTTCAGTTGATTCAACCCATGAAGTCAGTTATTTAAATTCAGCCTTGTAATAACCTTTTTTAGAATAACCTTACTTGTCAGAAATTTAAGTTTAGGTGATAAAACATTTCTCTCCATTTGTAAAATGTGTATGTGTACTCCTTTAAATAGAAGTAATAGAAAAAACAGAATTTACTTAGTGTTTAAAGAGGTATGTTCTGAATCACACAAGACGACAAGCAATGTGATTGCTTTATGAGCCAAGGAGAGCATAATTTATATTAATTGAAAATGATAAAATAGAGGAGCATACAAAAGGATTAAAATAAGAATTGCCCTGGATAAGTTTTATTTATATTAATTATTTAAATGTGGGGATTCAGAAATCCCCACATGTATATGCTGTTGTCACAAAAATAGTTATCAGCTTACTTTTTATTCTTTTTTCTCAGCTTCACTAAAGTATAATTAAATAAAAATCGTATATATTTATGGCAGACAACATGATGTTTTTGATATATGTACACATTATAACATGATTAATTCCAGCTAATTAACATATCCATCATCTCATGTACTTATCATGTTTTTGTGGTGAGAACATTTAAGATCTCATCTCTTAGCAATTTTCAAGTATAGAATACATTATTATTAAGTATAGTCACCATGCTGTACAATAGAGCTCCAGAACTTATTCGTTCAGTCTAGCTGAAACTTTCTACTCAGCTTAACATTTTATTAAACATCTTTAGAGATTTCTTATCTTTAGGAAAACAGCTAATTTGTTATATGTAATTCTCCTATAATTCTGAATGAACACATTTGTTAAAATTGTTTTTAAGATTTGTTAACGAGGAAAGGAGCTCCAGCATATGTAACAGAAACAACATTTGCATTAAGCATTTTTCTTTGTATTAAGTAATAATTAAAAATTTATGAAGTTCAGTTGTATATTAAAGCTAAATTAAATATTGCCATTGTATTTTGAGAGTATGATTAGCCCTCTATGGCATTGCTTGTGGGAAAACACTCAGTATTTTGTGTCCATATTAAGTGTCTGCAATAGCATCATTTGTGCCTCATCTATCTTGAATGAAATCATTTTCCTATCCTCACCTTTTAAATATGTTTTATCTTTAGGGCTTAGGTGTGATCGTTGTGATTTTGGATTTAAATTTCTCCGAAGCTTTAATGATGATGGATGTGAACCCTGCCAGTGTAACCTCCATGGCTCAGTGAACAAATTCTGCAATCCTCTCTCTGGGCAGTGTGAGTGCAAAAAAGAAGCCAAAGGACTTCAGTGTGACACCTGCAGAGAAAACTTTTATGGGTTAGATGTCACCAATTGTAAGGCCTGTGACTGTGACACAGCTGGATCCCTCCCTGGGACTGTCTGTAATGCTAAGACAGGGCAGTGCATCTGTAAGCCCAATGTTGGAGGGAGACAGTGCAATACATGTTTGGAGAGAAACTTCTACCTATGGCAAAATAATTCCTTCCTCTGTCTGCCTTGTAATTGTGATAAGACTGGGACAATAAATGGCTCTCTGCTGTGTGACAAATCAACAGGACAATGTCTTTGCAAATTAGGGGTGACAGGTCTTCGCTGTAATCAGTGTGAGCCTCACAGGTACAATTTGACCATTGACAATTTTCAAAGCTGCCAGATGTGTGAGTGTGATTCCTTGGGGACATTACCTGGGACCATTTGTGACCCAATCAGTGGCCAGTGCCTGTGTGTGCCTAATCGTCAAGGAAGAAGGTGTAATCAGTGTCAACCAGGTAAGAAAGAAATGTGTTACATTTTCAGTGCACAGTGACTTTCCTTTTGTTAACTTGTAACAGGTGATTTATTTCTGTTTCTGGTTTGTGGCTTCTACAAATTTTATTTCCAAAATCATTGTTGTATTTATACCATTATCCAACATGGATATAACTATTTAACTCATTCAAAATTATCTAGCATATTTATGTTACTATTTTGGGAGGATACTTTAGATAAACTTCAGCCAATTAGATTTATTTCTTAATTGAGACTATTTTCTCACTTGAAGTAAATCTCCTTTTAACAGTTTTTTAAAAAATCAGATTAAGGAGAGTCAACTTTATTTTTCAGAGAAAGGAAAATTTGAGTTGATTTGTCCTTACAGTGCCAAAAATTCAAATCTCTGAATTAATCTGGCTAAATGTTTTTACCAAAGAGGCTGTATATCCTAGCTTTATACAGAAATACCTAGAATTGTTTCTACCTGCCATCAAATTAATAAAATAGACTACTATTTAATCTCACTGTATACAAACTTATCTTTCCATCTGTTTCCCAATTGGGAGACAGATAGGCCCCATCTTGGTTCTCCTTGCATTTAGATTTTAACTAAAGTACTATACCTTCTTCACAATAAATTCATTAGGACACCGTGATAAATATAAGTACTTACCAGTTGCTTAACAGCTGTCCAGCCTTGGCTCTGAGTTATATGAGCCTATAAAAATGAGCATATATAAACTCAAAAGTGTGATTTGATTGCCAGAGAAGGAGTAGAATGAAAGCTCTGTTTGCAGAGCATGGAACCCAGCCTAGGAGAACTGAGCCACACTTTTCCTTTAGCATTGGTCAGTGTGACAAGTAAGATCAAAGAGACAGGAAGAATTCATAAAGAGTTTATTATTTTTGAGATGTAAGTTTTAGAAAACAACTTGAACTGATTTAATCATAAATGGAGACTATATTATAACTAGATATTCCATAAAAATCTAAGGACAAGGACCAGTACAGAAACTAGAATGCTTCCATTGATACATATTCATACATTTCTCTCTCCTCTCCTCTCCTCCCCTCCCCTCCCCTCCCCTCCCCTCCCCTCCTCTCCCCTCCCCTCTCCTCTCCTCCCCTCTCCTCTCCTCTCCTCTCCTCTCCTCTCTCTCCTCTCTCTCCTCTCTCCTCTCTCTCTCCTCTCTCCTCTCTCTCTCGGGAATTTTACTTCTTTATTTCTCTCTGTATGGGTATATGGTAAACCTATGTCCCCTGAAATTGTTTATAATTCTACCACTAGCTACAACAGAGAGATTTATTAGCTACCTCTCAGTTATAATTTCTAGAGGGAAATTCAAATTGACTCAGTTTTGTTTGGTTGGTTACCTCTGAGCTCATTCACTGGGGCCAGGGGTGTCACATTCTTATAAAATGAGCATGGCTTTTAGGAACCATTACATCAGGTAGGCACAACGTGGTAAGTATCCCAAAAAACAGGAAGATTATTGAGAGCTGGACAGACAGCCTTAATAACACATACAGCACATCACACTCTTTTTACTTTCAGGGTAATCCTTCCAAACTTGCAATCAATTAACTTTTTGGTATCCTAAGATGATGTTTTTCTTAGAGGTGTTGATACTGTTTATCAGTATCTCTAATTTTAGAAATAAGATATGCAGTCCCTGGCACAGTCAAATAACCATGATTTATATATACTTCTTTCTAAGTAAACCAAGACAAGCTAATAGATCAAATATTATATCCTTTTGAATAATTATCAATTGCTAAAATTTATTGTTTCATAATAATTTGAGTTGTATATATAATACAAGTCACAGGTTTTAAGCAATTTTTCTAATTTTGGATAAACTCTGATATCACCGTAACATTTGGTCCCTTTGGTCCTTTTAATGAAAGACCCAGCTCCTCATCTCAATACTTTGTACATCTACCAAATATCTAAATGATGAACTAAAATTCTTAGGAAAACTGTTTTTCTGGGCGTTTTGTATGTCATGCAGAAATAGCTGTGGATAGTTTAACCTACATCATGCATAAGACTGTTTCATTTGTGCCCTTCCTAGAAGGAAGAAATATGGACTTCATTGTTTTTTCCTTTATCTTTGTGGCTTTCACTGTGGTGATATCTTTGTTCTCAACTCTACACCCTTTTCTCCCACCACTGTCTCTGGCTCTTTCTTGACTACCCTGTATAGTATTGGCATAATAATTTCCCTAAAGTACTTCTTTAGTTATGTCATTCTCCTAGAGGGTTACCAAAAGGGGCTTTACTTTGCCTATCATTTGAGTCCAATCCGGGCAAACCTTTATGAGTTTTTATCTTCTGGTCACAGCCTAGACCCCCAGCTTTGCTTCCTGATATTCCCTGACTCCCATCTTCTTTAGTCACTGCAGCCACTTCACCGGAGCTACACATGTCACATGCAGAGCTGACTTCTATCTACCTGATGCTTTGGTTCATTCTTTCCCCACATGGAAGGCAGTATAGTCCTCCTTTTCAGTGTTAGTTGGCATCCTCTGACTAGTTTTGCTGTTCAACATACTGCCTGTAATTTTCCATCAGTGAACAATAGTGAACAACAAATTTGACATGAAGCATCAGTGTTTTAAGAGGTGGTTTAACTCAAACCTACAGAAAACTTGAAAATAATGCATTATTGAAAATGTGCTCAAACTTGAAAATAATGCACTTTTGAAAATGTGCTCTATTTACTTCATGTTTAATTTATTATTTGACCTTGAAGAGAGATTTAGGTTTAAGAAATAATATAGATCTCATTGTAATTACTCTATGATTATGCTTCTTTTTTCTGAAGACCACGTGGAACTATAAATGAAGTCAACGAGTTGATAGTAGAGAGCATTAAAACTGGTGAAACTATTTATATTTACTGAAAAAATTTAACAGTATTATAAAATATTTAGTAGAAAATACACCAGACTGAGAAGACATATTTGGAACTCCATTTCTTCAGCTTACTCTTTTTTTTTTTTTTTTGAGATGGAGTTTCACTCTTGTTACCCAGGCTGGAGTGCAATGGCACGATCTCGATCTTGGCTCACTGCAACCTCCGCCTCCTGGGTTCAGGCAATTCTTCAGCCTCAGCCTCCTGAGTAGCTGGAATTACAGGCAGGCACCACCATGCCCAGCTAAGTTTTATATTTTTAGTAGAGACGGGGTTTCATCTTGTTGACCAGGATGGTCTCGATCTCTTGACCTCGTGATCCGCCTGCCTTGGCCTCCCAAAGTGCTGGGATTACAGGCTTGAGCCACTGCACCTGGCCACTCTTACTGATTGTCTAAAGGCATTCCCCTGTCCTCCTCATCAGGGAACTTCCATTTTTTTCTTCCAACTGTCCATTTCTAGCCAGTGGTAAGCAGCTTTATCTATCAGATAGATATTTTATCCGAATATCCATGTGTCTACTTAAAACTTGGGGCCTCTGTAACTATAAGGAATAAGAAAGAAATTGATCCTTGAAGATAGCCTTGGCTATGCTAGGAATGTCCTACACTTACAAAATTCACTGGCAGAACATTAGTCAGCTTCCAAATAGAGGCTTTTAATGACCACGAGTTTTGTACTCTTTTTGATAGATCTAATTATTTGCATTTTATAAAAAAAAATAAGCCAGAGTTAATGAAGGCCTCTTAAGTCCTGAGGAAATATACACACAAAATCTCTTCTTGGTATCTTCAACTATTTATTACTTGCTTTGTCTTATAGACTCACTGCTATTCTAGTCCCTCTTCCTTCCAAGGATATGCTACAGTTTATCAGTGGCCCTGCGGAGTTATTGACTCAAGATGTTGACCTGGTTATGAAAAGCTAGAATGATCAAGCTATAGATTCGGATTATTATATTTTGTTGAACAGTACAGTTTATAAACATTTACTGATAAATTATTTTTTTGTGGGTACTGTTGAGTTTTTAATTTAATCAGAGAACATTTTATGTGTAGTAGCAAACAGTACTCTCAGTGAGCCTAAATTTTGATGGGGAAACTGATAGATTAATTTACAAATAAATATATAATATAAATTTAAATAGTGATTATTTTTTGATCCCTGGCTCTACGCAATTACCTTTCTTTGTTGTTAAGAGTTTAAGATATTATTGAGGTTACCAAATTAATGATGTATTGGCCACTTTTATATCAATGTTTTTAGTTTCCAGAAAGGTAAACTAGATAGCCATGTTTATATTGTACAAGTAAAGGCACGTTGATATTTTGTTGCAATGCAAACAGGAATGTTTTAAAAGGAGGGTTTGTAAAGTGAAAGAAATCAACCTTTCATATTATTTTCTAAAATTAGTCATTTTTCTATTTTTCTCTTTTACATTTTTTTTACTAAAGATCGTGAGTGCCTGATTTAAAAAGCAGCCCAACAAGATTACCTTATTAAAATGCCTGATTATTTCTCTGTGTCTTCAATTAAATAAACCCCTTACTGTGTGCCTACAAGATGCAAGGAATTGTATTATTATTGTAGTTATGCAAGTTGAATAAGATAATCCTTGCCCTCAAGATATTGAAACTCTAACAAGGGAAATAAAATAATTGCACAAGTAAATAAAATACAAGAATGCTTTAAATATGATCACTATTTTTCAGTATTAGTGTTGATGCCTATTCTACATCTTTCTCTAAAGAAATAAGACAATTTGCAATAAACATTTGGAAAGTTTTGTTGCATCTATACTTAGGCAAATAGGGACTAAGATATTATTCTCCTAATGGCTGCACATAGTGGCTCATGCTTGTAATCCCAGCACTTTGAGAGGCCGAGGTGGATGGATTGCCTGAGGTCAGGAGTTCAAGAACAGCCTGACCCACAAGGTAAAACTCCGTCTCTACTAAAAATAC
The DNA here is from genome assembly GCA_028533165.1 of Leontopithecus rosalia. Classification (NCBI taxonomy): domain Eukaryota; kingdom Metazoa; phylum Chordata; class Mammalia; order Primates; family Cebidae; genus Leontopithecus; species Leontopithecus rosalia. The sequence goes on from CM052666.1 coordinate 7,154,979, forward strand.
AAAATGAGGTGGGCATGGTAGTGCATGCCTGTAATCCCACCTACCTGGGAGGCTGAGGCAGGAAAATCACTTGAACCCAGGAGGCGGAGGTTGCATTGAGCCGAGATCATGCCATTGCACTTCTGCCTGGGCAACAAGAGCCAAACTCCATCTAAAAAAAAAAAAAGACAAATGTATACCAGATAAAGCCCTCCCTCCCCCCACCAAAAAAGAGCCAGGAGAAGAAAAAGGAAGCCAGGAGGGGGGTTGTGTGAAGAACACTGTGTATTATTATTCAGTATTGTCATTTTTAAATTTAATTTGAATTTTAATCAAAATTTACCTTTGCATAATTTTTTAAAACCAAATAAAATGTAAACGGCCCAGTCTTATCATTTACCCAGAAGTCTCCCTGCTCAGAGAAAACACGTTAAATTTCTTTAGATGTTTCTTCTAAGCTTTCAGTTCTGTATTTCTGGGAGATACACACACACACACACCCCCCCCACACACACACACACATTTTTATCTTGATTTTTAAAATGTAGACAATATCTATTGTCTTCCTATAGAAGACGAGTATTTAGCTCCTCACACCTTCTCCTTAGCAAGCTTTTAATTTGGTTAAATCAGTATTCAGAGATTTCTTTATTATGACTACATAAATTTACTGTACAGCTATGCCATATAATATGCTTTGACTATATTTCCTTTCTTCAAAAACTTGCCTTTGTTTAGTTTTCTAGGTCTTCCTTAGGCATTTCTAGGAAACAGAACTTTCTAAGGGAACTCTAGCCAAGAAATCGATCAGGTTTTGTTTTTTCCCACTAGATATATGAATGGGAAATTTAGGCTGACTGACTTGTAGTTCTGTGGCACAGCTGTATCCAAGGGCTAACATTTGCTGCTTTGCTAGGGATTTCCTCCACCTGTCTCCCCTGTTGGATCCTCCGTTTCTTGAATCCTACATGTTCTCTCTTCTTGGTTTGTTTGATAGAGCACATGTTCCAGTAGTTTCTGAAAAAGAATACAAGGAGGGAAGTAATTTGAGGAGAGAATTTTAAAAGACTGACTGTCATTGTCTTCAAGTGTCTAAACATGGAGGACTATTTGAAATTTTATTGCTGTATGAAAACATTTTCATTCAAAAAATTTAAATGATTACATCATTAGCTGTTAGCAATTTCAATCAGATTCTTGCTTCTTTTCTTCTTCTTCTTTTTACCATCTGGAAGTTTTTACCATCTCTATATCCCTGGGCACTCAGTGGACCCTTTTGCCTATTGATGACAGCTCTTATGTTCTGAGAAAATCTGCAAAATGCATTCATAGCAACATCTAGATTCATGTTTGACCACATGACTGGACACCAAGCCTAGCCAAGTGGTGCATAAAATCAACAATCACAAGCAGTCTTTCACATGATGCCTGTTTACGTACTTGTTGAGTCTAATCCTTATTTCATTTAACTTCTAAAGGAAAAGCTTAATGTATCCTCCTAAAATGTAAGAAGGACAACTTGCAGGTTGGGAAGGGTATTTACGACACCTTATATTTGACTTCAGAAATCTCTGGAGCTCTCAATTCCCACCTTTTCTTTCTAGAGTTATACAACCTGAATAAATTCGCTTATTGTTTGGGCTCTCCACTGCAAGTGTTTAGCTCTTGCTTATAGACATCTATAATTGCTTGTCATTTTCTCTCTCCCTCTTTTATCATTTATTTCATCTCTGGGGATTTCAGGAGGGAAAAATTATTCAATCTACCGTGTTTTGCAAACAAGATTGCCCTAGTGTAATCTTTAGGTTGTAATCTTTTCAGACCAAATCTTTGCAGCCATCCTCGAACCTTATCTTTTACCAAAAACCTTTGTCTCATCTAACAAAACCAATTCTGCTGATTTTACCCTCAAATATATCTAGAATCTGGCCACTTCTTGCCACCCTTACTTGTACCAGCCAGGTCCAAGCCACCTCCCTCTGTTCCTGAACTATTCAAGTAGGCTCCTACTCTCCTTTGTCCTTCTTCATTCACTTCTCTACAGACAGCCAAAGTGATGCAGTTCAAACTTGAGTCACATCCTGTCATTCCACCTTCCGTTTGCTTTTCACCATAGCTAATAAGAAATGAAGTTGATATTCTTTAATAATCCCCATGGTCTATAATGTCCATGACCTCTGACCTCATTTTCACAAGTCTTCAGATCATTTGTTCCTCTCCAGCCAGTAAGTCTCATTGCTGTCCTTCACAATTGTTAAGTGTCCTGTGTCAGGTAGGTATAGCAGTACCTCCATAGCAGTGCTCTCTTTCTATTTTCTGAATTAATGAATAACAATGTTTCAAAAATACCTCAGTGGCATTCTCCTGTTTTTAGGTGTGAGCATAGCAAAGGCCTGTGGTGTTCCTTTTACAACACTTAGGAAAGGTGTTGTGTTCAAACTTGCAAAGGAGGAAAAATAACAGTGACCTAAGTATCTAATGTATTTTTTAACAAAACAAGATCTAGTATATACATGTAAATAGTCCATGAAAGGGGCAATGTGTGCTTTGAGACTTTTTTTTTTTGCTTCAGAAATTCCACTTGAATATTTTTTTTCTGGTTTTATGGTCTTTTAAAGTAAAACTTGTATTGAAAAGAGAAATCCTTATGCTGAAGTATCTTCATCATAAACAGATGTTTTGCAGTAGCCAGGTCTGCAATGTGCACAGTAAAATGTGCTGCTACAATCTGAAGCTTTCATTTACTTTGAAACATGTCTGAGAGACCTAGATTATATACCACAGGGACAGACACCATGCTGGTATGTGTGAGCAGTGGGGCGTGGAGGGGAAAGGATGCGTAGGAAGGGATGAGCAGCAAGCTTAAGGACTTCTGCCTGCCTTTCATCTGTGATTGCAAATACTGCTGACCCATACTAGATGACTGCACATAGATTCTTGTCCCACTTTCTTAAAAAACATTATTAAGGAAGGTGCATGTAATGAAACCTCATGTATTATTAACCTAACCTTACTACGAATGTACAAGGAATAGGCTTAATTCAACTAAAATTTATAGGCAATTTGTTAAAGCAGCAGTGCACATTAGAAGGTACATTAGAGCCACATTGGTTTTAATATGCCATTCAATAACTCGAACAGAGGTTAAAAATGCTGCTTAACCTCCATTAAGTATTTTTAAAATGCTTTAATTTAAAATTATTTGGAGTGTGTGTACATATATGAATGTACACATATCCACACTAATAAATATAACACTAAATATGTTTTCCCAGTTCGCTTTTTCAGTGCTGGATGACCTTATAATGTTCAGCAGTAGGCACTTAATCAGAGGCCAGGCCGAGGAAGGCAGGAAAGGATGTCAAGGCATCCTGAGCCAGTGACCCACCCTTGTCCTTGAGAACTAGAGGCAGAGAGGGTTTATTGAAGACTCTGAAGCTTTGGAATAAAATAAAGGCTAATTTATAACGAAAACAGCTTCCTATGACATGTGTTGTACTAACAGGACAATGCCTCATGCTTCCCCTAGTATTTACTTTTGGTTTTCTTGTACAATTCATAAAGCAAAGTATCTTGTTTCATTAAGTAGCACATCATATTTATTAAGTAATGAGCTCATAAACTAGAATTGCGTATAAGACCCTGCCAATGGAATTGGAATCAGATGCTGATGTTCCATTAAAAGTCAATGCATCAAAGTTGAGCTCCAATTATGCCACGTTTCCTAGTGTTTGGTGAGACAACTTTCTAGGTTAACATGTTTTTCACAGAGACCTGAGTCTCAAAGTAAGAACCTCTTCCTTGATAAATCATCAGGAAGGAATCTTGTCACCAGAAATACAGACCACAATCTTAGGTACATCTGGAAAAAAAAGAAAAGACACTGATAAGTCTTTATTTAAATGTTAATTTAGAATAATTTCTTTGTCACAGAAAACTTGCTAATTAACAATTACAAAGATATGAATAGATAACTATTTACTGAGAGTCTGCTGTGTGCCAGGCTCTGTAATAGGGCTTTGCCTGCAGAGTTCCATTTAATATACACAATATCTCTGTAATTGAGGTGCTGGGATTAGTCTCTAATTGGGGAAATGAAATCTAATTAAGCAGAAGAGCCTTATAAATCTAGGTCCATTTGACTCCAGAATGTATACTCTGAAAGAGTGGAACTTTTTCTAAATAACAAATCAATATTTGTCTTAAATATTCACACAATAAATATTGGGTGAGTTAGATAAATACTGTTTCTTTAAAGCATATCTCACGTGATTCTGATTACTGCTTAAAGCATATCTCACATGATTCTGATTACTGCTTAAAGCATATCTCACGTGATTCTGATTACTGCTTCACATTCTGTGATATTTCGTTTGTTGTTGAAAACCCAAGTAATAGGCATAAAATGAAAATTAACAGGTTCCTGGGAAACCACAGTGTTCAAATAATGTTGAGGTACACTGAAGGGGTCTAGAAATTGAATTATCTCTGATAACTTATTTGGAGAAATTTTGGAGATAGCTGGAATGACATAGGAGACAGGCTTTGGAGCATACATTTGATAAACACTGAATGGGAACAGAGAATATAAGTTTCACTGTGGATTTCAAATATGCATGCACACATAGATTAATTATAATCTCCTAGATGTAATCAGAGTTGTCATTATTTAGGTTATTTGTTGTTATTGGATTTGATTCTTAGAGAATATGTTAATGAGGGCCTTTCATGGGTATTCACATAAATATAAAAATTGGATTATTTATGAAACAGAAAATTCCAATAATGTTTTCCTTTATATGAGCATATTATGTCCTTCGCTTTAAGAACAGGAGATACAGTTTTAGGGTGACATTTTCTTTCTATAGCTCTGTTCCATCTGTTTCTGTGACAAGTACTGTATTTTAAATTTATTGTGTCTGATTCATATACATTCCTCTCTAGACCCCTGATAGGACAGGCCACTCTGACCAACCACTCTCATGACTCACAGATTTATGTTTACCATTTTCCTTTTCAGTGTTAAAGGGATCATCTCATATTTTAAAGGGTAGCAGATATTTATCCATTCATCCACCCATTCAGCCATTCAGCCATTTATCTATTTCATTCATATATCCATTTTTCAATAAACATCTATTGAATAAATTACCAGAGGCTATGCTTGTGTTAAGATACACAATCACAAATATACGAAGACATCGTGATTTAGTAGAGGAAACTGACTCACATGTAAATGTATCACAATATGATAAGAGCAATATTAGAAATATACAATATCGAGAAGTAGTAAAGTGAAGGAAATGATTAATTCTTGAAGGATGAAGGGTGTCAGGTACTTAGAGAAAATAATTTCTGAACTGAATTTTAAAATAGGATCAGTAAGCTGCTCAAGGAGGGAGTAGCAGCTCAGAAAAAAGGAATAGAAGCAGAACATTTAAAGTTTAATTGAACAACAGTTTAAAATTGTTTTAAATAAGATAAATTATACCTTGGGATGAATAATAATATTTATATATTCACTTGATCAAGTCTAGAAATAATTTTAGCATGATTTTATATAAAACTACTGAATGGAGAAAAATTATTATTGTTTTAATTTGAAAACTACCATCATCAACTATACGTCATTCTGAAAATGTTAATTTGTAAAGCCATTGCCAAGATAGTCTTTTGTTGCATGGGTTTAGGTGAGCCACACATTCCTCTCTAGGCTCTTGTCCATTTTCTGGCATAAGGTGAGAGTAGTTTCTTCCAAATGGCTTACAATTAGTGCTTAGCCCCAGCATTGCCCTCCTTTCTTGAATAAGGCCTGGAGGTTACACTTCTTTTCTTTCTCCCTTTCAAGACCTTGGCAAAGCCTAGTTGTTCATGGTCCTCAGGAGGGACATTGCTGGGAAATGGGCTCTTCTTTTATGCCCAGGACGAGTACGGTGCTGTGCAAATAGCCACTAAGGAGATAATACCAGCTGCCTTGCTAATAACTTTGAACTCTAAAGATTCTTCTCCTAGGTAAAGCAACACTATTTTGTGATATGGGTGACTCTTTGCTTTAGCTGAATGATGCATTGTTTTTGCCACTTGAGATTTGTCATGTTTAATACCAGGGGTCAGCTAAATAAAATGGGAAAATAATAAAACTAGGGAGCTGATTTGGACCATGTACGTGTGAACTCTCAGCACGACATAATGCAAGATAATAATGTTCTAACGACCATGCTTAAGAATGTGGTACAGAATCATTCAGGGAATGGAATCTCAACAAGATCAGTTAAAATGCTTCAGATATAAAGATTAGGAACATGAAGTAGAGCTAAAGAAGGGATATCAGAAATGTATTATGTTAAAACAAATTAAGATCAGTTATAATTAAGCCACATTCAGGAGTTGAAGTTTAAGCAGAAGGGAAGAGAAAAGATTGTTTTCGAAAGTTGGAAGTCATAAAAGAGAGGTAATGGTCTAGAATTAGGGACATTCAGGTAAGGCAAGAGGCAATCTTTGAGCAGGAAGTTACCTGAGTCATCCTAATGAGAGCTGCTTAAAAATAGGACAACTAAAATACTGGTGGGATTAACCTTTATAATCATGCTCCTGAGAGGAGGAGGGAAATTAACCCCAAGGCAAATTTCCATGCAGTCTTTTCCTGGAAGCCTTACCTTCACTTTCAGTCTCCCTAGGTGCTTTAATATCTTTTTACTTCTTCTCTGCTTATGTTTCTGATTCTTCTATGGCATTCTTTACCCCCTAAACTTGGACTACCCTACTTCTGCACCAAAATGCCATCCTCCTCCCTTGTAATTACGGGTTTATCTAATACGTCATTTCTTCTAAAAATCGCCCTTAATTGTTCCAAATTCTCTGTGGCTTGGAGCTATTGCAATAAGTCTAAATTAATTCTACTTGTAAGTATCTGTGCTAATGGGTAATTTATCCAAATTGGAGAGCTGTTAGCACATTCATGATGCCATCATCATGGATTCAAGGGCCGAGATACCGTCACAGGAACAAAAAATACAAAGAATCCCAAACACAGTGGCCTTGAATTTAAACATAAGCCTTCTAAATTTGACTTTGATCATGTGATGAATCATGTAGAACAATATATACTCATTGTCATGGCCATAGTCTATGTCTGGAAGTGTATGTGTAAGGCAAATTGCTGTCGGGTGATGCGAATAAACAAATAGCATAATCTGGCTGTAAATTATAATAAAATGATAGTTGATTTCCTCCAAATAAACGGCACAGATTCTGAGCTCTTTCCTTTTCCCCTCATTGAGCACAATGTTTACCATTTTGCTGCTCTTGAAGCTTTGTAAGACAGAATGTACAGGATCTAGAAGGAAAAAACCCAATTGTTGGTAACTATAAGAAAATGGCGTGTTTTCAACTAGAACCTGGAGCGAATTTTAGAGCGAATTTTATCCTAATTACTTTTTTGCTCTTCCCTGTAGAATAGATAACAATGGATTCACTTTGTGTTCACACTCTCCTTTTTTCAGTATCACTGCTATTTTGTGAACTTTAGTGTCATGACTGTCGTACAATTCATTTTTATTTGCTGTAACTGTATTCATTAGAATCTTTCTGTGATCCCTCTACCCCTTGTTTCGGTAAAATTCCTGGCAGCATTTTGCCCGTACCGTGTGTCTGTGCATGTGTGTGTATGTATATGTACATATACATGCACACACACATCACATAACACTAAGAATCATTTTTCCATCATATGCCTGCTCCATCATTCAACTGTCTGATAGCTTTCTAATTTTATAAGTTAACTTCCATCTCCTTGGTCCAAGGGATTATAAGTAACTTGAATAGATTTTTGAATCATATTTCTATTTCTTTCCTTTTTCTGTAAGAAAAAAATATGGGGTTTAGAATTCTAAAATCTCTAAATTCTGCAGGTTTTTTTAGTGTACTGCTTGGACTCACAGACCGTTTAATAATTGAACTCATTTTTATTAGCTCATCAAATGTGTATGGAGTGCCTACTGTGTGCCAAGCAGTATGTTGGTTGCTAGGGAGACAATGATGAATGAAACAGATGGATTTTCTGTCCTTAGAGGTTAGATTTTGGTGGAAATGAGATTGATTATAACTTTCATAAACACTTAAGGCACTAAACTGGATGCTAGAATTTGTAACAAGCATACCTAGCCTGGCCTAGGGAAAGTTGCTTGAGGAAGTCACGAGACCTGACTTACCTGGAGTGAGCAAAGCAAAAGAGATAAGTCAAAATCATCCTAGAAGACAGAACAGCCCATGGAAAGGCCTTTAGGTCTCAAGAACAGAAACAAGTATGACTGCAGTGGACTGAGCAGAGGATGAGCTGTGAGCTGAAGCTAGAGACATGGCTGGGACCTGACTGTAGGATTGGAGGCTGGGTGAGAGATTTGAATTTATTTCCTAAAGGGAATAGGAAGCCATTGAGTAGTTTCAAACAGAGAAGTGAAATGTCTAAACTGCACTTTGGAAAAGACTGCTCCACCTCTTCTATGGAGAATAGATTAGAACAGGACGAAAGGAACACCATTAGAAGAGATGGTCTGGGACTGGGTGGCCTGGGCATAAACGCGGGTTTTGCTATCCGTTAACTCTATCATTTTAGGAAAGTGTGTCAACCTTCTCAATCTTCTGTTTTCTAATTGACAAAATATGCATCATAAATTCCTCCATTATTTGTGTTGCTCTGAAAACTAAATGAGATACTAAATATAAAGCCCCTACAGTAGCATCTAGTTTGAGGTATTGGCTATAAAAAAGTGGTTGGTGACTTTAACTGGGGAGGTAGCAGTGGGGATGGAGAGAAGAAGGTTTAAAATTGTTAGGAGACAGTATCCATAGGACTTGGTAATTAGCAAAATGTAGGGGGTCAGAGAAGTGGAAGATGCAAGCTTTTATTTTATCGAAGTACAGAATAATTTAATTCGAATTTCAGAGAACAATTTTTAGTCTAAGCAAATGCTGCATGGATGCACCTTTACTAAATAATTTTATTGTTTGTTAGAAATTTAAATGTAACTGGTTTTCTAGATTTTATAAGTCTGCCCTACCAAAGATACCTCAGGGTTCTAGACAAAGCAACTGAATGGCTGGTAATGTCTGTTGGAATGGAGCTGATTAGAGGAAGTCAAGTTTTTGTGAAAATATTATGCAGTAGATTTTAAATACATTGAATTGTAGGTGCCTGGGAGACACCCAAGTGCAATGTAGATAATTTACTCAGTTTTTCTTTGGTCATAATTGACCCACTTAAGAACAGATACAAATACATTTGTGTTGGGAATTAGATAGTGCCATGGTAGAGTATTCTGTTTTTCTGTGTAATCAATTATTATGTTTTAAATACAAGAATAGGGAAAAAAGCATACATAAAAACTTTTAATTTCTTTATTTCTAGGTTTTTATATTTCTCCAGGCAATGCCTCTGGCTGCCTGCCATGCTCATGCCATACAGCTGGTGCAGTTACTCACATCTGTAATAGCCTGACTGGTCAGTGTGTTTGCCAGGATGCTTCCACTGCTGGGCAACATTGTGACGAATGCAAAGACCGTTACTTTGGATTCGATCCTCAGACTGGAAGGTATATTTTTATGATAATTAATAATTAAACTATTTCTTTACTAACAGTCATGTTTTTTGGCAGTTACAAAGCTATAACTTCTATAAAAAGTGTTTTTTTTTTGTTGTTGTTGATGTGTTTTTGGTTCCATGACATCTGCATTTACTTAATATATGGTGATCTTTGAGTATTTCCTAGAGTGGGTTGCTATATAGTGATAGACGTGCCTCTATCCTAGGGTCTGGGAATATTGAATCAGATAAAATATATTTTTCCTCAAAAAGCTGAGTGGATATGGAGAAAGACAGGAAAAGACATATCTGAAGAAGAAGAAAATACACACACACATACTTTTTCTCTCTTCATATATATGTATGTGTGTGTGTGTGTGTGTGTGTGTGTGTATAATATGGAATATATGTATATGCTTTGTTCTTCATCGCCCTTGAATTTATTGCAGATTTATTTGTTCATTGCATCTGTCTATGTTTTCCTTGACTTTCTAATTTAGCTTTAAAGACTGGCAGAAACGTAGCTTTGTATCCCGTGATATGATCACTTTTTTCAGTGTGTAAAGTATATTATGAAAGTAAATCACTTTTCAAAGTTACACTCTCTTTAATGTTCTACTTCTTATTCTCTGAGTATCTGTGGGCATTTGCCTTCACTCATTTATGTTTATTGCCGTATTTTTGAAGATGTGCTGTAATGCCACTTCCGTGTGTGTGTGTGTGTGTGTGTGTGTGTGTGTGGTTATGAGCTTGTCTAAAGTTCGGACTACATCTAAGAATTCTTTGATGTTCCTATCCCTGAGAAACTAGTAGTGCGTGCAGAACTCAGAAAGCATGTAATAAAAACAGTCAACTCTGTTTCTCAATATGTGTATATTTATAAATATAATTGCTAATCATTTCAGGGTTTGCGATTAACTGAGCTCTTTTCAACTCATTGCCCCCCGCCCCCTCTGCTGCCTGCCTTTTGGCTATTACACTCCTCGTTAACACCTCCATTAGAGGGTGGACAGGTGACAGGGTAATCACTGAAAAAGAACTTACACTAGTTCATTTTGACTTTCTTTTAAAATTCAATGTGACTTTTAGAAAATGAAGAAATATCATTTCAAATATGTGTTCAAATAATTTTTGTTTTCATGACATGCGGACATACATATATTTTAATCTGTGATGCTCTACTTCTATCACCACAGGAATGATACCTTGATAGTTTGACAGCATTATGATTCTTTTCTACAAATGTTATTGTAAATCACCTGAGTATAGAAAGCACGTGGTACAGTAAATATTAAATAAAAAGTACTGTCAGGATTTTGAGAGTAAAATAGGAGCCAGTCACTGTACACACTAGCTCCTGTGTATAATTTTTTTGAAAGAATATTCTACGGTTTCCCCACTTGGAACTCTGGGATTGGTTTGTTTCACTCCTGACCATCTCTGTCTTTTTCAAAGTTCTGCTCACATTTACCAGGAGAAAAATATCCTCTCCAATCCCCTGTTCTCCTTGCAACACTCATGCCCACCAGTGGCATTTCATGACATTCAATTACCCATTTTCATTCTACTCATCCCCCTTGTTAGTCTTCCCAGGGTTATCAGCAAAATGCCCGCTCAGTGACCTAAGGATGTCTGATTGTCTCAGCTTTTTCACTTAACTTTCTTTCTTTAAATGAAATCTGATTCCCTTCATTACACTGCTTCCTCTACCCTTCAGTGTTCTTAAATTCAAGGCTGAGCTTTTTACCCCATTCTGTTCCTCTCCTATTATCTACCCATCTCACACTCCAACTTTCCTTTGACATGGAACAAGAATTGCTTAAAAAGTACAGGTCCATCACCTATCACTATGTAGTAGGTCTGACCAGCACTGGAGCTAGATTCCCCGGCCCTGATCTGTGAGGGCCTGGGGAACGATCCTGTACCTATGCTGATTGGAAGCACTACCATGTATGTACTTCTTATCAACTTACTTCCTCTCTCCTTTTGAGCTACTGCCAGACTCTTCAATTTTAATTCCATGCTCTTTCCCTTGCAGATAATCTAGCCCTCTGCTCACAAAGCCAGATATAAATATCTCCAGATTATCTTTTCTCTGCTTCCAACTTGTCTGCATTGTCATACATTAAGTTTTTATCTAGTCTTAGAAGAAAACCATGTGCATTTTTGTGTAAAAATAACCTGTTGCCAGTTCTTGATATGATCCCTTCCTGTTTTTCTACTCTTGTTCCTCCCTTCCATGATCTTTGATCCACCAAATCCTCCCTTGATTTTATCTCAAACATTTCTCTATATGGGTAATGTCATAACTGTCTACAAACATGCTGTTCATTCTACAAACTCCTTCTTTTGATCCTTCCCAACTTTGTGAGCCCTGAAAATTATTGTCTAATCTCTCACTCTTCATTCACTTACTAACAAATCTAAAAAGAACACTATGATTCAAGAAAACATGATTTAAAAAATAACAGATTTTTTTCTTCTTCATTTTGTTTCTTTCTCATTCATTCTGTATTCACGATGCTGAATACATACATTAGCAGAACTTGCAACATGCAGAGATTCAAGAACTAGTTACGTGAGTATTAAATTCTCATCCAAATCGAAGACAAGGTGTTTAAAAATATGTAATAAATAAAAATGGGTTAAGGAGAAGACAGAATGAGGGAACAGGTTTCACTGGTGGGAAAAATGGAGGAGTTGGTGGTGCTTTCCACTTGAGTCCAGTGAGAAAGTCTTATTAGATCCCTTGAAGGGTGATATGTGTTTCCGGCAGTTGGAGAGACCAGTGCATTGATATCTATCTTAGACCTGGCAAATCTAACTGAGAAGAGACAGTCTAGCCAGGTTTGGATAGATAAGCTGGAAGACAGTACCCTGCATATCTTATACTCCCAGAGTTCTTCATGACGAGGAAGACTGTGTATTTCCCATGACCAGATGAAGACCACAGGGAAGAGAGACAGGGTGGAATTGTCTTAGTGTTTGCTCAAAGTACCTCTTAGAAGACTAAAGAGACCTGTGTAGAGAAAGGATCAAGATTCCTGTGGGCAGAACTAATGAGCAACCAGCTGAATTGGAAAATGCATCTGATTGCACTAAAACAAAAGGTGAGTGATACCTAATGGTGAGGAAGAGATCAGTGAAGGAGTCAGGAAGGTACCACTGTTAGTGAAAAGTCAGATTTATGTATATGCAGTACCAGAGACAATAGGCTGCTTTGGGTGGTGCTAGTTCAGTGAGTTTCTGCCCTTCCAGCAGCCACTACATGAGAGAGGAGGCTAACTAAGCTACCTTCTTTGGCTACAGACTTGCTGCCTTCATCATGTCCTAGCTAGATGAAAGAGAAAGAAGTATGCTCTTGAAAATGTCTGTTCTTTAAATAAAGATTGGAGTGTTGACTAATATACAGGATTAGGCATTCTATTTTCTGAATTGAGTTTGCATTTTGCAATTTAAAGTAACTGTAGGACATTCTATTGCCTGAGAAAGACCAGAAAAGCCATGTAACTGACTCATTTTATATCCATGTGGAACATGGGGAAATTAGCTCCATATTATGCTTTTAAAGGGTCAGTGAAAGACAAAAGGAAAACAGATTTATGATTGCTCCTCATGACTCATGGGTTTTCAATGTGCTGGTCATTCCATTGTTTCTCTTGATTTCTTAAAATTATCTCTTCCTTTGGACTCTGAGATTGTACTTCCCAGATTTGTTTTCTGTCTCTTTTGCTGGCCACTCCTTTTTAATATGTCCTTTCAATTTCCACCTCTGTGTCCCTGATTTCAACCACTACATACATGTATGGCTCTCGGACATATGATCAGCTATTCAGATGCATGCCATGTACCTGTATCCAGCTATCTCTCTGAGTTTTACGCTTGCAAGTCCCTCCTGCATTTCATTTTTAATATAGCCAGCACAGAACTAACCATTACTTCCTCGTCTCTCCCCCAAATAAAGATGTCTCACACCAGCTCATGCTATCATCATCTTGGTGAAAAAGAAATAAACCTTCAAATAATTATTCAAGTCGTAACTTCCCAAGTTTGAATGGGGCTTAGATTCTTCTCAGGTTTGGCAGAATTGGCTCTGCTGTTGAGTAGAATGAGTCTATAGGCTACTGCTGGAAAGTGCTATGGAAGGTAAGAGCTACTGTGTATAATGCAGCTGCTCTAAAAATAATAAAAAGAATAAAGCTTCCCATGGACATATGGGACCCAAGGAGATCAGCAGGATTTGTCTCTTACTAAATCAGTCATGTGGAATGCTGGTAACTTGACTTGACCCTCCTATCCCACTGATGAATTCAGCTGTCTCTTTTCACTTCAACATTGATGATTATTAGAGGGGAAATCCTGTAGCACAGAAGGGCATGGAGGAAGATATTTTAAAATGTGGCAACGAGAATCGCTTGAGTTTGGACTTTTGTTCCACACTGAGAAGAGATAAAAATGGGTTTTTATATGTTTTTCCATTCCTCTTTTGAATGATACTGTTCTTGAACCTTTTTTTGACTTCTGGTTGTTATTGTATATACACTAGCATTAGCTATATTGCAAATGTGTAACAAATGGTTAAGATGTATGGGATTCCATCAAGTATAAGAAATTTTTGTTTCTTGAAGGAAAAAGTTTACAGTAAAATAAATGTATACAGATATGCAGTAGAGGAAATCAGCTATGCTGCCCTGATGTTAAAACAATTTTTTAAAAACAAAGTAGATTCAAAATCAGTTGAATGTACTTTGAAATCTAGGTACTGTAGTAGGTTATTACAAATATAAATGTTTACATTTATAGAAATTACAATGCAGTTATAACAAATGGAAATTAAAATATCGATTTTCAAAATATACAGTAACTTATAAGTATTTTATTATCATTTTATTTCTTCATCAATTTGGAAAATAACCTAACTTCCTCATCTGCCTAATTCACATTTTCCTTACCTTCTTCATGCTTTATATGTTGTATATAACAATGTCTGCTATATTGTTTTCTCTTCATTTATTTTATACACTTTTTTTGTATTCCCAAGAGCAAAGTAAATAAAATAAAATAGATCTCACCCCAAAACTACACAATCACAACAAAAATCCATGCAACACAGCAATAACTTTCTCTGACCAAGCTGGAAAATCATTTGTCTATTTCCATCTACGTGGTTTATTCTTCAGAAGTTACTGACCAGAAAAAGGGGGCATGATTTAAAAAAGCTGATCCTAGTGCAAACATTACTCCATTTACCTCTGACACATAAAGCAAACAAGATTTAATAAGTATCAAAAACAATGAAGCAAAAAAAAAGTCTGCCCACTGAAAAATCAATAATGCCAAAAAGTATATAGTGTTTAACCCAAAAACAATGAGACAAAAACGGGCCATATTTAATTCGTGTCACTTGGTATGGAGACCCATATTTGACACCCTGCACTTACTGGCACTGTCCTCAAGTTGACCTGTAACTGTGACTGCACTTCCCCACAGCCCCCAGGACTGCTCCAGTTGATCTGGTACCCCACAGTTTTCTTACATAACGACCATACATCATAACCCCCAAAGGTTCTTCCCTAATGATATATCCTATGTTCTTCAACCATAGAACATAGAGAGGATATATCATTATCCTCCTTGTTTGAAGCCTTAAGGAGTTAGGAGTATCACTATTTGTCTCATTTACTACCTGACACACACTGAACTTGTCCATAGAGGATAGGGCACCAAGGCTGGTTAAGGAGTCTAAAGGCTCACACTTCTGGAGCATAGAATAAAGGGAAGCTCTTCTATGCCCAAATAGAAGAGCTGGAAATGTTCTACGTTTCAGCACTAGGTTATAGATTTGGTCCAGTAATCTTTTCACAGGCCAATTTCTCATTGATCTCAATTGGTCTTTTCTCTGAGAACCAGGTCAATGACTTCAAATGAAAGCAGATAACTTTCTTGTCAACTGATTTCCTTTTATGGTGTGATAATGGAAAAATTAGGGAGTGTGCCTTATAGATTTGCTCTCCTCAGTGACTCTTTGTCAGACGGCTGGCTGTCATCTAGGGTGACAGGGTAAATGGGCCACAAGCCTGACATCATCTGGCAGCCAAGCCAGGGCTTTCTCACAAGGTAGTGGCAGAGTTCCAAGAAAGAGAGCGGAAGCATGCAAAGACACTTGAGGCCTGAACCACCAGGATGTTACTTTTGCCTTACCCTACTGGCCAAAGCAAGGCACAAGGCTTGATCATGATTGGAAGTGGTGGGGAATAAACAGACTCTCCTCTGTGATACGTAGAACTATACAGTTAGCTGCAAAGGAGCTGCACAGAGGGAAGGGTGAAGAGTTGTGATTTTGCAGCCAAAATGGCTGCCAAATTCTCTTAGTATAGATGATATATGATCCAATGAGAAATATCAGATTTCCTATATTAGTCACATTGATTCAATGTGATGTAATAGGAATAACA
The DNA here is from genome assembly GCA_028533165.1 of Leontopithecus rosalia. Classification (NCBI taxonomy): domain Eukaryota; kingdom Metazoa; phylum Chordata; class Mammalia; order Primates; family Cebidae; genus Leontopithecus; species Leontopithecus rosalia. Next base: position 7,170,993 of record CM052666.1, read on the forward strand.
CACAATTGGACATCAGGATATCTAGTTTTTAGTTTTGTCTATTCCACTAGACCAGATATAGTAGCTTCCTATTGCTGGTGGAATAAATTACCTCAAACTCAGTGGCTTAAAACAACGTGAATTTTTATTATTCTACAGTTCTTGAAGCAGAGGTTCTAAAGGAGTTTCACTAGGCTTAAATCAGGCCAGTGTTTCTTCCAGAGATTCTAGGAGAAAATCTATTTCCTTGATTTTCCCAGCTTTTAGAGGCTACCTCCATTCCATAGCTCATGGCTCCTTCCTTCATTTTCAAAGCCAGCAGAGCAGTGTTTTCTTGAACCTCTGCTTATGTTCTGACACCTTTTCTCTCTAACTCTTACCCTCCTTCCTTCTTTTATAAGAACCCTAGATTACATTGGGCATTCTCGAATAATTCAGATCTCAAATAATTCCATCTCAAAATCCTGAACCACATCTTCAAAATTCCTTTTACCAACTCAGGCAGCATTCATAATTTTGGGGGAATAGAACTTGGGTATTGTTGGGGTGGGCATAATATGAACTGCTCTACCGGAGTTCAGCAATCTGTAGCCCGGGGGGTCTGCCACATGTTTATGTAAATAGAGTTTTATTGGAGCACAGCAATATTAATTCTCTCCATATTGTCTGTGGTTGCTTTCATACTACAGCAGCAGAGTTGTTACAATAGAGCTCGTATGGCCTGCAAAGCCTCAAATATTTACTGTCTCATCCTTTATAGATAAAGATTGCTGACCTTGTAACTAGATTTACTGTCACCTTGGGCAAATTATTTAGTCTCACTAAGCATAATAGAATCATAACTTTATAGACTGGGAAAGAACCTTAAAAGTAATTTTGGTTAAACTCTACCTTATACATTTCTCTGCATAAATCACCTTTTCAGAATAACTGGTGAATGGCCATTCAGCTTCTGCTCCAAAACATGGAACAAAAAGGAGCCAGCCCACTATCTCATGAAGTAGCTCATGTTTATTCAACCAACTGTAATTCTGCAACAAATAGAAATATATTATTTATATTGACCAAAAAGGTGCAATACTTTGACTTTTGCCCAGTCTTATTTCTGCCTTCTGAGACCATAGAGAATAAGTGAACTCTCTCTTCTATCTGAGGGTGCTTTAAAAATTTGATTCTGCTATCATATTTTGACGTTATTTTGTTATTTGCATAAATATGTGGAGTTGTCATCAAAGGGGAAAGAGGCAATGAGTTCTCAGATCAGAACCTTGATAAGCACGCTGCCTAGATTTAGCTGTCACTATTGCCTGGATGCAAGGAAGTCACTGCCCCAGGTCCAGCTTTTATGAGTTTCTTTACTTGTGCCTGGGAACTTCACCAAAGAAGATGGGTTTGCACAGTTAACTTCTCCCTTTCAGATGAGCCTCTCGTATTTGGTCGTTCAATAAGACATGTGAATATGGCTTTCAGCTCACACAACGTGGATGCCCAAGCCTCAAATCCCTCTCCTGTAATTCTGATTCCAGCTCCATGGTAATTCAGATACTGTTAGTAGGCTGTAACTAAAGGCAAACTAAGCTCAATGAAACCACGCCTCCACTGCAGAGGTGAAATGTATTGTTCATTAGGGAAAAACCAGACTCCTCTAGAGGGCACTGTAGCACACACCGAATTCTGTGAACTGAAAACACTAGTCTAAGGGAATCTGAACAAATGAGCTCTTAAAGAAAGCTGTCTATTCCCTGGGGGTGAGGTTAGCCAGGGGGGACAAAATTAAGCCAATAAAAAAAAAAGGCTCAGAAAAGCTAACTTGTTATTAGAGTTACAAACCACGTGTGGATAATCTGGTGTCCTATCCTAAGTCTAAAGCTTACCTGGTGCTTAATTCACTATTAATTCCTGTGTCTGGCAATATTTACTGAATCCTTACTGTGTGCTAGCCTTTGTGTTAGGGACTGATGGAAAAAAAACAACTCTGCCCAATTTCTCCAATCTACCTTGAAGTCTCTTTCTCTTTTATTTATTAATAATCCTTATCTTAAATCCCTTAGCAATTGGAGATCTCTTGCTCCTTTGTTCTTTATGTTGAATGATGTCCTCATCTTTCCCCATCAGCAGGTTAGAAGACCTGGAGTAACCCCAAACCTATCCTCCCTTCTCTTTTCAATTTGGCATCCCATTCTACCAATTCCGCTTAACATTTCTCAAGTCTATCCTGCTCATTTCCATTGCTTCTTTCCATGGCCCCAAGGTAGCATTATCTTACTTCTGCTCACCTTCCCAGGTTTATCTGTCACCATTCCCCATTCTGAATTTGCATGTAAAAGTTCTAAGCTGCTTATTTCACACCCTCTCCTACGTTTTCTTTTTCTCTATTTTTGACCCTTCCCCAGCTTGCCTTGCTTATTTCTCTACTCATCTTTTAACATTCAGCCCAAGCATCTCCTCCAAGACTCTTGAAACTACTCTTACCATCCCTTCTTCTTCTTCTGCTACCAGACTAAGTTGTCCCTTTTCTGGACCTTTAGAGTCTGAATACATCTTTCTCAATGTGCTTTCCATTTTTCTTGCATATGAGATTGTGAGCTTCTTGAGGACGGGGGCAATTCTACATGATTCATCTCTACATCCTTGATGTTTATTCCAGTCCGGGAACATAGCTGGCCCTCAGTGAATGTTATTTATGTCAATCAATATTGAAATCCATTTGATAGTACCCATAGAGCTGAGCCCCAGATGGAGGAGGGGTGTACAAAGAGAAATGTCAATAAAGTGACCTATATATCTTGGGCTGTATCTCTGGGCTTTCTACAGTAGTTCTCCCTCAGGTGATGAAGTTTCTGACAGTGATGTACATTATTGAAACATATTCCTTTTATTAATAGTTATGTTTCTTCAACAGTAATAATTAGGATAACGCTTCCTCTTACTGTTTGCACAACTGGAAGAAACTCCTGGGAAAGGAAAGTATAAGAGATTTGTTATGTAAGAGACAGAGGCCAACTTCTTTCCCATTGTAACCAGTAAATACTGAGTTATATAAGGGCCCAAAGAGAACTATCATAGCAAAGCGCTGGCAGAGATTAGTGATGCTTTACTCCTGTTTTGTTTACCATAATGAACTGGTCAATAAACATCACAAATTGTTTATCTATATAAATCTTGACAGATTACTCTTTATGAAATCCATTTAGCAAGTGAGGTTTTCCCATAAGGATGAAAAATGAAGATTTTAAACAGATTGCGGGAGAAGCTCTGGCTGTACCAAGAGAGTCAGTGTAATAAAGGTTTCTTTATATTAATATTACAAAAACCATTTATCCTGGCAAAATCAATATTGCAATTCATCTTAGTTTGGTGTTTCTCTTTCTAAGCTTAAAATGTCTTTTCCTTTATTATGTATAATTTTGTTTTAATAAATGTGAAATATATTTCATTTAGGAAGTACTCTTGAGGAGAAATAACTCATAAAATGACATCAAACTTGTAGCTTATTTGCTAAAGAGTCTTGGAAATGTTTAAAATTATATTTGAGTGGCTGAGAAATCTACAGGAATCATTTTACTTAATCCTTAATTACAAAATTATCCCCAGTGTCCTTTGGGCTAGAAACAGACTATAATATTCAGAAAAGTCTTCTCCTGTGAACTTCATTTAGGAAATATTCTCTCTTACTGAAGTCAAGCAATTATAACAAGTCAGATAAGTTGACTATAACAATGGCTGGGATAAGAGAGTATAAAATAAAGAATAGACACATTTAATTGCTCAAAACATTGCACGCTTTGACTGGAAGAAAATATAACGACATCAAGGAAAGGAATTATGTTATACACTGGAAGCTATTACTCTAAATGTACTGTATGTAAAATAAGTGTGATTGTCTCATGAGTGAATGGTAATAAAAACTGAAATACTCAAGAGACACTTAATCATGAGTGGTGCAGTTATACACACACACACACACACAAATTGAGAGAAGATTTTCTCTTACTGTTTATGCTTACTAGTATTACATTAAAAGCCTATAAACAATAGACTCTATATAATAGCATATAATGAAATTAAGAACAAATCAAGTATTTTTGCATCTATAATTTCATTTTAATTATAATGCATAATTTTCTTCAGCTTTAAAACTTAGATTAACAAAACATCTATTTGAAGTGGAATTCTGATGTAATGTGCATAGATAAAAGACCTAATACAGTTGTTTGAAGGGGAAAAATGTCCTTTTATCATGGCCATAAAAAGGGCAAACTACGGTACAGTGGTTTTCAAGAAAAACTGTACTTTATTTATTCCCAAGGAGATATTAGTCCATAAAACAAATTTGCAGCTTATTTGGCAGTCTTAGCTTTTATCAACCTTTTTAAGGGTGTTGAATGATGACCCGAGAGATCACACTGTAAAAATTGCAGAGAGGGAAAGTAACTCTATTCGTTCAGCATCTTTATTACAACATATAGGTGAATCCATTCAATGTTGTTTCAAACATATCACATGGAGAGTCCCTTTTTAATGGTGAATTGTCTTCTTACACGTGCTGATGGCTTCTCTAATACTTCATGGCACCAAAATTGCTTATCCTAATCAGTGCCATTGGCGTAAGCTATATGTTTGAATAATTCACTCTGAGGGAACAAATTTTAGTTTCTATCATGGCAAAATGCCACTACTGGTATTTTTACAGGCAACTTTGGATCCAAGAAATTTAAGTTGCAGCAAAGTTATCTTACTATATTTATATCATTAGCATCTTTTCATAAATCAGAATAATGCTGTGTTCTCCAACTGTTGCGGATAAATGAGTTTTGTGCATAACATAGAAAAGGAGATATAACCCATATTAAGGTATGAACAATATTTGAACCTGTCTTCCTCAAGCAATTTTTTTAGTAAAATTTAGTCTTCATAGAATTTTAAGATTTTTTAGAGAGAGCAATTATTTACCCCTGGTATTCTATTTTGTAAATAGATAGTCTCTTAAAAAGATAATTTTATGGGTACCTAATCTAAATTTTTAGCTGACAGGAGAACTGCTTTTGTAAAAGTAAAATTTATAGTGTCCTTAATTGAACAACCAGATTCAAACTTATCCATAAAATATATTGTGGCATGCAAAAAAGCACTATAATATTTTTTTTTGCTATTAGTTTATAAAGAGAAAGCTTTCTACAGGTTTTATCAGGAGCAGCATTTTTATAAAGATCTTTTCTGTTTTGTTTTATTTTATGTTGATTCTTTGCTTGTTTAGCTCAAACATTCTTTTCAATACGTTGACTAAAACAGACCATCTTACTCTACAATGCTATTGGTAGGTGTAACTTATACTATGAATTATTAATCAAAACACTATTCTCTTTGATGGTTTATTTGTCTTGTTTTCAGATGTCAGCCATGTAATTGTCATCTCTCAGGAGCCTTGAATGAAACCTGCCACTTGGTCACAGGCCAGTGTTTCTGTAAACAATTTGTCACTGGCTCAAAGTGTGATGCTTGTGTTCCCAGTGCAAGCCACTTGGATGTCAACAATCTATTGGGTTGCAGCAAAAGTAAGTAAACTCTGGCTTAGTGCTGGTGTGTGAAGCAGCATCGTACAGGGACTGCATCTCGTTGTTTTCTTTCTCCATTTAGAACCCATCAGAAAGGCTTAGTGCAATGTGAAGAATATAGGTAAGAAATGGGAAAAAAAATACACTGAATGAAATATGTGTGCTTTTCCTTGATCAGACAATTGGAAATGATAATACAATTATGTTCATAGCAGGAAATTTACAGTGGTTTGTTGGAATGAAATCAACAGTGAGGTGATTAAAGTCCTGGTTTTTCCCAGGACACAGGACTTTCAGTGCTAAAATCAGGACATTACTGGTTAAACTAAAATAGTTGCTCACCCACACAGACGTTTCTAGGTAAGATTTAAAAAAAAAAAAAACGAATAAAGGGTAAATTTTTGTTTATTGTGAATACTATAGTCTTTCATCCCCCAAAGTTTATGGGCACTATTGTACTATTTGTTGGTTATTGATATTGTCATACTTAGTATCATTGTTTATCACAGCATATGATTCACTGTATAATTGATTTTTCTTTCTATTTTGAGTTCGGTCATTGTTTAAACATCTCTCACATTTTTATTTTTAATTCCTTAAAGCCTAAGATTACATGTAAGTATCTTTTGACTTCTCAACACCATTCTTCTGTTCCTTGAATTGACCTCACAAGGTCACCTGCAGTTCTACAATTTCATAACATATTGACCATTTTCCTATATTGACTTCAAGATCATATATCCTTACCTTTTCCAGAATTCCTAAGAAATGCCTGCTGGGAACATGTGGTAGGAGCCCTCTACAACATATTGTGCTATGCATATTCTCCTTAGGGTGTCCTGAGACTGTCATGAGTCACAATGATAGGAAATGCCACAAGTCATGACAGATCATCGCAAACCAGCATGCCTGGAACTCTGTTATCTACATTTAAGGGGAGAGGGAGAGAGAGAAGTAATGGGATATTGGACTCCACAATAACTGTACTAGATTTTGAGGTAACAGAAAGCAGGGTGTAGCTAGTGATTAAAAAGACGTCTTCATATTTTGCACCTGTTTAGTTTCTCTTCAGCATTCCACATTTCATCAGTCCCTCTGGATGTCTGCATAAGTAAAACTGTAGGTATTTATGTTTCTCTTGAGAAATAACTAGCATAATTCCTTTTATGTATAAATCTAGTCTAAACACAAATCTCGACTTCATTGGCCACTTAATTACTATGTGTCATTTATTGATTTGTATGCAACAAAAAAATCTAACATTTTCCCTTTGGATATGAGTTGTAGATCATTATTTATGTGGAATTATGATAACTAATCCTAGTGATTTCTGATTGGTTCTGCCACTAATTTTGTGAAAATATTGGCATCTTTTGATGTGATAGTTTTTGCTACCTGTTCTTTCTTGCATTTGAGACATAGTCTAGGAATTATGTCTCAGGCAAAACTGGATAGTCATGTCACTGGAAACCTAGCCTGTAATTCTTAGTAGTGGTAGACATTTGCTTGTATATTTTATTACCTGGACATTCTTTCCAAGTGTTTCTGCTTTGTCAGAATTTCTAACAAACTTTCACATTCCTAATGATTCTTCCCTGAACATATTCCTTAAGATTTTTTAATCTCTTTAAAATTAGGATATATCGTACTGAGCCCAGTACTTCAACTGCTTGTGGTTGTTGCTGCAACTGTTTTAGGTTTTTATTTAGCAAAATTTATGAAACACTGTGTAAAGTTAGAAGCTCAGCATCAGCAGTGGCAATTTATGAGAAACAAATGAGATAGCAATTCCTGCCTTCAAAGGAGATCAAAACATAGCTAGAGTGATGGATACTGATAATAGGAGGGGAGCAGAAAAATGTAAATGGTGGGATGAGGAGGGGGGGGTCTCAGTCTTCTCTCCTGGTCCAGCTTGATTTTCACATGGTATTTGTGTTTGATCTGAACAGCAGCCAGCCAGAACACTGACTTCACAAAGATATGATGAGATTGAAAGGAACGTAGTGCTGTCTATTGTTGACACTAGTTCACTCTGGCTGGTATTTGTTTATGTATCCAACAGATGTCAAGAAGTGTTTCCTTTTTTT
>CM052666.1:7179113-7189206 GCA_028533165.1 Leontopithecus rosalia
TGTAAAGTTATCCTCCTGTCGTCTTTGAAATTACCAGCTCTCAGTAGGTCTCTTGAGTGGACGTCCAAGATGTTAGTTCCCAGGGCCAGGAACAGTGGTGTTAAGACTGATGGTGTTTTTCTGCCCAGGCTTCTCCTGTCTGGCTTCCTTCTTGTGTCCGTACTAGGCGAGTCTGCCTTCCCGGAGCTCCAAACCTCAGTCAGGAGGGGAACCAGTCACGTTCACTCTGCGCCAAGGTGCCGGCACAACTTCTGCACCGGCCTCAGGAGTCAGCACTGGGAACCTGCGCGGCTCCTCCAAACCCCAGTCAGAAGGGGAGCCAGCCCCGCCTAGTCAGCTCCGAGAGCTGCCATCCAGAGGTGCCAGCAAAACTACTGCCCCGCGTGGTTCCTCCACTGAGAATCTTCTGCTCCTGAGCGACCAGAATTTGTCTGAAAGTGTGGCGTCCTCTAGTTCTATGAGCTTTAACTGAGAGCTGCAATCCCGAGATGTTAGCGATCAGTCATCTTGGATCGTTCCCCGTAGAAGTGTTTTCATTTAAAACTAAAATTTCTCATAGTATCCCCTTACACGGTTTGGGAGCTGTAGGATTATAACTTTCATTATATCTTCTAGGAGCCACTAGCAGTTGTTTAATAGTACCATCTGTGACTTTTTTTATTTTGGTGGGCTCTCAGGGTAGGAATCCTAGCATGTGATTTCCAAAATGCAAGAGGATTGAATTAAAATAGTTAGACCTTTTCTTATAGTAAATTTCCCTATTGGATGATTCACTTCTTTCCTATAAATATTGATTTCATGCTTTCAAAATGATGGTTATTCTTCTTAATGGGAAGCAAAACAGGAATTAATATAAGTAGTCCTATTGTCTGTATGCTTTCCTAGTGAATGACATTCATTTGTTCAACTTTCTATGAACTTAACTAAAATTATACACACACATGTATACAATTAGCCGCTTATGTTTAATAGTGTTTGTCTTCTTGACACTATTCTCATTGTTATTTATTCATCTTTATATTCACATTTTTTCTTTCTCTCCTTATCAGAGAGCCTATTCTAGCTCTCCTTTTACACACAGCTTTATTAAAGTATAATTTACATATTATATATTTAACCACTTTAAATATGGTTTGATGGATTTTAGCAAATTTATATTTGTCCAAACATTACTATAATGCAATTGTAGAACACTTCTGTCATTTCAAAAAAGTTCCTTTGTGCCCATTTTCAGTCAATCATGACTCCTACCTCTAGCCCCAAAGAACTAGTTATAGGGTGTTTGATGAGATAATTTTTCCTTTCCCGGGAGTTCTATGTAAATAAAATTATATAACACTTTGACTTTTTACAATGTACAGGCTTTTATATGTGGCTTCTTTCTCTTAACAAAGTGTTTTTGAGTTTCAATCACATTGTTGCTTGTCTCAGTAGATTATTTTAATTCCTGAGTAGTATAGCATTTTATGGTTATATTATATTTTGTTTATCCATTGATCAGTTGACATGTAGATTGTTTTCAGTATTGTTCTATTATGAATACATCCATGAACATATAGTTACAAGTCTCTGTGTGGACTTGCATCTTTATATCTCTTGGATATACCTGGGAATAAAAAGGCTAGTTTGTATAGGGAATGTATTTTTAATGTTTTAAGAAACTGCCAAATTATTTTCCAACATGGCTGTATCATTTTACATTTACATTAGCAGTTTCTAAGAGATCCAGCTACTCTATGGCCTCAGCAACATTTGGCATTGATTCTATTTCATTATAGCCATACAGTGAGTACGTAGTAGTATCTCATTGTGGTTTTACTTTGCATTTTTCCTGATGACTAATGTTGAACATCTTTTCATGTGTATTGTGATTCATGTGTTTTCTTTGGCAAAGTATCTTTCCAATATTTTGCCCATGTTTTAATTGAGTTGTTAATCCTCTTGCTGAGTTTAAGAATTCCTTATTAATTTGGGATAAAACTTGCAAATATTCCTCCTGTTCTGTGGATTGGTTTTTGAGTTGACTCAATATTAATTGTTTTTCTCAGTTTTTATCTTTAAGTTTTACATTTCAAATATTTATATTTAGGTCCATGAAATAATTTGAATTTTGTACATGGCTTGAGTTAAGCATGTAAGTTCTTTATTTCATTTTTATTTTTTGACGCATGGATATCCAAATATTCCATTAACATTTGTTGAAATTGCTATCCTTTCCCCATTGAATTGCCCAAGCAACTATGCAAAAATGCAGTTGATCCCATAGCTAACATAATATTCAATAATGAAAGACTGAGATCAACGATTGGACATAATTTATGTATGCCCACATATTAGGTAGGGCAGTTAATCAAGAAAAATTAAGTAAAAGTCTTCCAAAATTAGAAAGTTAACTTTCTTTACTTGCAGATGATATGAATCTATATGTGGAAAATCCAAAAGAATTCATAAGAAAGCTACTAGAGCTAATAAGCAAATGTTCTATGTTACAAGATCAACACACAAAATTAGTTGTGTTTTTATAACTCAGCAATGAACAATCTGAAAAATAAATTAAGAAAGCAATTTCACTTATAATGCATCAAAATTTAACCAAGTTGATGAAGACTTGTACACTGAAAACTGTAACAAACTCTGCTGAAAGAAATTTAAATAATATAAATTAATGGAAAGATATTCCATGTTTATGAACCGAATGGCTCAATATTGCTAAGATAACAATTCTACCCAAAGCAATCTACAGATTCAATGCAATCCTTATCAAAATCCCAATGGAAATTTTTGCAAAAATACTTTTAAATCTTAAAATTTTAATAGATTTGTAAGGGCTCCCAGTAGCCAAAATAATCTTGAAAAATAAGACAGTTGGAGGACTCATCCTTTCTGACTTTAAAAATAACTACAAAGCTACAGTAATCAAAACAATGTGAACCACCATAATAACACATATAGGCCAATGGAATAGAGAGCCTATAAATAGACTCTAACATATGTGTACAGTTGATTTTAACAAGGGTACAAAGGCCATTTAATGGAGAAAAGATAGCACTTAGAACAAATGATACTGGGAAAGCTATATCCACAGGCAAAACAATCTGTCTTACCTTACACCACACACAAAAATCAATTCAAAGTGGATCAAAGACCTAAACTTAGGAGCTAAAACCGTAAAACTCTTAGAAGAAAATATAGGGGAATACCTTCGTGACATTGGATTTCTCAGAGATTTCTTGATGATGACCCCAAAAGCATAAGTAACAAAAACTTTATAACCTAGACTTTATCAACATGAAAAATTCTGTGCATTGAAATTCACTATAAGAAATTAAAAAGATGGCCCATAAAATGAGATATAATACATACAAATTACATATTTAATAAGGGATTGACATTTATAATACATAAAATCCTCCTACAACTCAATAACAAAAACCAAACAATCCAATTAAAAAATGTACAAAGGACTTGAATAGACATTTCTCTAAAGGGGATATACATATGGCCAATAAGCATATGAAATGAGGCTTAATATCATTAGTAAGTTAGGGACATGCAAATCCAATCCACAATGAGACACCAGTTCAGACACCAGTTCATATCCATTTGATTGGCTATGATAAAACAACAGAAAATAACAAGTGTTGGTGAAGATGTGGAAAGTTGGAACACTTACACATTGCAGTGGGAATGTAAAATGGTGTAGTCACTGTGAAAAACAGTTTGGTTATTCTTCAAAAAGTTAAACACAGAACTACCATATGATCCAGCAAATCTACTCCTAAAGTATAATTCATACAATGGAAAGAAGGAACTGAAACAGATATTTATACTTCTAAAGATGCTAATACCATCATTATTCACAGTAGCCAAAAGGTAGTGAAAACATAGTATTTATCAAAAGATAATGGATAGAGAAAATGTATATACACACAATGGAATCATTCAGCCATAAAATGAATGAAATTCAAATATATGCCACAGCATGGCTAAACTTTGAAGACATTATGCTGAGTAAAGAAAAGTGAGACACAAAAGGAAAAATACTATATGATCCCATTTATTTGAGGTACCTAGAATAGACAAATTCATAGACACCAAAAGTAAAACAATTGTTACCAGAGGCTGGGAGAAGGGAGGATGAGTCATCAATGGTACCATTTCCAAATGGTACATTTGGAATAATGAAAACAAATTCTGGAAATGGATAGTGCTGATGGTTATATGACATTGTGAATGTACTTAATGTCAGTTAATTGTGTACTTAAAAATGGTAAACTGGCTGGGCATGGTGGCTAACATCTAAAATCCCAGTACTCTGAGAGGCCAATGCGGGTGGATCATGAGGGAGGAGATCAAGACCATCTGGCCAATATGTTGAAACCCCGTCTCTACTGAAAATACAAAAATTAGCTGGGCATTGTGGTGCATGCCTGTAATCCCAGATACTCAGGAGGCTGAGGCAGGAGAGTCACTTGAACTCGGGAGGTGGAGGTTGCAGTGAGTGGAGATGGTGCCACTGCACTCCAGCCTGGTGACAGACCAAGACTTCATCTCAAAAAAAAAAAAAAAGTAAATTGTATGTATTTTCCTGACAATAACCAAACCAATTGTCCATAGAGGTGTGTTCTCTCTTCTCTTCCACTGATCTTCATGCTTTTTCTTATATCAATGCCACGCTGTCCTGATTACTACAGCTTTACAGTTTTGAAATTGAGTACTGTAGATCATTTAACTTTCATCTTGTTTTCCATCAGAATTATTTTGACCATTCAAGAGCTTTTGCACATCCATATATAGATGCTCTTTGACTTACCCTAGGGTTACCTCCCAATAAACCCACCATAATTGAAAATGTCCTAAGTCAAAAATGCATTTTTTTAAATTTAACCATATTCCCAACTTATGGTGGCTTTATCTGAGGCAAGGAGCATACTGGATGCATATGGCTTTCATACCATCATAAAGTCAAAAAATTGGAAGTGGAACCACTGCAAATAGGGGAATATCTGTACATCATTGTATCACCTCGCCAATTTCTACAAAGGAGACTTTTGGAATCTGGGTAGAGGTTGTCTTAAATCTAAAGGTTAATTTAGATAATTTAGATGTAGAACTGACAACAGTATGGAGTGTTCCAACTCATGAAAATTTGGTGTCTCCATTTACTTAGATCTTTAAAATTTTTTTAGCAATATTGTACAGTTTGCAGTGCACTGGTATTGCACTTCTTTTATTAAATGCATTCCTAAATCTCTTTGATGTTCTTGCAAATGAAACTGTTTTCTTAATTTTATTTTCAGATTAATTGCTAGTATAGTGAAGTACAATTGATTTTATAAGTTGACATTGTATCGTGTGACCCTGCTAAATTTATAGTTTATATTATATATACTGTTATAATATAAAATAAATTCATATATAATAAAATAATATATGTAAGTAAACCCAACATTGTACTAATATAATCATTTTAAATAATTTTATATTTTAAAAATATAAAATTGAGAGGCCCTTGTAGGCATCAGACACGTACTCAACTTAAGGTCAGCTTCATAGTCATCCACCTGGAACCGTGCAGGAATGGCAAACAGGAAGAGGGAGTCTAGAAGCCTGTCTCCACAGGGCAGTGCCCCAACTGAGAGAGAGAGAGAGAGAGAGAGAGACAGAAAGAGAGAGAGATTGAGAGAGAATATGGCCCATCTAATGTTCCTGGTCTTTCCCTTTTTCCAACCAATCACTTGGGGAGCAGAGTCATGTGCAGATGTGTAGTTCTTCCATCATTGTTTTCTCTTCTGCATAAGTATTAAGAATACAGTTCATAAATCCACAATGTGCTTCTTTTAGCAGAATGAGACTTCCACAAAGAATTTCGATGTTTGGAGCCCCTCCAGCCATCATTGCTCTATGTTATTTCATCATCTAGTTTTGGACTTCAATAAGGAAAGCATTATCTGTTTTCTCTGTGTTTCAAAGAAACCTATAGTATAATTCCACCATGTTATTTCTATTCACTGTTCCCTTTATGTTTAGCCATGTGATCTCCAGTGTCTTATAAGTTCCATGCAGGATCTATGTGTGATCATTTTTCTATTAGGATACTAAGATAGAAGTACTTTTCTCACTAGTATATATTATCTGTGTTTATTTATTGCCAAGTAAGTCACTTATAACTCTTGGGATGTAAGATTCAAGAATGCCTTGCAACATACTGGAGGGTAGGGGGGAAAAGAGTAATATTTATTGAACAATTACTTTATACACCTACGCACAAACATACTCCTACATACATATATGTACACATGTGCACATGTGCACACACACACGTATCTTCAAAATAACCATGACAGGGAGACATTATGATCTTCAGTATAAATGAGAAAAGGTTCAGAGAGTCTAATCAATAATTTGACTGTAATCATACAACTACCAAAGTTCCAAAGCTGAGATTCAAGTTTGTGGTTCCCAAAGAGATGGATCCAGTCACAATATTATACTCTAATTCCATAAAAGGGAGTCCAGCATGTGCAAAGGCCATTCTTGGTAATTTTTATGAATGAGTATGTGAACATTTCTAGGAATTCTATTTTAAGCCCATAAAGGTTCAAGTTTTCCAATGCCCAGGATTTAATAATAATAATCTCAAAGTGTTGGTAAGTCATCTAAACCTTCTGGTTTATGAAAATTCCACTTTAAATATCAAAGGGGTACTGTTTATTTATGCTGTGGAGTCAGACAAGATTGAGGTTGACATGGTCATAGCAAGTAATCAGCTTAAATGTTTGGAAAGAGCCTATGTGTGTGAAGAACTTTTGTTGCCAAGGAAATTTTCATGTAATGCAAATCATTGTCTATACCCTTTGACACGGGAGTGAAACATCTATCTCTCTTTCATTTTCATTCATCCCCAAAGCATTTTGCTGCCTTAGAAAATCATCTGAAGGTCAGTTTTGATTGCTCTAACTCTGAAATCTGTTGTGTTCCTGATAGCATGCAGAGTTTTAGATAAAATCACTAATAGTCACTAAAAAAATATTAAATTGCCATGAATTGCAAGATTCTTTGAGAGTGCTGTAAATGAGGCAGTTATGATCTTTGTGGTTCCACAGAGAACAACAGAGTTTAAAATCCTAAATTAAAATCCACCACTGAAAGGATCAAATGCACTGTCAGTGTTCAAACAATCAAAGTGACCATATGGAAAATCCATGAATTCAAAAATGTAAGATGCTATTCGGAAATAATTCTTTTCTCGTGTCATTTCAAAATTGTTACTACTTTTGTCCTATGTCTAAATAGACATGTAGACTGTTGGAATGTTGTTGTAACAATGACAGTTCTGAAGAAAAATGACAAAAGGAGAGCAATGAGCATATATCTAGTTTGAATATTTTAAAAAATATGATATAAACATTATCTGCCTTAGGATCAGACTTTGTCTTTAGGAAGCCTATTCATAATACATGGAATTTTATATAGTTTACATTCAGTGCTGTGAGGAATATAACAACTTATCCCTGCTCTGTTCTCACACCACTATCAACATGGAATACTTTGGTGAACAAGCAATTCTGCAGCATTCATATCCTGCAACCCAGTTCAACTCTTGCACTATATATACCCAGAGGTAGTGGCAGATTCCACAGGTGAGGGCTCAGTCCCCAAGGCTGCCCCCTACTTCTAACACCAATCACAAGCTCCAGGGTATTTTGCTTGTGCTTGTAACCCACTGGCTATAAATTGGAGTTCCTATGACTCCCTCCTTGGGTTCAATTAATTTGGCAGATCAGCTCACAGAGCTCAGGAAGCACTTATTTTTACTGATTTATAATACAGGACATTGCAAAGGATACAGATGAAGCAATGCATAGGATGAGACACGTGGAAAGGGGAGCGGAGCTTCCACATCCTCCCTAGGTCTACCCCTCTCCAGGAACTTCCATGTGTTGAACTACCTGGAGCTCTCCCTGTACCACCACCACCACCCCACCATGGCCTCTTAGACCCTTTATAGTGACTTCTTTGGATAGGCATGACTGAAGCTGGGACAACCATGTAGAAATGTGATTTTAAAAAGGGAATGTGATTTCATACTAATTGACCGAGTGAGGAAACCCAACAAGGTTGCCTATTCAGAGTCTTCTTGGCCTCTTTCTGAAGCATTCATTCCTCTAGAGTATGGGGCAGGACCCCTTCTAAAATAAGGGTCTTATGACCCACAATCAAACAAGGTAGGTCAGAGAAGTTCCTTATGGCCAGTTCTAGGACAGAAAAGTGGAGGCAGATTAGAGTATATTTTTAGTGTCTCTGGCCTGCCTTGGGGAGAAAAAGGAACAGGTCAAAGCAGAACATAAGAGAGACAGACCTTGTTTTCTGAGGCCTACTTCTGTAGCCTAAAGCTCCCCAATATTGCAGCAAAAGACTGTCCTTCACCTGTATCGCTTATAAACTGTTCAAAGCTGCTTCAGGACCCTAGGACAAAAGACCAATACTTTAACAAAAGATATGCTTATTGTGTTAGTCACCAAGGAAATAACAAGGGCTATGGAAGTTATGAGCCAGGAACCATAGACAAAAAGTGAGTGAGTGAGTGAGTGTGTGTGTGTGTGTGTGTGTGTGTGTGTGTGTGTGTGTGTTAGTATAGAAGTGCTCTTGATATTCTGTCTTACAACATTATAATTTAATTACATCTCTTAAACAGAGTTCATATATTATATCTATTACACAGCGTCCATCACTTGGGGGTCCTGGTGAATTAGCAACAGCCCTAAGTTGGAAGTCTTTGCCTAGTTTGCAGAATAACTTTATTTTACTGTTCCCTACGTTTTCCACTTTGCTCCGTCCTCCGCAATTCTATGTGGTTCACATCGGCAGCCTCCATTCCCCTCTGGCTTTATTTAGTTGATTTCAGCTGCTAGGAGAGACCCACCAAACATCTTAAAGGCAGGTGGAAAAGGAAGGCAGAATATTTAATTCCCTGATCCCTGTATCCACGTAGAAGCAGCCTCAAGCTAGCTGCATCCCTCCACCAGTGGTCATAACTTCTGTCAGGTGATGCTTCTCATACAGTCCTTCCTGTCCCCCTTTAAGCTAGACATAGTGCAAAGAGAAGAGTGAATGTAGCAAGACTGACTGCTTATTTTTAGAAAGGCCTGCTTACAAATTTGACCTTTGGCTGGCATCTGGATTCCCCACCATCGCCAGACTGATAAGAGAGGACCACTGCACTTAAACATTTGTACAAACTATATGGTTTATGCTTAACACCTGCTTTCCTTGTGGGGGTCTTAAATTTGGGTAAATGCCAGATAGAGGCTGCTTATATGAACAGCCCCAGTAAAACCCCTGAGCACTGAGTTTCTAAGGAGCTTCCCTGATTGGCAACACTTTAGACACATTTTCATAATGCATTGCTGGGGGAATTAGGTATGATCTATCTCTACTAGAAGAGAATTCTTGGAAGCTTGTGCTTGGTTTCCCTGGACTTCACTGATGTGCCTTTTCCCTTTGTTGAAGAATTCTTTAATCTTTCTTTTCTTTTTTTTTTTTTTTTTTGAGATGGAGTTTCGCTCTTGTTACCCAGGCTGGAGTGCAATGACGAGATCTCAGCTCACCGCAACCTCCGCCTCCTGGGTTCAGGCAATTCTCCTGCCTCAGCCTCCTGAGTAGCTGGGATTACAGGCACGCGCCACCATGCCCAGCTAATATTTTGTACTTTTAGTAAAGACGGGGTTTCACCATGTTGACCAGGATGGTCTCGATCTCTTGACCTCGTGATTCACCCGCCTCGGCCTCCCAAAGTGCTAGGATTACAGGCTTGAGCCACCGTGCCTGGCCTTTAATCTTTCATTGTAATAAATCTTAGTTATGAGCAGGACTATATGATGAGTCCTGTGAGTCTTCCTAGTGAATCATTAGACACAGGGTTAAGGTTTGATTGAGGACCCTGACATAATAGTGAAAGAGCTCTGCTGTTTCTATACCTGAGAGTACCGCACCATCTCTTTTGCCCACCCTTTTGAAAGTAGTTTCTTTGGCCGGGCGCGGTGGCTCAAGCCTGTAATCCCAGCACTTTGGGAGGCCGAGGTGAGTGGAT
>CM052666.1:7189306-7258056 GCA_028533165.1 Leontopithecus rosalia
TGTGGTGAGCCAAGATATATATATATAGTTATATATATATAACTATATATATAACTATATAACTATATATATATAGTTATATATATATATAACTATATAACTATATATATATAGTTATATAGTTATATATATAGTTATATATATATATAACTATATATATAACTATATATATATAGTTATATATATAGTTAGTTATATATATATAGTTATATATATATAGTTATATATATATATTTATATTTATATTGAGATGGAGTTTTGCTCTTGTTGCCTAGCCTGGAGTGCAATGGTACGATATCGGCTCGCTGCAAGCTCTGTCTCCTGGGTTCAAGCGATTCTCCTGCCTCAGCCTCCCGAGTAGCTGGGATTACAGGCATGCGCCACCACACTACGTTAATTTTGTATTTTTAGTAGAACAAGGTTTCTCCATGTTGGTTAGGATGGCCTCTAACTCCCCATTTCAGGTGATCCACACACCTTGGTCTCCCAAAGTGCTGGGATTACAGGCGTGAGCCGTCTCGCCGGCCAAATATATTGTTAATTATTTGATGGATTATTTTCTGTACGTGATATTTACCTATTTCTTAACAAAAAGATGAATGGTTTGAAAGTAAGGTAACACAGCAACCTGTACCCTCAATATCTTATTTAACGAGAATATTTAATTAGGTTGCGCTTCTCTAAATGGTTGGAGGATTGTACAACTTGTTTAAACTAGAAAGTAGTAGCATATACACTGGTGGTTGATTGTCCTTAAAAGCTGTTGTGTTTACCGTTTTGTCTGGGGGAGAAAAATAAAGCTCACTCTCAAAACTAGAGAGACTAAGGAAAATTTACACTGACAGAACATAATTTTTTCCATGATATATATTTATATTACAGAAAATATCACTAAAGTGGTATGTTTTTTGCCTGAGAAGCAATCATATTACATCGTAAAAACACTTCTAACAGGTGATGGTACATTCATATAGTATATTCAAATAGTTTCTTGATAATATTTAGATTATTTAACTTCCATAGCTATTTATATCACCAAACATTATTCTTTCTTTTACACTGTGCTCCCTTAAGCAAGATAAAGCATTGTGCTTAATGGAATGGAAAGCTTCCTCTAAAACTCCAAAAATTATGCTGCTTAAATTTCAAGTTTCAGTGGAACTTACGTCATTTTTAAAATTAACTATGTAAAAAAAAAATGTTATGCATCCTTGGATAGTTTCTCAAAAAAAGGCAAATAAATAAATGCTTAATGTAGACTATTGTGTTTTTTTTACCCTCATCTATATTTATGCCAGCTGCTTTGACCTAAAAAGTTTTTTTATGCTTATAGATAAAAAGCTTTGTTTTAGAGAACTCATGAACCTTTGTTTATTAATGTCTTGGTAAACCACACGTCGTCTTGATAAAGTAATCCTGAATCAGAAAGGCCTCTTTGCTGGATATCTTACTTTGGTTTGCTTTTGTGTTTATTGATTGCTTTTGCTAATAAATGCTCTCTCCGTTGTAATTTAGCTCCATTCCAGCAACCTCCACCCAGAGGACAAGTTCAAAGTTCTTCTGCTATCAATCTCTCCTGGAGTCCACCTGATTCTCCAAATGCCCACTGGCTTACTTACAGTTTACTCAGGGATGGTTTTGAAATCTACACAACAGAGGATCAATACCCATACAGTGAGTTTAAGGGTTTGGTAATAGAAAGAAATATTCTGAGAATTGACACATTAGTTAAGTTCTTTGACATGAGGATAAATGTTGTTGTGGTTTCCTCTGGCACAGAGTATTTCAGACAGAGAAAGAATTACAAATTTCACTTGCAATCAAAGAAATGCAGTAAGAATGAGATGCTTATTATCTGATAAATACTAATGCTTATCAAATTCTCAAAGAAAAAAAAATGACTCCTTCCAGAATTGATGGGAATGTAGGGAAGCTTGAACTTTTATAAACTGCTGGGTGTCTGTGTGAGTTCATTAGTACAACTTTTCATGTACAATAATTTGTTTGTTTGTTTTTTTTTTTTTTTTTGAGACGGAGTTTCACTCTTGTTACCCAGGCTGGAGTGCAATGGCGCGACCTCGGCTCACCGCAACCTCCGCCTCCTGGGTTCAGGCAATTCTCCTGCCTCAGCCTCCCGAGTAGCTGGGATTACAGGCACGCGCCACCATGCCCAGCTAATTTTTTGTATCTTTAGTAGAGACGGGGTTTCACCATTTCGACCAGGATGGTCTCGATCTCTTGACCTTGTGATCCACCCGCCTCGGCCTCCCAAAGTTCATGTACAATAATTTGTTAAAATGTATAAAAATATTTCCTTTTAACAATAACATTTAACTTAGCAAACCTACTTTAGAAAGTTTATCTCAAGTGAATAGTCATAAGTGGACACAAAAGCTATACTTGCCTAAATTATTTGTAATAGCAAAATACTGAAAATGATTCAGATGTTCAACAGTGTTTCAGTAAATTATAGTATATGGCATAACAGAATCCTGATCCATTGTTAAATAAATTATAGGCTATGATAGCGTATAATCTGATATCTTAGTTCACATATCAATAAATGAAGAATGTTCATAACTTACCGTTTAAGGCAGGGGTCCCCAATCCCCAGGCTGTGGACAGGTGCTGATCTGTGACCAGTTAGGAACAGGGCCACACAGCAGGTGGTGAGCAGCAGGCGAGTGAGCATTACCGTCTGAGCCCTGCCTCCTGTCACTTCAGTGGTGGCATTAGATTCTCATAGGAGCACGAACCCTATTGTGAACTGTGCATGCAAGGGATCTGGGTTGCATGCTCCTTATGAGAATCTAATAATAAATACAATGTGCTTGAATCATACCAAAACCATCCCTCCTCACCTCCCTGTGCTTGGTTGATGGAAAAACTTTTCCGTGAAACCAGCGTCTGGTGCCAAAAAAGTTGGGGACCACTGGTTTAAGGTAATTAAAAGTTATTAAAATAATCTGAGAATTATACTATTTTAATTTACAAATACTGGAAGACATAAATAGATCTAGTTTTCTCTAATTGTAAATATTATAGAAATTTTATCAAATATTTCTATTATAATGAATTCAACTTTAAAATTTTTAGCTTAAAGAAGTATTAAATCTGGAAGTAGAGTACTAACACTGAAGCAATTGTATAATTTAATACGCACATTGCTATTTCCGTAGAGATAGAACACAGCAACATGAACTTTTGAAAGAGGAAGGATATAAACAAGCCATCAAGCCTATATTTACCTTTGTAACTTTTATGAAGCTTTTAAAGGAACTTGTAGAAAGAAAATTATTAGAATTCATTGTCTTTAAAATTTTTTACTCAGGTGTTTTAGATAGTTTCCCTAAAGACAGAATGAAAAATACAAATTTTTACGTTATTCCAGCTCTGTCTTCTCTGATTTTTCCTTCTAGCCATGTTTAGCTACACTTTAGTTTAAGAAACATTGAAACAGCAATTCCAATTCAAGTTTCTATTTTTTCTCTTCATTTAATACAATTTTCCAAATTCTGCTTTAACCATGCTTAATTAGTTAGAGAACGTATAATGCTATGTCAGAACACTGAAATTCCATAGCCTTCCTTAAAATGGTTAGGAGGATGCCTTGTTTTAACATATTAATTGACTTTAAAACTCCTGCATAGCATAAAGTTTTTATGCATCATACTGGGTTCCATTTTGCACCTGATTCGCATGACTTGAATTTAGCTTCTTACGTCCACCCCGTTCTCTTAGCTCTACGTGTCTCTTCATTATTCCAAGTCTTCTTTAAAGTTAATGGAAACTCTGAACTTCACGATGCAGATTGCAAAGGGAAATGAACATCTGTCTACATCTGCCATGTTGGCAAAGCATCCTAAAAACCTGCTACTAGAATGTTTATTTTCTTCCAAATATCAGCATGATCCAGGTGTCCTGAAACTTAAACTTTTGTGATAAAGAGAGGAGTTATAAAAATATTGAAAATGATTTTGAAGATGACAGTACCACTGGTTGAATTATTTCTGAAGTTGTGAATTAGGGTCACCGTATTTTCCCTACAGCTTCATGCAGTTAGCAAAATTAAACTTAAAACTGTCAATGATATTATTCAAGCCAGAGGCATATTTTCCATAGTAACATATTGTGATCTATTTTATAGAACATTACATGTGAGTACAACACTCTGGCTGTTTTTCACAATTGCACTAATATGGAATCCAAATAACAGTTTCTTACATAATAAATGTGTATTCATTCACTAATCAGACATTTATATAATCCTATTAAACAAGGTATTATTTCCTAAAACCTTATTTTTCATTAAAAATGCCACTTCTGGCATTTCTTGACAATCACTGTAATTAATGATGTGAAAATTATCTGCATGATGGCATTTGAACAGTAAGAACAATTGGTTAACACTGTCAGAACTGTGTATTATTCTAATAATAGCCTCATGTTTGTTACTCTATTTCTAGTGCGTGGCTAGCATGTGTAATATGTAAAGGAAACATTACTTATATCCAGCTGGATGAACACAAATCTTTGGGTTAAATAAAGGCATTAGGAATTATAGGTGGAGAATCATTGAACTTTTCAGAGAAAATTAATAGTGTTGTCTTCCGAGCAAGTTTGATCATTTGAGACCTTTATAGAATTCTTTTTTAGAATGGAAACTTTTTCTAGCTAGCCTGATACACTATGGGATTTTCTAAGACAGTATTTTCCATTCTAGGATCATGATATACTGGTGTACCATCTTTAAGGCTTTTGAATTATTTGTTATTAGTAACAGCATGCTAATAATGGTGAATAATTTTAAAGATTGTGAACTTTAACAAACAAGGAGTATGTTTATGTTTTATTTAAGGTAGAGGTCAAGCTAGCACTTTGGGAATCATATATAATCAGCCCTACATTATACCTCCCATCGCCCATTCTGGGTTGCTCGTAGGTATCTTATGTGTCATGGGGAAGGAAGTGAACAGTTACTGGAGGAAATAGCACTCTTGTGTTAGTGTTGCAGGTTTCGAGAATGGAAAGTATCTCATACTGTTTTTTGGTATTGTTCTTATTTGTGTTTGGAATTGAAGGAGCACCAGACAGTATATTTTATATATAAAAAGTTGATAGTAGGCTTATCAAATGTAAAAATTAGAATGATCTTTATTACCGATGAAAGTCAGATTAGAGACAATATCCTCTTTCCCGCAGGAAGACAAATTAGAAAAGAGAAAAATCAATGGGCTGATCTAAACATAATTTGCTCCCTACCCCCCGACTCCCCAGATTCCCAATCAGACGAGTTGTTCTTATTTGGGATGGCATGAGTGGAGAAGATAGTCCCTAAATGTCACGTTAGAGAAATTCTTGCTTGGGAAACTAGAGGATGATTTTTACGTGCAACAATGGTTTCTATCACCTATAGCTATTAACATAGTTTAAGTTTAGAGTTTTACACAACCAAATATTTTAATGAGCCCTGGTATTTCATTTCTACCCTTATTATTCATTTCCATTTTTAATGCAATAACTCACGCCATCAATCAAGGGATCAATGTAACAAGTGGTAAGATGGTTCAGTTATCTCTGAATGAGATAAATGAATGAGATACATTGTAACAAACATAAGATAAAGAAATGGGATGAACAAACATAAGATAAATGAACAAATATAAGATAAAGAGACGGGATGAGAAAGAAACCAGAAGAGAAGATGACAGGTGACTGTTTTTATAAGGCTCCTGATATTCTGAATGCAGTAGGTTCCCCTCATCCATGGTTTTGTTTTCTGTAGTTTGTGATCCATGGTTAACAATGCTCCCCACATAGGTGAATCAACAGTACAATAAGATGTTTTGAGAGAGAGAGGTCATATTCGCATCGCTATTATTGTGATATATTGTTATAATTGTTCTATTTTATTTTTAGTTATTATTGTTAATCTCTCACTCTGCCTGACATAAATTAAACTTTATCATGAATATGTACTTAGAGGAAAAAGAACAGTATATATATATATCTGATTTTATCTATCTATCTATATACACTGTTCTTTTTCCTATACATACATGTGTGTATAGGTTATATATATGTTTTATATATATCAGTTTATATGTATGTTATATATAAATATATATATATATATTTTTTTTTTCCAGGGTTTATTCTTAAAGAGGAAATGAGAACTGGGGGAAATAATCCTTCTCAGAGGGAGCTTTGGTGCAGAGAATCTACAGGGGAACCTAAAAGAGTGCTATTTCCTCCAATAACTGTTCACTTCCTTCCCGTGACACAGAAGATACCTATGAGCAACCCAGAATGGGGCTGTGGTAGAGATAATGTAGGGCTGATTATGTATGATTCCCAACGTGGTAGCTTGACTTCTACCTTAAATAAAACATAAAGATATACCTTGTTTTTTAAAGTTAGTATATATATAGTTTAGTACTATTTTTGGTTTTAGGCATCCTCTGGAAATCTTTGAATGTATCTCCTGTGGATAAGAGGGACTATTATATTCTTAACTGGAATGATAGATTAGATACGTAAAGAAAAATCATTCATGTGTTTAATAAAATTTTGTTCAGTGCTTATTCTAAACCAGAAACTGTATCAGCCACTAGAAATACAAAGATGAAAGGAATAGCTCATATTGAGTGGGGAGACATATAAGTAAACCAAAGCGACAATATGATATATAAATGTTGAATCAGAGTAAACCTGGGGTGTTAAGAAAGCGCAGGGTACTGTGGGAGATTTAGAAGAGGTAACCGTGTTTGTGGTGGCAATGATGGTAATTGAGAACCACTGATAATTTCCCAGTAAGAAGGGAATATAAGCCAAATTGTATACTGTAGTTGAGGAAGAGTGACGGTCATGAAATAAATTTTGTATTAAAAGACATGGAAGTATATGAGAAAACAAGGTACATTCAGCAATCATGGGCAGTTCTGTGTGGCCTTGGTAGGTGGTACATTGGGGGAGTGCTACAGTCCAGGGCAGTATCTGCCAAGATCATGAATCAGTGCTGAGCCAAGGAGTGTGAATGTTACTCTGAAAATGCAGAAGTCTGCAGTAACGGCAAATTTTCAGACTCCGAGTTGAAGATCCCTACCCCACAGGGAGAGCAACTACTTTGAGATAAGCGCTCTTTTAACCTGAGTATTACTTTTATGTTATGATATCATGAATGGGTATCCTATTTATACCCTTTCAAATGCTTTTATTTAGTTCACACTATAAATTGCCTTATACAGTATTCCTACACAAATGCATATTCCCATCCCGATTCTATCTGATTCTAATTTCTTGTTAGACTGCTCTTGTATAATACATTCTCTCCTATTAGGATTATATTCCATTTTTCAGGTGTTACAAACATCCAGCAAGCACTGTACTTCTCTTCATTGTCATCAGGTTATAGGTCTTCCAACGTTCAGTTCAAGCTTATGCCAGACAGTCTTTTGGAATACTCAGCACTGATATTTATTTTTGCCTTTTAAGATTTAGCTTTTGGTGTGTTAAATGGATTATTCTCCATCATTGTTCTAGCCTTCAATAATTTTTCAAATTTTGTTAATATTTTCAACAGCCTTATTGTGGGATAAAGGTAACTTTAATCTAATTGAATATATATTTATAGAAATAACAAAGGGCCATAGCTGCATGCTCTCTAGAAAGTCTGAATCTCAGCCCTAGGGGACGTTCCCAAATATGATTCTCCTCTGGGTGCTCTGCCTTAACACTAGGGATGGTGACTTTTTCCTGTCCTTTCTATTCCTATATTCTTTAGAGTTTTCTGTACCACTTAGGAAGTAAAACCATGTTGTAATCAATCATTCTCTATAAACTTTTCTTGTGCAAACTGATGTGTGGTTTCTGTGTCCTGATTGCACTCTAATACAATACTCAACACATTTTCATGAAGAATTTGCAATAACATATGCAATAGAATAACAAAACCATCTTTCATTCAGATATTCCCTTGTATTGTTCAGTCTTTAATTATTCCCCTCGGCAGCTTCCCTCTGGCCCTTTGCAGAAGGCCTTTCAGACAGTACAGGCTCATTTCTAAGAGGTAGTTGGCCAGATGTCAGCCCTTGGCATCCTCACAGCATCGGTGTCTAATGCATGAAGCTGGTGAACACGTGATCATTCTCAGCTTGGTCAGGGCCTCATGAACACCCTATTGTTTTAGCCTTCCCCTAGGCTGAGAACTTTCTGAATTTTTTTTCCCCCATCTCCTACATCCACCCTTGGGCCCTCTCAGAGGTGGAAGAATCACTTTGTCCCAGCCGTAGAAGGTCCCATAGTAGGCTCACTGGCTCTCAACACAGCACCCTCACTGTTCAAGAAACCAAGAGATTCCCGCGCTGGGTCACGTCAAGATGGCAGCATCCATATTAAACCCCGTGCTGAGGCGGCTTCCTACCCTTTCTCTCTTCCTAGGTGCTACTGGAATTCAGGTTCCCCTCTAGACTCTTTGCACCAAAGTTCCCTCTGAGAAGGATTCTTTGCCCCCAGTTCTCATTTCCCCTTTTAAGAACTAACCCTGGAAATATCTGGAATCAGAAGAATACCAGGAGAGGTAGGGTTATCGCCCTATCTGGGCTGACTATGGCGGCAACCACAAGGGTGGTACACCCCCACGGAGGACTCAAAATACATGGATTTGAAAGAATAAACTTGCTGGGAATCCCTGCTCCATCTGCCGAGATCACAAGTTGCATGTTGTACTCTTGGAACAGCTTGTCTGCGGGTGTCATCTTCCATGCTCCATACACTGGAGTCTGCATGAAGCCGTGCAAGAGGTTGACCTGGGCCATCCGGGAAGCCAGGGATCATAGTCTCCTCAGGAACCACATCCCCCAGGCTGAAACCAGGACCCTGACCTCAGCATCTCTCATTGGGTTGTGAGTGTTCCTCTGCCAGCCCCCACCCTGATCCCAGGCGACCCCTGGTACCCATGGCACAACTGGAAACAGCCACCAGAGAAATTGTCTCGCCTTCCTTGGCCCTATCAGGGTCATCTCCGAGAAGATAGTGGCCGCCACCTGAATCAATCAATACCCAAGGTGCCCTCCCACAACACCAGCAGAAGCCTCCTCCACTGAGCAGTCAGACCCCAGGGTGCTCTGAAGGAGGTGTAGACTGGGAAGAAGGGCCGGGTGCGGTGGCTCACATCTGCCATCCCAACATTTTGGGAGGGTGGAGTGGGTGGATAGCTTGAGCCCAGGGGTTTGAGACCAGCCTTGGCAACATGGCCCAACACCATCTCTACAAAAAATACAAAAAGTACCCAGACGTGGTGGTGTGCACCTGTAGTCCCAGCTATTCTGTTTGGGAGACTGAGGCAGGAGAATCACTTGAACCCCAGGAGGCAGAGGTTGCAAGATCATGCCACCACACTTCAGCCTGGATGACAAAGCCAAACACTGTCTAGAAAAAAAAAAAGACTGGAAATGCCTAGGTTTACATGATAGGATATCACCCCAAAGAGCTGTCTTTTGTGGCCAATGGCAGATCCAGGAAATAAATGAAAGTTGCTTATGGGGATAAATCTAGGCTGAGGGAGAGCAGAACAGATGTGTATGAGAAACCCCAACCCCTATATATTGTAAATAGATGGGCTGGGCTAAACGTTGTTGCTGTCTCAGACTTTTGCAAACTCAGCTTTTCCATAATAAAGTTCTATCTCCTGCCAAAAGAAAGGAAGGCAGGCAGACATGCAGGCAGGAAGGAAGGAAGGAAAAGAAAAAAGAAACCAAGAAACCCTGTGGATTAAAAAATCAGACCCTAAATGCTTAACTATTCCACTGTAAGCACATAAATATGCTGGACCTTCATATTGCTTTAGGATACCCCTGCATAATGGAACCCTTCTTTCATCTCCCATACAACAGCCCCACAAGGAAAAAAGCAGCAGCCACTCGCCACTCCAGCATTGTGTGTTTCACAGACCTACAATGTGTTTGCCGTCCTTAGAGAACGAGGAGTTCCAATCACGTGCCTGATCACCTCCACTCCCTATCTTATTTTTTAAAAACCTCTTTGTAGCTTCTTCTCTCTGCCCTCACAATCCTTCATGCATAGAAGTCCTGCTTATCTAGAACTTCTCTTGTGTAAATTCCCCATTGCTGATAACAAATGTCTCCAAAATGTAGCAGCTTAAAACAATAAACGTCACTTCTGTAGGTCAGAAAATAAGAAAATTTTCCTGTCAAGATGTTGGCCTGGTGACACCTTTACCCCTGGTGGTAGTTTACTAACCTTTAGTCTGGTGTATTTAGTGTTTAACAAGCAAACCAGTTACATAGAGGAAACAGAGTTACTTCTATTTTGGAGAACTCTAAGAATTTTCTCTTAGATTTTCTTTTCTTTAAATTTTTTTTAATTGAACTTTAGGTTTTGGGGTACATGTGAAGAACATGCAAGATTGTTGCATAGATACACACATGGCAGTGTGATTTGCTGCCTTCCTCCCCTTCACCTATATCTGGCATTTCTCCCCATTCTATCTCTCCCCAACTCCCCACCCCCTGCTGTCCCTCCCCTGTTTCCCCCAACAGACCCCAGTGTGTGATGCTCCCCTCCCTGTGTCCTTGTGTTCTCATTGTTCAACACCCACCTATGAGTGAGAACATGCGGTGTTTCATTTTCTGTAAAAGGACACTATAAAAAGTGAATCAAGAATTAAACATCTAAATGTTTTATTTTATATTTTTGTTACAAATGGCACTTTTCTTATACTCAATAATAAAAGCAATCAACTGGTATTTACATTATTTCAATGTTAAAAATCTGAAATGTTTTTTTAACTGCGTTTACTTGTTATCTGTAATGTCAAAAATTAGAAACATAAAACTCTCAACATTGAGAACATGATTTAATAAATTCCAACCAACAATTCTCCAAATTATGTGCATATATTATACACACACACACACACATCTGATGTTTAAAGAGTCACAAAGACGATCTTTTTCTAAAAATATCATTAGAAGTTGGTTTATAGAAATGGCATTAATTTTTTTATTGCATTTTAGGTTTGGGGTACAAGTAAATGTTTTCTTAATCAAAAGAGTAAATGAGTATAGTTTATATAATTAAATAATTTGATAGGAAAGCAGTTAGCAATGATCCTTTACCAACTTGTGAAATGTAACTATTGTCTTTTTTCTTTTCATTCCAGGTATTCAATACTTCTTGGACACTGACCTGTTACCATATACCAAATATTCCTATCACATTGAGACCACCAATGTGCATGGCTCAACAAGGAGTGTAGCTGTCACTTACAGGACAAAACCAGGGGTCCCAGAGGGAAACTTGACTTTAAGTTATGTCCTTCCTATTGGCTCAGACTCTGTGACGGTTACCTGGACAACAGTCTCAAACCAATCTGGGCCTATAGAGAAATATATTTTGTCCTGTGTCCCTTTGACTGGTGGTCAGCCATGTGTTTCCTACGAAGGTCATGAAACCTCAGCTACCATCTGGAATCTGGTTCCATTCACCACGTACTATTTTTCTGTACAAGCATGTACTAGTGGGGGCTGTTTACCCAGCTTGCCCATTACAGTGACCACAGCCCAGGCCCCTCCCCAAAGACTAAGTCCACCTAAGGTGCAGACAATCAGTTCTACAGAACTTCACATAGAATGGTCTCCACCAATGGAACTAAATGGTAAGAATTCAAGGCCAAGATTCCCCTTCTTGGGTAAGACATAAATAAGAATCTAGGCATTGTAATTGTGCAGTTAAGAGTCTAGCAATGGTATTCCTTTTCCTAACTGCCCAATATAATAATGGAGAAACAGTTTCTGTAGATATACGATAGTATTTGTCCTGGTTAGTGGAACAAGTGTATTTCTTCTAATAACAAATTCCATTCAATTAAATTGCCCCTTAAAAGGCTAATATTATCTTTGCTCTTAATGACATCTGCCATAACACAAATGATGTTTATAATTTGAAACTCACTTATGAAATGCATTATATTTGACTGTGTCACAAGTTAGGGCACCCATAAGCAGTACATTTAATCTTTTAAGCAAGAAAAAGATATAAAATAATACAAAAAATATGTATATAAGCTAACCAACTCCATTAAGTTAATTTTTGCATTCATACAATTGAACCCTTGGTTATATAGGCCAGATACACATTCACAGATTTTTGATCATTTATATCATGTACATACTATAGCAAAATCTTTCTTTAGATTTTTAAAGTTATTCGGTTAAACTGGGTAGAAATTGACTATAACATTTATGCAAACAGGGCTTATGTTAAATTAAAACCTTCAAATTTGAAAGTATACAGACTGGAGTTACAATAATCAAATTGCTCCAAAGAACTGGCCATTCTTAATAGACCAGGCCACTCTTAATGACTACCAATTCTGAAAAAGATTGAATTTACCTATAATAAAGTATAGTTATTTTTTGTCTATAAGTTGTCCATTTTGGTTTGTTTTCCCCATGCATATGCCTTAAAGATATTTTATACATTATAAAAATGTATTTTATATATTCACCTATGTATCAGTTTGTTGTCTTCTATATCAGTTTATTGTCATTTATATCAGTATGTGGTCATCTAGATTACTAAACTACTAAATCACTATACTGTGAAGGCTTAAAAAATTGACAGTAATCTAAGTAGAAGGATAATGCAAATCTAGTACTCTTTAACTGACCTGTCCCTAACCTACCCCCAAAGTAACCCCTTTGTCTGATGAGTCACCTTGGTTCACTATTTAATTTCTCTAGGAATAATTATAAGGTATGAACTATACATGAGAAGATTGAGATCTGCTAAAGAAACCACATCTGAGGAAAGTCGAGTTTTTCAGAGCAGTGGTTGGCTCAGTCCTCATTCATTTGCAGAATCGTCCAATGAAAATGCATTAAAACCTCCTCAAACAACTACAACCATCACTGGCTTGGAGCCATACACCAAGTATGAGTTTAGAGTCTTAGCTGTGAATATGGCCGGAAGCGTATCTTCTGCTTGGGTCTCAGAAAGAACGGGAGAATCAGGTAAAGATCAATGCTTTAAGTTCTACTTTTAAAACTTCTGAAGGCAAGTGCTTCCTCAAATTAAAGTCAACACTGCTAAAGTGCATTTTGAAAAGCAAGAATTAGAAACTTCCATAGACCAAGGAAACATTTAATATATATGGGTTGGTTACATAAACAACTCAAGGTCATAAAGTACTTGCAGTAAGTTTTAAGGGGCAAAAGTAAATGCTTTAGTTATTAATTCATGGGGCGAAAATGGAAAATGACTTAACTATAGTTATAGTCTTTGGGGAATATTTGTCAAAAATAGCATTTGGTTTCCAGTCCTGAAGTGGATTGGACACATGTCTCATCTTGCTCCATATACAGCATAATTTATGTTCAAGGAAAGAGATAACTGTGCCAGGTCTACAAATCTGTCTTTGTTTTTATTTATCTTTCCAAAATAAATAGTTTAGATACTAGATTGTACATAATGTCAGAATCCTGGAAATCAAAATCTATAATTCACAAGTGTGCTGGTAAGCAGTTGGCATGGTGATAAGGAAGGAGGACAACATACCTAAATTTTCTTGAGTATCTTCATTAAGGCAAATATTTTTAAGCCTCCACCTTATTTTTTATATTAAAAACACTTTAAATTTCATGAGCCTTTAAGAAAAAAAAATACACTTTCATTATGTGTGTAATCTGTAGATATCCAAGAAACCAAAGTCTTGATCTAAACTTGACCTGTTAGGAGTATGGAGGATGAGGGTACCCTTAGGTTGATGTCCAAGGAAATCATTTCATGAATAAAATGCACATTGTACTTGAGCATCTCTTAATGACTATCAGCCATCTTGGACAAATAATAGAGCTGTGATAGCACAAGTGATGAGGCATGGCATTCTGGAAGGGGAAAATCAAGGTCAGAAATGAAAAGTGATGGGTGAAACTGCCATACTGGGCCCTCATAATCTTATGGGTCACTGGCTAATGAAAGTGCAATGAGTTTCTTTGATAATACACCTTTGGTTAACTCATTTAAAATCCCTATTAATAGCTCAAGGGTGGCAGGGGGGAAAGGTATGTGTAGATGTACCCTGAACATTTCAATAAAAATTTGACAAAAACTTTGAGACATTCATTGGGGTTATTTAGAATGCTTTAGGCTTACCTGTTTCTGGAGAACAATATTCACTCAGCTGCACTGGATTGGCTCAATGACATATTTCCCTACATGGGAAATCCAGACCATCGCCATGCCTTTTTCTGAACTTTTTGGACTGGGATATTCTATTTTTGTGACTTCTTTCAGTTACTCATAAGACTTATAATTTCCTACCTAGCCATCCACTAATTATCTTTATGAACACAAGCAAATTCCCTTGAGATTTTTATTTTGTAAATAGAAAGTAGCTGGTAATATGAAGATGGATAATATACTTGCAGATAACATTTTAATAAGTGAATACCTTTTACATATACCAGCATATTCTTAGACTTTTTAAAACAGAATATTTTGTAAGGTATGAGGTATTTCAGAAACTAAAAGGAATGTGTGAATTCAAGTTGAATTACATAGGGACACCATTCGTTGTTTTAATGTTGTCGTTATTGTTCTCATTGATAGCGCCTGTATTCATGAGCCCCCCTTCCATCATTCCCCTCTCTTCGTACTCTCTCAATATCTCCTGGGAGAAGCCAGCAGATAATGTTACAAGAGGAAAAGTTGTGGGTTATGACATCCATATGATTTCTGAACAATCACCTCAACAATCTATTCCAGTGGTGTTTTCACAGGTATCGTTATGTTTAACTAACGTCCTTTCAGAATTGACTTAGGGCTTCATTTGGACATTTTTTGAGATTGAAGAATTCTGTGACAGAATTCTCCTTCTATATTCATTAAATGGGGCATTTTTTTCTTAATGTAATATTATATGTACAAGCCTCTTTGTATGTCACTTGATTTTTTTCCAGTATAAACGTATATTGAAGCAAAGTTGGTATGATTCATTTCATAAGACTTGTTTTGTCCATTTATCACGTATCCTTAAATATTTTACAAGAAGTTGACTTTCGTTAACTGTGTACTGTCATGTTATTTGGACACACAATAATGTATTTAACCAATCCATAGTCAGTTGATATTTATATTATATTAATTATTTTGGAAATATAAATAACATTGGTATAAACGTCTTATATGTACATTTCGTATACATTTCTACTTCCTTCAAAAAATTTGAAGAATGGAATTTATCACAGTTTATAACAAAATGAAATATGAATATGTTCAAGGTTTTGAATATTGCCTTCTAATAATTCATCCTCCAGCTAGCAGTAGTGAGAATAATTATCATAGCTAAAAGTTACTGAGGCTTTACTGCATATGTGGACTAATTCATTTGATACACATAGCACTCCTAGAGAATGAGAGGTCCTAGTTCTCTCCAGTTTACAGTTGTGACTGGTATGCCTTTCTGCCCATTTTACCAGCCTCCAGGTGGCCAATCCCAGAAGCTGGTGGAAGGATGTAAACTGAACGAGTTGTTCAGTGTACTTGGCTGTTCAATGCCTCTTCTGAGGAATTTACTCTTTTCTGGGCATTAGCATAAGATAAAAAGATCTTTACACTTTATGCCTACTTCCATAGATCTAGCCACATTTTTCTTTCCCAGAATTCCTAGTTCCTGATCATTCCATCCTTTTTTTTCATGCCTGTGACCAATATATCCAAGCCATTGTCATATCATCCAGGTATGTTTTATCTTGAGACACATCTCTTTCCATACAATATGGGTGACTTGGTGAACTGCCTGAAGTTCTGCCCATTGAGAGAATGTCTCCTTTCTACTATTTTACAGGGCCATCTCTGACAAGGGTTGTAGAGCAACAGCCACCATGTTTGACTTCCAACCGCTTACCAAGCCATCCTATCTGTGAACTAAACTCTGCTTTATTTTCCCATTCTTTCAGCTCTGAAGGTACCTCCCATGGGTTATCGGTATGAGTTGAGGTTGAGCCACCAGTGTAAGAATGATGGATACCATGGGGGTCTGAACCACCTGCTTGCACAGTGTATCATGGCTTTTGGCTCTGCTTATACCCAATCTCAGACATCCACTTCCATTTTATGATGAATTTGTTTTGGGCCCTCCTAACCTCAAGACTTGGTTGAGACAATTTCCAGATTATAAACAAGTGGCTCTAACTACACGGCTATGTGGTATTCCATACCAGATGTTCTGTTTTTACTGAAGTCTGAAAGAATGCTAGGAGCCATTTAGCAAATGGTGTATAGTTTTTGTTACATGTTATGCCTTTGTTCCAAGGTCTTGCGGTGTATCTGCCTTGTGATTCTCTTTCTATATGTGCCTTGCAACATCTTTTCCCACCATGCTTACCTCTAGTGCTGTAAAATTTAAAAACTTACTATACGTTATGTCCCAAGTGGCTGATCTGTCTGTACCACAGGCTGGACTTGGTGCAGAGCCCTTTCTTGCTCTGCAGTGCACTCAAAGCTGGCAGCATTCCATGTTACTCAGTAAATTTCTCAGAATGATATTCTCAAGGGTGGAATATGCTCCCTTCAGAATGTGAACAGGTCTACTAGAAATTCTGTTTCCTTAGTGGTGTAGATGCAAGGTGCAATACTGTGTCTTTCATTTTGTAGGGGATATCCTGGATGTCTCAGGCCACTTGAACTCCTAAAAACTTTACTGATATGGCAGATTCCTTAATCTTCATAATATTGCTCTTCCACTTTCTAGAATACATACGTCTTACCTCCGTATACCTACAATTTCTTGCTTTGATTCATTTCATACAATGTTATTGATAAAAAGAAATAATACTGTCAAGAAGGCTTTTACAGTTTGTCTTAAATTGGTGATTAATCACCCTCAGATTTTCTTTGTCTTTCTTCAGTGCATTGATAGCAACCAGCGAGAACCGTGCATAGTCCTTATGATTACTAGTTTCCCCAGAGCAGTCCTTATAATTACCAATTCCACCAAACCAGTGAATTACCTTCCACTGGCAACTCATGCCAGTTCACCACTAATGGGAGCGTAAGGGTTGCACCACTAGGGCATGCTATGGACTATCAGAACTCTACCTGCTAGCGGTGATGAGATCCTCACTGCAAACCAGCTGGTGGATGATGGAACTCCAGAATATCATTTTAGTCTCCTTCCTAAAGCCACTCTTAGTACAACTATCTTAGGGCAAATTCCCCTGGAAACAGGCTCTCTCTTGGTAGGAGACTGAGTACAGAGGTTCATTATGGGAGCACTTTCAGAAACAACAAGCATGAAGTGACAAAGGAGTAGGACTGAGCAGTGAGGAAGCTGAGCTGTGACTCAATAATAGAAGCAGCCTCAGCTGATTCTATGGGTAGTCCTGGAGCTGAAATGACCCTCTTGGCATGTTTCAAATTAAGTCAAGAGGTCAGATCTTTGTACCTTAGAGTATTTGTGTCCTTGGGCTGGTGTGGCAAATTAACATAAACTAGGTGGCTTAAAACAAGGGAAATTTAGGTGTTAGTAGCTCCAAGTCCCCCACAGGCTCTAGGAGACAATTCTCTTCCACCTTCCCATGGCTCCTGGCGTTCCTTGGCTTCTGGCAACATAACTCTGATATCTGCCTCTGTCTTCACAAGTCCTTCTCTGTGTCTCCGTCTCTTCCGTGCTGTGTGTCCATTTCCTTTCTCCCATAAAGATGCCAGTCATTGGGTTTTAAACTATCCCTAAATGCAGGATGACAACTAATTACATCCGCAAAGAACCTATTTCCAAATAAGGTCTCATTCTGAATTTTTGGAAGACGCTATGCAATCTACTGCTAATAAGTTTGCCATTTTTTTTCTAGGTCTTTTTAGTGGGCAGAATACATATAAAATGCACAATTTTATTTTGTATACTAGATGACAAGAGCCAATAAATAATTTATGATTCCTTATTTTTCATTAATCTGGTAATGTGTTGACTCATTTACAACTATCTCATGATGAAAACACAACTGGTATCATACATACCTTTTAACTTAAACAGGTTAGTCTACCAATCTGGTGTACCAGGGGATTTAAGGTAAATTTACTTATAACTTCCATGGGGTCTTTGCCATGTTATACCTCATATTTACACTTGATGTTTTATTTTGTTGTTTTTACTATTCTTTTGCTTTATAAACTATTCTTTCTTTGTAAAACACACTTTTGATTTATCTATTAGTTACATCAGAGTAGTTATTCTAAAAAACAGTAAGGAGAGAAATATCATATATAAACATACAGACTTAGAAGTCAACTTGTTTGCTCGTATTCCACGTCTCTCAATTGTTAGCCATATCACATATCTGGTTTTATTCATCTGTGAAACGGGAAAACCATTTCTGCTCACCTACCTGCTTAAAGAGCTTGATAAATATTGACATTATTATTACTATTATTAATGGTATGGAACTACATTATACTTTATAAACTAGCTATCATTTAATGGGACAGGAAAATAAATCTTTTGTTGTTGTTGTTGTTATTTAAAGGCCTGCTCCTTATGACTGAACTGGAATAAGGACATAGATATATCACCTTATTCTCTTTTTTATTTTTTGAGACAGTGTTTTGCTCTGTCACCCAGGCTGGAGAGCAGTGGCGCAATCTCAGCTCACTGAAACCTCCTCCTCCTGGGTTCAAGCCATTCTTGTGTGTCAGCCTTCGGAGCGGCTGAGATTACAGGTGCATGCCACCACGCCTGACTAATTTTTTTTTTCTTTTTGTATTTTTAGTTGAGACAGGGTTTTGCCACCTTTGCCAAGTTGTTCTCTAACTACTCACCTCAAGTGATCCACCTGTCTCGGTCTCCCCAAGTGCTGGGACTACAGGCACGAACCACTGCCCTGGGCCCACCTTATTCTCTTTTGAACTCTCTCTCCACTGCAAATCAGTCATCCTCATTCTCTATTTAAGGAAATGAAATCAAAAGTAGCAGAACAAAGTCCAATTTTTTGCCTTCTCAGTGATTAAATTTGTATCTGAACTGACCCCAGTGTGTCTTGTCATAATCTTTGGAAATAAATAGCCAAAATTCCCAGGGAAAGTCTACTGTAAAAATAACTATTAAGAAATCTTTGGCTAAGAATGAGGCAGGAGGAATACATAAAAGTGGGGATAATGTAGGATTTATTGTAGGAGTTCAAGCTGCTGTAGAGTTTTTCCTACCCTTTTGAAGACTTATTTCATGAAAAACTTTCAATTAGATAAATCTTACAAAACTTATAAGTTGACTCTATGTACATGATAAAGACAAGTCTATCTGAGTGATAATTTTATGCTGCAAGTTCTGAGGCAAATAATATCTTTTGAAAATAATGCAATTTATAATAATCATCTGTAGAGAAGTAAAAGTCCATCAAAATAAATTTTAATGTAGATATTTTCTTTCTAATTTCATTGTGGGTTCTTGCTACAAAGAATAATTTGTTTAAAAAACAATTCAGCTGGGCGCGGAGGCTCACGCCTGTAATCCCAGCACTTTGGGAGGCCGAGGTGGGTGGATCACGAGGTCAACAGATCGAGACCATCCTGGTCAACATGGTTAAACCCCATCTCTACTAAAAATACAAAAAATTAGCTGGGCATAGTGGTGCACGCCTGTAATCCCAGCTACTCAGGAGGTTGAGGCAGGAGAATTGCCTGAACCCAGGAGGCGGAGGTTGCAGTGAGCTGAGGTCACGCCATTGCACTCCAGCCTGGGTAACAAGAGCAAAACTCCATCTCAAAATAAATAAACATATAAATAAATAAATAAATAAATAAATAAATAAATAATACAACTTCCTAAATTAAATAAGAAATAGCTTAAGGTATTTTATTCTAAAAACAATTCCATTTTATCAAAAATTTACATTGGATTCTGCCAGGATTCTTCTGAAAAGATGAATATTATAACACTATTCATAAATTTAACTCAGTTTGACGTTTATTTTACTCAGGAAATTTTCAAATTTCACAGAAAAAAGTTTATGTCTTCAGTATATCAATAACAATTTTACAATTAGAAAAATAATTGCTTGGTATTTGATGTTTTTCTGATTTCAAAGCGTAATTGCAAGGAAATAGTTTTAAATCATTCCTAGAGTTTTAGAATCTTTAAAACTACTTTTATTTCTGAACATTATTGAAACACTGTATCCTACATTCCAATCTTACTGCTCTTTAGAACTGCTCATGTAATTTATGAAATTTTAAAGTCAACTCCTAGGCAAATATTCCAAATGAAATTTTTTTGTGCCCCTAAAGAGAAAGTCTCTAGAAAACTATTCCAAATGTGACTGAACTTTAGATTTATTTGTATTTATACTTATGGAAGATTGTTTTATATAACTATGCAGTAGTAGCTCTAAGAAAATTAGTTTTGTACTCATAGTGTCATAGTCTCTGTTTTAATGACTTTTATTTTCTGAATATAATTTCTAGTGGCCATTGTACCCACAACCTAAACAAATTTACATGGTTGCTTTTGATGACTTCTAATTAAAAAAATAAAACCAACTCTCAGCGTTCATTGTTTAATAACTTATTTATGGGCTATGAGTTTTCTCTCAGCCTTCTTTGTTCAAATCTGCTATTTTTGTTTGAAATTATATGATAAAGATAATATTTCAAAAAATGTAACCGTTTGATTTAATCTGTACATGTTTGAATAAGAAAGATGATTGAGAATTGATCTAATGTGGATGCTCAGTAATATGTTTCATGTTTAATTTTTCTCTTTTTCTTCTGTGACTTTTGTTTTCTTAAAGAAAATGATAGTATTGATTTAACACAGCCACAACACACTTTCTGTTCTAGCATCATCAAATTGCCTGGTATTACTGCACTGGGTTACTTTTGGCCAAGCCCCATGGCTTCGTCTGGACTTTATCATGATAACAATGGCAGTGTCACCATCTTTATCTCTACCATTGGTGACAATAACCATACCACCACGCTGCTTTATGAGGCAATAACTTGGTTTTCTCATTTATCCACTCAGGAACTGGATTATTACCTCATAAAACAGTGTGATTGTACAATTATCAATTAAATCCTGGCTTGTCGAGACTCTTCAAAAAAAAAAAAACCTTTTCCTAATGGTGGTTGGCAATAATTCCCTCTGTCTGAATTCATGGAACTTTGACTGCCAAGGTTATGTTTTCGCACTGATTACCTATTATCTGATTTTTTTTTTCCCTGAAGCTGTTGCACACTGCTAAATCCCAAGAACTATCTTACGCTGTAGAAGGACTGAAACCTTACAGGATATACGAGTTTACTGTTACTCTCTGCAATTCAGTTGGTTGTGTGACCAGTGCTTCAGGAGCAGGACAAACATTAGCATCAGGTAAGGAAGTTTTAATGGATATGAAAATTTTTTGCCTATCAAGAAAAACGTATAATATTCAATACCTTCACTACTTGTGACTTTATATTTGTATTTCTGCTTTCTCCTCCTCCCTCGCTAACCCTGATTGCTTCCTATCTTGACATTTTTAAACAACAAAAACAAAAACTTAACTCTAATTGGTACCTAGGCTCTGTGAGTTACAGTTATGTCATAATAAGAAATATAATTAGTTGTAGAGAGACTCAAGGGCTTAGCCACCAACCTGTGTCTTTGCAGTGTCCTGATAATTGTGAAAAACATTTAGGAAGCTTCTTATGATGACTTTAGGATACCTCTTTCCTCAGTCTAGACATATTTTGTGGGTGTAAATCTACTCACTCCTGTCCCATGGGAACATCTAGAAATAACTGTGTGGCCTGGTGTTATATTTGGTTTTTATGAAATAGGTAATTGTTTGTTATTTTATTAATAAGAAGCTCTTAAGTTTATAAGAATTGTTATCAAGTATATCTTAATAGAAGTGGTTTGTATAATTTCTGCTTGTTTCATTCAGAACTAACTGGATTTGTACAAACCTGATTAGTTTATTAGTAAGACCTATGAAACCAGTTATTTTGCATTTACTATATTTTCAAATCAGTGTTTTTCTGATCTAGATAAAAGCTTAATTTCCTGGTTCTCTTTAAGGAGGTGTTCATGTGTAAGGAGATTAAGACATTCTAGATGAATTAAAGATATTATGAAAACACATGTTTACCTAAAAAACATTTCCTAGACCTCCTCCCGAGTTCTCTTCATCGTATTATTTATTGGTCCAATTATGGGAATTTTTTCTTGGTTCTGGAAAAATTTCTTAGCTCAAATGATCTCACTCAAGTAATTTTATTTTCTTCAAAATTTTCCTCAATGCAAACAAGTTTGAAATTCTAAGAAATTATAGTTTACTAACTTTATAACTGAACCCTTTGTATTTTTATATCTATATTATATATATGCACTTCAGATGTATGCATACATTTATGGGCTACCTAGCTTGTACAAAACACTTTCTCCTATAAAACTGTTTTTGTATACAGACAAAATTATTGTTACTGAAAGTTTACCATATTATTGAAGATTTACTGAATGCTGAATATGGGTAACAGAGGAGAACTCTATCTCCTTTAAGAAAACTGATACAATTTCAGACTAGAAGACAACAATTAAAATAAGAATCTGTCTTGCAAATTGGAGAAAGTAAAAATGGAGATAACACAAGCTGAAGACTGGCTGTGTTATAGCAGGGGACATAGGGATCCCAACCATGTGGCTGTGCACAACTGGAATCACATCCTTTCAGGGTTGTAAAACATGTAAAAATAATCAAGTGTTACCATATAGCCAGTTTCAATATATTCTTTGTAATATTCTCCCCAAGTGTTTGTCCAACCTATGTTTGATACCTTCAGTGTTACGGAAACTACTATGTCTCAAACTGCACCATCTTTAGACACCTCTTTTAAGATGTGATTTCTTAAACTGATCTACTTGAAGGTAGAAAAGATAAATGATTTTGATTTGGGAGACCAAGAAGATATCTCATTAAACGCTATTTCAGATAAACTATAAAAGAATGGTAAAGATTTTTGCAGGTATTTACTGAGCACATACCATATCTCCTGGTAACTTCTACTCGACATTCTTCTTCTACCTCCTTGGGGGCTGTGGGTAATCTAATTTATCATCTGTCCAATAACATTTTAAATAACAGTATATCTACCTAAGTCTTTTCTCCTTTAGGCTGCATCTTATGGTGTCTCCCATCTGAACCTCATATGCAATAGTGTCTAGAGCTGTTACTAGTGTAATTCTTGTAGATGAGATCTAGTCTGGCTTTTCATAGACAGAAGCAAACTAAAGAACCTGAAGAGAGACATATCTAACCCTAGAAACTAGCTGGATCCTGGAGATGGGAATAGAAAATCAGAAAACATGTCTACAGAAAGGAATCTCCCTGCTCTATGCATTAGTGATAACATTTGTGCTAATAGTATCCTCGGTGTTTGCAGTGGCGAGTTCCTGTTGTGTGAAAAACAATGTACCTGGGTGCTCTGGACAACATTCATTTTAGTTACTGGTGAAGCTATTAAAACCACTCCTGTCTACTGGCAGGACTGTGAAGTAAAACTAACTAATCAGAGCCCTCTGAATCCTCCCTCTACATTTTTTATTCATCAAAGATAGCCCTGGAAACTTAAATTTGCTAAAAGTCATGTGATGTGAAAGTCAGTTGACTCACAAAAATATGTAAGGGGAAAAATGATTAGCCACATTGCCAGAGTTTCAATGTGGGCTCTGCCATTGACTAGCTGTATGACCTTGTATAAATTATCTAATCTTTGAGTCTTAGTTTCCCAATTTATAAGTAAGTATAACTTATTTTGTAGGGTTCTGATGAGGATTAGAAATAGTTAATACATTTAAAATATTTAAAGCAGTACCCATCACAGTCCATCCTCAATAAAAATTTATTGTCTTGATTTTTATAATATTATATAACACTTGTATTAGTCACAGTACAAATGTCATAGAATTTCTCATGTTATCAAAATCAAAAAGAGTTTATTTTACAACTTTGAATTTCTAACATTATTATAATATATATATAAATGAAGAATTCTAAAACTAAGGATTGTATTGTGAAAATAAATCTTAGAAAGGCTTACAGTCTGAAAGCATTGTTTATTATTTTCTGTAAGAAGTATGTCATTCAGAGTTATGTACACTTCAAAATGTGGCTCAAAACAACAAATTTCACATTTGTTGGTTGCAATATAGAGTTAATAATGTGCCATAAATATATTACTACATTTTATTGTGAATGCTCAATTCAGAACCATCTCTTGAGGGCTTACTGTTTAAAGCACTGTGGAGGATTTGAAGGTAATTATACCCAGCATTTGGGTTAAGGAGTTGAGATCCAACTGGTAGGATTAATGCCATGGGGACATGTGCTAAGGGCTGTGAGAAAGGTGGGAAAAAATGCTATGGGAAGGTAGAAAATAAGATAAATAATTTTGATTTGGGAGACTGAGAAGGTATCTCATTAAATGCTATTTCAGATAAACTATAAAAGAATGGTAAAGACTTTTGCAGGCATTTACTGAGCACATACCATGTGCTAGTTACTGTTTTAGGGGCTGGCACTATTCCAGGTACCGATGTAGTGAAAGCAGAGATGTATGAAGACTTCCCTGGCAGTGGAGTTCACAATAGAGCAGAATAGAGGGTATAATAGAGTCTGGTAGATTTTTTTTTTTTGAGGCGGAGTTTCACTCTTGTTACCCAGACTGGAGTGCAATGGCGCAATCTCGGCTCACCACAACCT
Source organism: Leontopithecus rosalia (assembly GCA_028533165.1). Classification (NCBI taxonomy): domain Eukaryota; kingdom Metazoa; phylum Chordata; class Mammalia; order Primates; family Cebidae; genus Leontopithecus; species Leontopithecus rosalia. The sequence continues at coordinate 7,214,062 of CM052666.1, forward strand.
CCGCCTCCTGGGTTCAGGCAATTCTCCTGCCTCAGCCTCCCGAGTAGCTGGGATTACAGGCACATGCCACCATCCCCAGCTAATTTTTTGTATTTGTAGTAGAGATGGGGTTTAACCATGTTGACCAGGATGGTCTCGATCTCTTGACCTCGTGATCCACTTGCCTTGGCCTCCCAAAGTGCTGGTATTACAGGCTTGAAGATTTTTTTTAAGAGGCAATAAGAGAGTAAATCAGATAAGTAGAAATGAAGATTAAAAGAAGGGAATGGAGTGACTTCAAGGAAGAGAGACCCACAGGTTAAGCAGTGGGAAGAATGGACGATGATAGCAAATCTTGTAGCCCTCGGTGGCGCCATTAAATAAAAGGGGAAAGATGAACAAATAACCTAATGGGAGAATTAAACTTGTGAGTTTATTTGATCATTTGATAGAAACACATCCATGACAATTATAACATCCAGCAGCAGAAAATGCAAATCTGGAGCTTAAACATGACGCAGATTTTGTAATCATTTGCCTATAGATGGGAGCTAATGCTATAGGTTATAATAAATTAGCAAAAGCAGAGAAAATGCAAAATAGATATCCAAAGAAAACACCTAAGTGAATATTCTATTCAGGAAGAAAGGAGAAAGGAGGAGTGAACAGAGATATGGTCAGAATTAGGAAAAGAACTGAGAGGAAGCAGTATCATGAAAGTCAAGGGAAGAGAGAATTCTAGGAGAATGTTGTCTGTAGTGTCATAGGATATAGGGAAGGCCAAAGAAATGTGACCTAAAATGGATGCAAGGTCACTGGTGACTCTCTGGAGAGTACTCTAATTAGCGTGGTTGAAGCAGAAGCTGGAACATGAGGGATAGAGCAGTGGCAGGAGAAGGTGTAATGGTAAATTTCAAATATGTAGTCTTTAATTCTTTGCCAGAATTTTTCATCTACCCAATTTTCATTCTTTAAAACATTGCATTACCTTTTGCTTCCATATAAAATTCTTTCTTTTCTAAAGAAACATTTATTTTAGTGTTTTTTTCTGGAAAAATGTTTATTTTCTAATTCCTTCATATATTTTGTTAGACCTATCTGATTCTTCATCTGCCCAGCAGAAAATTAAGTCTCTTGTATGACAAAAGTATGAAAAACTAATTTTACTTACAGTTGGGTTTATTACAAAATATACCATGTTTAGGGTTGTTCAGTGAAAATAAACTTATTTGCTTTTTTTGAATACCAGGAAAAATAAAAAACCATCATCCTTCTTCCCTATTCAGTAGATGAATGTGTTTTCCTAACTTTTTTTCCAAAATAAAACATCCAATAGAATGTGTAGACATTAAATCATAGAAGTAAACTGAAGGCCTATAATAAGGCCGGTTCTTTTGAATGGTCAACAATTGGGTTATAGGAGAATAGTGAAAGTTGACTTGCAACTTTATGGTTCATCCTAGTCTGTTTCTTCTACTTTTAACATTGCAATTTGGAGAGTATATATTATTTCAGTGAATTCCAATGGATTTCTGAGAAACTTAACTCTGTCTAATAGCTCACATGAGCTCATTATCAGAGATCAAAGGAGACCAGTGACCAATCAAAAATTTTGAAAAAGAGCACCACAAATTAGAATTAGTAATTAGCCTTTTAGAGCCATTGAATCATGAAAAGATATGTTGCCTCCTTAAATCTCAGTCTCAAAAATCAAAAAGATACTTGTGAAGATTTAGCTGGCTGTTTCATTAAAAAGCTTGAGAATTATAATTGCCTCTCCCTTGTTTTAAACATTTTTTCAATTAAATATATGATTAGAATGGGTGCATTTCATCCAGAGTATTGCATTGCTGCTTCTTTAGTTGTGATGCCTGTGACCAAGTCTGAGAGCTGACTTGAGAGAGATGTTCTCTCAGGAGCAGCGGCATCTCTCTCCATAGCAAAATCTTCAAGCAGTGTTATTGATGGCTTTGTAGTTGCTTCTGGGTGTGTAAGGGTAATGAGTTGATAAACTGGGCCCTCTTAAAATTCTTATTATACTTTTCTTTAAGATTATCCTTTTAATCTAAGAAATTTGTGCATTTCTGTCCATTGCAAATTGAGTTTAGTTTAAACCCTTCTTATGAGAAATTACTTTTGGATATCCATTCCTGAAGGGACATGGATATTTCCCTTGTCTGTTTTAAATTGACCTCTATATTACAAGCTTAGAAGTGCCCATCTCACATTAAGCAAGTAATTAGTGTGCATTAAATTTTCTTTCTGAATCCAAAGTAAAATGTATAGGCTGTGTGCTGCTGGGTTGCAAACACACATTGTTTTGCATTCGGGTACATAAGTCTTTTCCTTGTGAATAGGAGCCAGAGTGATTAAACAAGCCCTCTTAACATGTTAATTTATAATTTTAATTACAACAATCTTGTATATATAGTCATTAGTGGATACTAATATAAATATTTTTCTACCTTTTTATTCATAATGCATAAACCAATCACCCAGTTACTTCTCTGAGGTTGCTTGTTTTTGTTTCATAATACAATCTTTGTTCTTAGTTATGAATTTGTTCATTTCTGTCTTCAATAATCCCTCATTAAGCTAGTCACTTTCTGCTCCATGCTAAAAAGGAAAAATTATCATGCAAATGTGGCATGCCATATTAAAAAGCACATTACCAAACACTTTTGTTGCTGTCCTTCAATTAGTTTCCCTTCTTTGAATTTAATTCCATTTGTTGTTAAACTACTGACTTGATGTATGGACTCATGAATCTGAGGCTGCTGCCAAGAAAGTAGGGGAAAAAAAAATCAAAGCCTCTTGGAAGAGCTGCAGAGGCGAGCTGAAATGAATTTGCCTCACCTTTGACAAGAACACTTGAACAGCATTGTAATCCTCTGATGATTCAACTTCGCTAATTGTCCAATTATTTATTTCAAGAATAAAGGCACAGTTTTACAATTAGGAAAGTATAAAGTAGTCTGAGAAATTTGGTGATGACAGATGCCTTAAGTAACTTCTGAGATTAACACTGTCGGCAAACTTGTCCCACCAATTGTTTTCAGGCAGCAGTTCGTGTGTCTTAGCATCAGTGAAATCCTGAACACACTGAAAAATTTTTGTTTGTTTGTTTTGCTTTCAACAGAAATTATTTTGCACTTGTAACCAACATGTCAAATTTCCATGGCTCTTAAGTAATGTTTAAGTTATATTTCTCTTGATTAAAAGCTTTTGGTTCAAAGCAATACTTTTTAATTGCCTAATGATATAAGTCAGTTCTTAGGAAAGAACCGCACATTTAGGAGTTCATTTGCAATATAACTGAAAAATTCATTGCATGGCAGTAAAACAATTTACTGTTAATTACAAGGAGAAGAATTTGCTGTAGCATGCTCACAGATTGCCATGAATCATGCAGCACTCCTAGAGATTTATAACAGATGTGTAAGTGGGATGAATTAGCAGGGTTTAATAACAGAGACACAAATCATGCAGACTTCAAGGAGCTTTAATTGATATACTAGAATGTGACGGGCATGAATCACTCAGCCATTCAACAGCACTGTAACATATGGTCAGCTCAATATGCCGCATCTTAAATCGGTTGGTGAGTCGTAGGTTGTCCCATATGGTGGAAGCAATATATTTTTCATGATTAAAAAAAATGCATCCATTTTTTAAAGAAATATGATTGCAAAGCATGTTTGTTATTGAACAGTCACCTGAATGCCAGACTGCTTTATTTAAATGCCTTTTTTTTTCAACATGGCAGCTTCTCAAAATAAATAGGGGCTACTCCTCGTAATACCAGATCGCTGGAGGCATTATGAGAACCAAATCGGGTGCTTGTTGGCACACTCCATCCGCAGCAAGCCTATAGAAAAGCACAGCTGATGATTGCTGTGATTGTCAGGGAAATCCTTCAGGCTGTGGCAAAACAAACAAATGAAAGGATGATGTCACTTTCAGATAAGTTCAGGAATGCCTAGTTTTGTAAATGGAAGAAAATGAGTTGAATGAGAGATCCCTACTTAGCAGGGTAAGAAAGTGGCTCTGATAATACCATGACCCTAATGTAACAATTGGATGAAACATTTTATACTAACTTCTTAATTAAATGCTCTGTCCTTCAGGGGCATTTGAAAAGAAGCTCTGGCTGGTCATCACAAAGATGATAGCACCAATTCCATGTCATTCTTCAAGAATTATTTCAGGATCTGTAAACAGGTACCCCGGTTGAAGACTGGTAACCGGTAATGTGCAAACATGCTTTTATTGGAACTGGGATCTGGCAGCTTTTAGAAAAGCTTTTGCTGCATTAGTAAATCTGACAGACTTGAAAAAGGAATATTGCAGCCTTAGAACTGTAGCTGCCAGAATTTAATGTCAACAATTAAAATTTATTTTGATCCTTACCTAGTGTTTATTACTGTTTGTATACACAACAGACCTTACTAATACAGAGATGCACTATTAGATGGAATTACCATCTGTTCAGAGTGAAATGCTGGCATCTGTCTTACATGCTAAAACTAAAATGATATTATTTCTAACGAAACAAAATTAACTGCTTTTTACTCACCAACTTTAACTTGTAGTGTGCAATTGTATCCAAGGAAAAGGCTTGTTTGTGATCACCTCTGTGGCCAGGTCTGCATTTAGACATGCGACTTTACTAGGGGCTCTACTGGCCTTTTTGGCATGTGGAAATACCATGTAGAAATCACATTTCCAATACACAATTTTAGCTTTATAATGTACTATGTATCCTGTAAGTCATTAAAACAACACAATCAAGCTATGTAAAAATTGACTGAATCAGAGAGGCCTTAGTATGCAAATATTTTGACAGATGTGCCCTAAAAAACTGCAAGGGAGGAAATTTAATAGGCAAAAATTCATCTGAACAAAGTTGCTATAGGTCCCACAGTGACACCTTTAGGAAAATACAAACTGTATCTTTCTTCTCTGTTAGACAGTTTTAAATTTTCTCCCGCATTGACATATATAAAAAATTTACATTCAGTGCCCCCTCCTTTTAATTTAAAGCCTAAGTATCCTATTTAAAAAGGTCTCTAGCTTTTGGAAGTTAGAGAATTTGGAGGATCAAGGACAATGGTAGTTTCCATTCTGATGTTAGATCAGTGATGCTACTTTCTGAGAAGCCAGACTTCTATATATCACAAAATAATAAATTGTGTCACACCAGCATTTAATGCATGTACACAGTGCATTAACTGTAACTGTAGTACATTTATTTGTGCTGGAGGAGACTTGAAAATGATGAAAAAATCAATACTTTGCTGTCAGAGAAGCAAGTGTTACGATGCATTTAAGTAGTTAATTGCATAAGCCCCATAAAAGCTTCAAGTTTGGGTAGCAAGGATGCCATAATTACAGTCCAAGCAACTACCTTTTATTAATGGTGGACTTTAGGGAATGGTGGTTGCTATCTTCGTTGCTGCTATATGTGCAGTTTAGAAATAATGGATCATTTTCCCTCTTCATGTGTAGGATGCTAGTTTTGTGCAAAATATTGTGATCACCGGAACAAGGTAACGTTTGTTCACCGTGTTCACTGAACTTCTGTAAATGCAGGGTTTTCTAGCTTTTTTTAATATCACAGAACACCAAATAATATTTGTATGCCATGCCTAAGGTAAAGGAACAAGGTGGCTGAGAACTGAAGGGGATAAACCAGAGGGGCTCCTGCTGGCTTCCCAGGAGCAAAGGGAATCAGGATGTCTGGCACCCATTCATGGCTTATTAACTTAGAAGCCCTGCTTTAAATTATTCAGTCAAAGAAGTTTGAAACTGGAAGAGATTCTAGACATAATCAAGACTGTCACTCTGAGGAAATAACAGAAGAATAGACCCAATAATGGACTAACCAATGTTCTATAATTGGGGTCTTAAAGAGCCAATCTATAGCCTACATTTTCTCCTTTCCAGGTCTTCTAGTCATATTCTCTCCTGATGGTGACTTGTCAACAAAGAAGAAAGCAGCAAGATATGTTTTGTTCTTTCTTCTCTGGTCAAATAATAGACAGTCAATGAAGTGATGCTGAGTCATCCCTGAGAGTTTCTGGGGAGAACTTGTTTTTCTTTAGGACACTGATTGGTGAGCAGTTACAGTGGCAAAGCTGCAACAAAGAAATCATGGCTCATGACCTAGACTTCTTGTTTGTGTCCTGGTCCCACTGCCCTTTTCCAAGTGTTTCGGCCTACCAATGTTGGGCAAATTGTATTTCCTGGCATAGTTTTGCATTTCTGTGAAAAAGTCAAAATCAGTTTCTATTGACAGGGTGCTTAAGAATGTCTTATATAGTGTGCTCCCAACCCATCCCTAAAACATAGAAAGACTGTTTATTCTTAAATTCTTGTCCTCGTCATAGAAAGTTGATGATGTGTTGAGATACTGATACAGCCATACAGTCTCTGTAGGCAAAGAATGAACAGATTTTATTTTAAAGACCAGTACCTCAGGAAGAGCTTTGTTCAGCTTTTAGTTCTTATCCTATGGTGCTCAAAATGCCACACTACATAAATTTTGCAAGTCTAAATGTATTCATTGTGATACACTGGTAATTATGTTATAAAGTAATAAATGCTGCATAAAGAAGAATGCATATTATAACATTTTATAAAATAGTATCTATATATTGAATAGACAAGATACTAGATTACCCCTATATAAGAATACAAATGCTATTTAAAAAATACAAGAATTTTGTACTTTTATTCCAAGTGAAAATAGACATTTTATTCTTAGGAATGATGAATACTGAAGATTCATTTTAAACTCTGTATATTATTCTTAGAAATAATAGATATTGAAGATTCATTTTAAACTTAACATTTACAAGACAATTTTCTATGTAAATACAAATCGATTTCGAATATAGATGAATTGTAACCCTTTATAATATATAATTTTAAAATGGGTTCTTGTATTGATAGTGCCTTGTATTTGTATAGAAACTTGTTTTGTAAACCATAAAGCAAATATGCGTAATGTTGTAGAAGCAATTGCTGTCAACTATTTCACTGCAAATGTATCCTCATGTTGCAGATGAGGAAGCTGAAGCAGGTGTAAGTGTTGAGAGATTTTTCTAAAATCACACAGATTTAGACATTAAAAAGTGAAATATAAGTTTTAAAAGTCTACAAAAGTCCCTTTCATTACTCAGTGCTGTCTCTTAACAGTTTTATAAATTAACAAATCTTTAAACATCATATTTATTTTTACCTGTAGTTTATTTCCTTTGAAAATCTGATGAGTAATTCTTTACTACTCCAATCTCTTGATTTTATGTGTGTGTGTGTCTGTGTTTAATAGTTCAGGAGTATCTACTTTTCTTATTCTACTTGTATATATATGAGACCAGACTAGTTGAATTGCTTGACAATTTCACTTAATCCCCCCTTCCAGCCTTAGAGGAACCCTGAAAAGAATAACTCAGCAGGATATTCACCCTTTCAAACAGGCTTAGTTGACTCCTCATGTGAAACAGTACAATATACCTACTGGAATGTTTTTTGTTTTGTTTTCCTTTTAACCAATAGAATTTAAAAAAAGTACTCTAGTTCTATTCATTGCCAAGAATTGACTTCTAAAGGACAGTTCCATTGCTTGGTGGAATAATTCTCCTGGGAATCAAGAAGTGCTCTACTACTTAAAGTTTAAATGGTAAACATTGATTTTAATGGACTCTCAAGAATTTTCCTATTGATTAGAATCACTTTGCCAAATTAAAAAATGTGTGCTCTAATTTTCAACCGTTATTACACAAAAATAACAGAGAGTTGCTAGAATTCCTTTAGTATTGTTTTGTATGACTCTTAATCTGTATTTCTGATTAAGATGTAATTTTTGGATTATGCTACTGATGGGGGAAGGAATCTGCTTTCTGTGGTAGTCCTGAGCTTCGACATTATCTCCATTCGGCTAAGTGGTTGAAGTCAAGTAGAGATGTATCAGCTTTCAAACAAATGGGACCAGGAGAAAGGCAGCTTTCAAACAGCCATGAAACTGTTCAGTTTTTAAGAGGTATCAGAGGTATATTCATACTTCTCAACATTTAGTTAAAATGGAAATCCTATTCCCAATACACCAAATATGTATAATTTGTGACTCTCTGTCTACATCATTGGTATCAATATGGTAGTCATGAATCATATGTGGCTATTTAAATTTAAAATTAAGAAATTTGAAGTTCAGTTTCTCATTCTCACTAGCTGCATTTCATTCAAGTGCTCAGTAGTCTTATTATAAGGCTAGTGGTTAACATTACAGATCTAGAACATTTCCTTCATTGTAGAAAGTTCTATTGAATAGTATTGCTCTAGCAGTTTTTGGCTGTTGCTTATTACTAGACTAGTAGTTAGTTAAACTAAAAAGTTCATGTCTCTGTGTCCCAAAACCCTAGGGAATTCAGCAAATTGCAATTTTAAAATTATGTAATTTGTTCTCCATTGCTTCCCTGAGCCCAAGACTAAAGCAGCCTTCCTTTCCCAGTTGAGATCATAGGCAAGAATCGCCTGCTAAAATTTTAATACAAATGTGGAACTCCAAACTCTGTAGAGAGACTTAGTGGGTGAAGACATTTCCGAATTGCTTAGCCTTTTATTTTGTTTTGGATTATTCTGAAGTGAAATCATAGCTTGTAGAATGAAATCTTTGAGAACATACCATTTAACTGATTTTTAGAAAAAAAAAATAATACTAAGAAATTATGCATATAAGTCTTAGATTCATACATATATGAAAATAAAATATCACATGGGCTGCAGTGGCAGAAAATAACCAGAATTGTTAATTATCTTTATAAGTTGATAAACTTTTTACTCAGTCAGTGCCTTTTCTTTTTTACTGAAAGTTAAAATAGCATCAAAATGAATTGTTTCTCTTTGAAAAGCTGGACCAAAATCTAAAAAGTAATAAATAGAAATTGTTCTAAGCTGTTTTACCGTGAATTTCCTTACATGGTTTAAGGGCTTCAATTCTTATATTCATATCATTTTGATTTATATTTATTGAAGCAGGCAATGACTTTGTGTCTGTGTATGGCCATGTTAACACAGGTATAAATTAAAAGTCCACAGACGTAGTTTGGGTCCTTAATGAATAGGCTTGGTGATTATGACATTTGTTCCATTCTCTGCTTTCACCTCTCCAATCCAGCAGATACACTTAGAGGGTGAATGAATCTCAGCTCACAAACTCAACTGTTTAAGGGGAAAAAAAATCAAAACAAACCTTCCTTTCCAATTACTTGGCTGTCAATCTGATCATCATTTCCAGCAAGTTGTAGGGAAAACCTTAATCTCTGTCACTCCTAGGGTTTCCCAGTAACCTTCAAAGAATTGCCAGTGTCTCACCACCTCAAAGCATGGCAAGGTCCTAATGCATGCAAGGGCATGGGGCCACTACTGCTCCAAGGCTTAGGCTGCTGCTGGAAGTGTCATCACTTCAAGGCCAGGGTACTCTCTGGGACCAAGAGGCTGACCAAAGTTAGGTGCCTGGACCATTATGTGTAAACTGCTGAACTCACAGGCTTGTTACTTTGTGCTAATGCTCTATTTAACATTCAGAGTGGTTATTGCTCATTTGCTTTAATTTAAATCAGCTTTTAAGCTTTAAAAATCAGAAAATTAGACATAAAAGGAACTTTTTGACCAAAGAAGATACACAGATGGCAAATACACATATGAGAAATGTTCTATATCATATGTTATAAAGGGAAATGCAAATTAAAACAAGATACCACTACACACCAATTAGAACGGCCAAAATCTCAAACACAGACAACACCAAATGAGGATATACAGTAGCAGGAATGCTCATTCATTGCTAGTGGGAGTGCAAAATGGTACAGCCACTTTGGAAGACAGTTTGGCAGTGTCTTGTACAACCAAACATGCTCTTACCATATGATACAGCAATTGCACTTCTTGGTATTTACTCAAAGGAATTGAAAACACAAAAACTTGATATATAGTTAGATATATACATATATATGCACATTATAGCAGCTTTATTCATAATTGCTAAAACTTGGAAACAACAAGGATATTCTTCAGTAGATGCATGAATAAACTGTGATAAACTATGCTACATCCGGACAAGGGAATATTATTTAGCATCAAATGAGCTATCAAATGATGAAAAAACATGAAGGAAACTTCAGTGCATATGATTCCGTGAAAGAAGTCAGTCTGTAAAGGCTACATGCTCTATGATTCTGTCTAGGACATTCTGGAAAAGGCAAACTATGGAGATGAGTAGTTACCCAGGGTGGCGGCCAGGAGAGATGAACAGGCAGGGCACAGAGGATGCTTTGGGTAGTGAACATTTTCTGTGTGATAGAATAATGATGGATTCAGGTCATCATAAATTTTCCCAAACCCAGAGAATGTAAACACCATGTGAGAGCCCCAGCGGAAACTATGGACTTTGAATGATAACGATGTGTCAATGCAGATTCATCTACTGTAGCAAATGAACTATTTGGGTGCCAGATATTGATAATGGAAGAGACTGTGCATGGGTTGGGGAGATATAGTAGAACTCTCCACCTTCTTCTCAATTTTTCTATGAACATAAAATTGCTCTTTAAAAATACAGTCTTTTGGGTGTAGTGGTGCCTGTCTGTAGTCCTAACTACTTGGGGGGCTGAGACAGAAAGATTGCTTGAGCCCAGGAGTTCCAGTCTGTAGTGAGCCATCACTGTGCCTGTAGTATAGCCACTGTACTCCAGCCTGGGCAACAGTGTGAGACTCCATCTCTTTTGAAAAAAAAAAAAAAACTACCCCTGGCACATAGCCTATGAGGTAGCTGTGTTCCATAGGAGCAAGCAAAGATAAATAAAAATAATAAAATTCTTTTAAAAAATGACTTTATGACTCCCTTTTACACAAACACAAAGTTTTGGCAAACTTGCGTTAATATTCCTGCATTACCCATTGATTGGCACAGATTATGCTTGGCCCCTGTAAATTGCAGCACTGAGTTGATGCCACTTTAAGGCGAGGGGCTCTGCCCAATGGGATTAGTGCTAGTCATTGGCTGTTGATTTCACTGTGGGATCCTGCACCTCCTGGGTGAGGCAGCTCTTACTCAGCCAAGGGAATTTCTACACAGAAGGGGGCAGCCGTGAGCCATCAGAGATCAACAGGCACAGGAACTGGGCTGTTACGGTACATTATTGGTAAAGGGACTCTGGTTGGGGCACCACCCAGAGTACAGAAGCTACTATAATATATAAGATCTATTATTTAGCTAAAAAGAGAAGTTATTTTCAAGAAAAAATGTAATGTCAAAGTTTTCTGTGAAGTATGTTGGCCATTTAAATTTTGTCTTGTTGCATTCAAGATAAACTATATGTTGTGTTTTCAGTTCCTAGAACCATACAGATACTTGAAACCACAAATGATTTGATTTTAAGTGTGATATATACAAATATATATATATATATGTTAATACGTGTGTCTAGAGACATATATATTTTTAAAACCAAATTCTTGAACATAACAAGTGTTTTCTAATATTTAGCACCAGCCCAACTGAGGCCTCCTCTGGTTAAAGGAATCAACAGCACGACAATCCATCTTAGGTGGTTTCCACCTGAGGAACTGAATGGACCCTCTCCTGTGTATCGGCTGGAAAGGAGAGAGTCATCTCTACCAGCTATGATGACCACGATGATGATGAAAGGAATTCGTTTCACAGGAAATGGGTATTGCAAATTTCCCAGCTCCACTCACCCAGTCAATACAGACTTTACTGGTAAGTGTGTTTGACATTGCTTTATTTAGGAGATGCGAAGCTCCAAAATGTTTTCTATTATTATCTCTTTACGATGAATTTTTACCATACCTACTATACTCCTTGAGCCCTTTGATAACTTTTGCCTGATTGTGTCGGCATGTCCATCTTTTCAGAATTCTGGGGAGAAAAGTCAGGTAAGTGAAGGAAACGGGGAAAAAAAGATGTGGATGAAGAGACAGGCTTATTAGATCAAAGTATATGCTTTATATTTGTATTTTGGCAAAGTATTTGCCAGGACATGTTCCTTGAAATATTATTCACTGTGTTCTGTGAGTGAATGAGTTTGAAACATTCCCTCATGTTATCGGAGATTCTCAGTGCACACCAAGTTAGTTACTAAAGTCCTTAAGAAGCATTATAAGAAAGCCATTTAACTTTGCTTAGCTAAGCATGCCTAACAGATATTTGATGTAATGTTTTCTTTTTCTTTCTCTCACTCTTTCCTTCTTCCATTTTACACTGTGACAACCGAATATCTCATGTTCTATGATGAATATTGTGGGAAAAACTAAGCCCAGGGAAAACATAACTTTTCTCTAGGCCCAGACCATGGTAAAGCAAGTGAGGCTCTTGCCTCAATCACAAAAAGGAACTAAAATCTCAGTGTGAATGTAAATATTTTAATGCAGTATTTTTAAAATGAAAATCAATATGAAAGCACTACAAAAATCTTATCAAAATTTAAATAAAGACAGATTTGACCCTGGCACAATCCTGCCTTGCTGCCCTTACCCTGCTCCTGGCCTTAGTAGTACCACAGTATTTTGGAAGTCCCACGATCTCTGCGAATTACAGCTTCTAATATCACGATTTCAGTATAACTGTAAAAGCTCTATTTATGGTACATACTTCACTTTTCCAATTTTTAAAAATATTTACAAACTATAAGATACATATTATTCTGTAAACTCATAAAGATGTTCATTTAATCATCCATGAGAAAGTCATTTTGAAGCAAATAGCTAGACTTTAAAATACTGCATATGTGAAGACAATGAAATGGAATTTGAGCTATAACATTTGTACTGTTTTATTTTTACCTAAAACGGTAAATAGTTTGCTTTTCGTTGAGGCTGGCTGCTGATGCACCTTTGTAATGAATCACGATTATGTTCTAGCTGAGATATATTGAGATTAATGCATGCTTAACACCCTCCCAGTACATCAAAATCATCGCTGAGTATTAGAAATTGAACCATTGAGCTAAAAATGCTCAAATTCTGCTTTATATGCTTAAAATGGAAAAAAGGAAAAGAAAAAAATAGGTAAAGAAAAGGAATACATGCATAATAGTAAAACCCTTTCCTCAAATGAAAATAGAAACCACCTCCCTGGTCCAATATTTGGCTCGTGATGTGTTTCTTCCAGGAAATAGCATCCGTTTCCATTCAATTGGGCATAGCTGCTGCATAGATGTCAGCTTGGATTTGCAGGCTAGCCAGCAGACAGATTTTTGATGGGATCACCTACTGTTGTTGCAGTGAAAGATAGAGTGGCCCGTCCACCGTTAATAAATTTAGTCATCCTCGCTATCTCCCTTGCCGGCCTTATACTCTGAGGTGCAAGGGCTAGGGGCAGATGCAGTGTCTGGGAAGTTTTCCAAATTCCTCTTTAAAAAAGTTAGGCTGTAAACACTGGCCTCACTAAGCAGGATCCTTCTGTCTATAACAAAGCCTCCAGCTGCACAGAAAATGTGCTTGGAGTACACATCATTTGAAGGACAAGGCAGGGAGATCACAATTTTGGCTTGAACTACTCCCTGGAGCTTTGGTGATTCCTGGAGAATGAGAAGTTTTTCTACGTTCAGGCACATTCTGGGACATTGTGATGTCCTTTTTAATGGTAGCTTGGCTTTCCTTTTAAGACTCCCTTTAACTTTTAATATAACCAGGTATATGCTTAGTTATTGGTTTGATCCTTTGGCTGGCAGCTTTAGTTGAATGATTTTATTGAGTTGTACCGAAGCCTAACCATATTTACCCAATTAATGAGCTAGGACAGATTTCAAAACCAACTCAATGGCTTTCTTTAGACTTGCATCTTTCCTAGAGACGTAAGCATATAATTAGCATCTTATGTTATTCTTACTGATATCTTATCCTATTGAATCCCTCTGCAATCCTATAAAAGTAGCTCTTTTTACCCTCATAGCACATGAGGAAAAGAGGCTCCAATGAGTTCCTTGCCCATTGGTCTGCAGCTATTGAATTTCAGTGTTGAAATGTGAACTGAAGGCTTCCAAATGTAAAGGCAAGGCCTCTGCTACAGGGCAGAAAGGAATTTTCGTAGACTGTTCTTTGGAAGTGATGGAATATGAAGTATGTAAAAGTAAGAAAGAGGGCTAGGAGATGAAATAATTATCACCTAACTATTCTTTAGCCAATACTGCTTAACTCTTTGGATTTGTCTTTCGGTTAGTTTCAGCTCACAAACAGCAAGTAGTATTGTGTATTCCCAAAGACATATAGATTGTAATAGCAATTAAATTCAGAGTGTTACTAGGAGCCTAGATGTTTAAGATGTAAATAACATTATGTTAAATGAGCTGAAGTGCTATGCATTAAACAGTGCTTTCAAATCACATTCCTTTATATTTCATGTAGTTTTTATATTCTGAGACAAATTTAAGAGCAAATCCTTGAAACTTCTAATATGATGAATTACCTTTTTAAAAGTTAATAACTTTAAGATAAACTATGATGTCCTTTATTTTGAATTATTCAAAATCTCTAACTTCAACTAAAGTGACTTCTGAATAGAAATATCAATACTCAAAGATAAATATATGATGAGGTACATAATTATGCATATTTTATATATTAAAAAATAAGTTAGATTGTACCCATCAATGACAGGAATTATAAATGCATTAATAACACATTTCATGGCCATGAGCACTATATTGAAAAGTCTCTGTAAAGAATATCTCATTACTATAGTCCAAGAAAGGAATCTCTTATACAACTTATCCATCTTTCATATTTGCTTTAAATATTTTTTACCTTACACAATAGAAGAATAATTCAAGCATATGAATTTATGTTCTAAAATGTCATTTAATATTGTTAGTTATCAAGCTTAAAACTGTCAATAAACTCTATCAAGATCTACCTTTGGGAAGAAAGAGAACCAGGTAAAGCTATTCTGAGACCTGTTTTTGCTTCCTTTTCTTTTCTGATACAAGTGTTCTTTTAAAAATCTAATCTCCAGTAAGAATATATTATCAGTCATTTACATCATAGTTTAAATGTAATATAATTAACTCTAGATATGATTATGAGGACTTTGAAGAAGATTAACTGATAAATTAGTTTCAAATCCAGGCCCCATTATTTATTAGCTAAATGTAATTAGACAACTCATTTAATCTTTTTGTGTTTCAGTTTGCTTTTTTTTAAATAAATTAACATAATGCTACTTACAATATTGGTATCCAGCAGGTGAGTGAGGATTTAGAGGAGATAGCCCACCTAATGAACTTTGCACCATGCCTACTACACAGATTATTTAGTACTCATTAAACATTAGTTATTAGTTATTATACATTTAACAAATATTTATTAAGTGCCTACTGTGAGACAGGAGCCACAGATTATTCAGTACTCGTTAAGCATTAGTTATTATTCACTTAACAAATATTTATTAAGTGCTTACTATGAGACAGGAGTTTTCATTAGTGAGAATATTCTACAATTATAAAATCCACATTCTATTAATTTATTTGCTGTTATACATGCGAAATATATTTGCTCAAATGTTATATCTGGGGTATGAATAATATGCAATATTCTGTATTAAAATGTGATACTTGTGTTATTTAAAATGGTGAAATTAATTGACTTATTATTGAGCAATTGGGCAAACTATTTTTCTGAGTCTTTAATCTTGCTCATCTATTAAATTGAGGATTTTGTTGGATGATCAATGCTTCTAACCTCTAAAATTCCAATTCTATGAATACAGAATATTTAAGAGGCCCCACAATCCAAAATAAAAATTGTAACTGTGGTATCTGTGTGTTTAAAAACACCTAGATTTTAAAATAAATTGTTTGTATAATATGTTTATTAATACAATTTAAGATGGATATAAATTTACCATTTTTCTCTACTAATTTAAGAAACTTAGTGATATGGGCAGAATTCAACATAAAATAGATATTCAGTTCTTGAGTCATATCAGACAATATAAAGAAGCACAAAATTACAATAGTTTCATGATCTTATAATTAGGCAATGATATAAACAGTCATGGTAAAATAGTCCCCTGGTTACATGGGGTTAACAAGACTTTCTTCTTCCAACACAGGAATAGCAAATAGAGCCTCCCCTCCCTTATGCAACTAGAAGGGGATATCATTGTGTCTTCAGAGAGAAAAAAATTATGCTCATTTTTTTCAGGAATGCAGAGTAAATCTACTTGATTTACACAAAGAATTTAGTTTTTTCCTTGTAATGCTAGTAATCCAAGTGGAACCTGGTAAAAACAGCAACTAAAATACTTCTCAGATTGGCATTCCAAAGGTGACCCTCTTTCTCCTTGTCACTTATTTTTTCCTATTAGCGAAAACAGGTCCATGATCATTTGGGGGAAGGTTTGACTATTGTAGTATCCAGATGCCAATCACACCAGCCTTTTAAACTGCTTTTACTGGTGACCCTGCCCAGAAATCAGGAACTGCCTTTGGGGAGATCTTTGTAGCAAACCACTGGGGAGATGAGCACACACATGTACCTGGATATAATTCCCTTTTATTTGTCTTCATGAGAAATGTGATTACTGATGTTGAATATCTTGCAGATGAGAACTCTGTACAGTTTCTTCATAATAATGACGTTCAAGGACACTAAATAATTGTCATACATTTTCGTATGATAGTATTCACCTTCCCAAAAAATGGCTGAACTAAAATGTTTTAGAACACAAAATGCAATTAATTACTAAGGGATGAAAAAAGAAATGCAACCACCAAAAATCAATATGTTTTAAGAGCATATTTTTTAACTTCTTTTACTCTATAATATTTATACCTTATTGTTACTAGTTTTTATTATTTTTAGTGAATTGGGACATTTAAGCACTTCATTAAAAGAAAGCTGATTATAAGCAGTTATAGTGAAGGTACAAGTAGGGCAAACTTCTTCAGATAGACTAATTAGTAAAAGCATATTAATTCTGACCTTCAACACCCTTGGTGTCCCAGTATTTGTTTTCCTTGGAGTGGGAGCAAGTATTTTGCCAGATACTGCTTGAAAAAAAGAAAAAACAAAACAATAAACAAAACCCCAATTCGTTTGAAGACAGATTTAAATCACAAATTTTACCTAACCTTTGATGTTCAATTTCAGCCCTAGTTATTGAAAAGCAAATATTATAATCTGTGTGCCATAGCTGTTTAGTGAACAGGCAGTAGTTATATTTAAAAAGTAAAGGCAAGAGTAAGAACATGGTATGTGGGAGCAAAGTAAAGGAGAAATAATCGTCAGAGTGTGACAAAACTCTGCTGTGTTTTCTGATTTTGAACAATCAGAAGAGGTGACAATGGCTGGTTGAGTTCCTCAGTTTGGACTGAGGACAAGGATTCAGATGTGTATCTTCTTAGAATAACAGAAGTCACACTGACCCATGATAACTAGAGATATGGACAAGTAAATGTCCAAACTGTTTATTTTTTATTATATTTAGTAGAAAGATATAAGTAAGTTCTTAGGAAATATCATCAAATGGCATTGATGACATTGACAGATGGGAGAGGACCATTATTTCCTCATTCACCAAATTCATCATAAGGCCAATTCAAGAATGCGTGTGTTTTAACCCTTGCCTTTTAAAAATAACTTAGTTTGAAGCATATTTCTGTAAGTCTCCTTTTGTTTGAAATATTAACGTTAGGTAGCTGGTAAGCTGAGCCAACACTGAAAACAAACTGTTTTTGTTAGTTGTTAGCCTATTTTAGTTAACTTAAAGCATCTGTTTTTTTTATCACCGTTATAATTCTTCAAAATGCATCGTCACCTGATATACAAACCACACATGTATTCCTGTATATTCATGCCACATGCATAAACATATATTTTCCAGATTGGCTCTGGGTTTTCTGTTACCACTTATGGGCTCTCCTTGCCCACTCCCTAGACAGAGCCAATTTATCAAGACAGGGTATTGCAATAGAGAAAGAGTTTAATTCACATAGACCCAGCTGTATGAGAGACTTGAGTTTTATTATTACTCAAATCAGACTCTCCAAGAGTTTGGGAATCAGAGTTTTTAAGAATAATTTGGCTGGTAGGGGGTGGGGAGGTAGGAGTTCTGATTGGTTGGATCGGATATGAAATCCTAGGAAGTCAAAGCTGTCCTCTCGCACTGAGTCAGTTCCTGGGAGAGGACCACAAGATCAGATGAGCCAGTTTATCAATCTGGGTGGTGCTAGCTGATCCATTGAGAAGAAGGTCTGCAAAATATCTCAAACACTGATCTTAAATTTTACAATAGTGATACTATCCCTAGGAACAATTTGGGGAGGTTCTGAATCTTGCAGCTGGAGGCTGCTTGGCTTCTAATCCATCATTCCTAATCTTGTAGCAAATTTGTTAGTTGTACAAAGGCAGACAGGTCCCCAGGCAAGAAAGGGGGTCTATTTAGGGAAAAAGCTGTTACTATCTTTGTTTCAAAACTAAGTTATAAACTATTTTTTTTTTACCAAGATTAGGTCAGCCTTTGGCCAGTAATGAACAAGGGCATCTTAGAGGTTAGAGGTAAGATGGAGTTGGTTAGCCCTGATCTCTTTCACTGTCATAATTTTCTCAGTTACAATTTTTGCAAAGGCAGTTTCATTTCTATATAGTCTCAAATATACCTGCTCAAATTGTCCAGTGTCTTTTCTGCGAGTATGTTGACCATTTTGGAATCTTTTCAAAGACTTCATTGCTTTAAAAAAATGCTGTTGTTTAATGACATTTTGTATCAATATAACACAGATTTAAATTTCCCTTTTATTCAGCTTACATGGGTGGGAAAAGGAACTTGGAGCAGAAAAAGAATTATAATTGGTTAGCAATGACAGTAAAACTAGCACCTTTGAAGATGATTGATTTTTTGATTTAATAAGATGAATTGTTTTGCATATGTTTTCTTGAAAAACTTAGTTAAAACATTTAAAGATGTTTAATTATAGTTATTTTATACCAGTTATAGCACTCTTGAAGAATATAGATTAAGTTCCTTTCTATTCAGATAGAGAGGAATCTGGGAACATCATTGTCAACATGCCCTCTCTTTCAAAACTTGGTTCTATTGCTCTAAAGAAATGTTTTACAAGATCATGCACCAAATTCATGTGGATCTGAAGCCACTCAATTTTTGCCTTCTCAGAAGAAATAATTTGATTGAGGGGACATAAGGCTGAGTAAGAGACCCAGGCTAATTTTAGAGCAGGAGCAAAAGTATTAAAAAATTTTAGAGCCAGAATGAAAGGAAATAAAGTATACTTGGAAGAGGGCCAAGTGGGTGACTTGAGAGATGATTTGACCTTTGACTTGGAGTTTTATAGAAGGTCTTCCATCCCTTCTGCCCTGATTCTTCTCTTGTGTTGGGCTGTCCACATGTGCAGTAGACTGCCAGCCATTGGAAGGAGCTGAATGTGCAGTGTGTTTACTAAAGTTGTAGGCATGCTCACTTGAAGCATGTTCCCTTATAAGTTAAGTGTTCCCAGAAGGTCATATACCAGTTAAACTCTGCCATTTTGCCTCTTAGTACTCATGCTTGAGCCCACTCACCCAGCTCCTAAGATCTCATTGGGAAGCTGCTGATCACCAGTTTTGGGGGATAGGGGGGCACCTCTCTTCCCCTGCTTGTAATCTAACTACCCACTGTAACACTAACAGTTTCCTTTAAGTGGGGGAAATGTTAAGCAATAATATACAAACCACATTTAAGGTGTATGTATTGAAAGAGGCTCACAAACATGGCCATAGGCCATTTTATTTGAAGCTTTGAAAAGGGAGGCTCAGTTCCTTACATTCTCTTGGCTGAGGAGCAGTTTCCATTTGGAAGTTCTTTGACTTTAGTGCAACTTCAAAAGAAAGGCATAAGAAGGAAGGAGAGAGGAAGTAACACTTAGACCGTCTAAATCCATCTCTGGCAATGGTGGCCATATCGTTTCCACAAACAAAGGGCATCCTTGGGGAATTTCATACAGGAAGAATAAGGACTTAAAGAAAGCCTATGGGAATGATTGAATGATACTCCCTCCAATAGAGAAAATTAAAAAACAATGTGGATGGATTTTTCTCAGTGTCTTCCTGACTCATTTTTCCTCTCCTGAAACCTGTTCCTCCTTCTATACGAAGCATCCACAGTGAATATCACTGATTGCCTTAGGCAGAAACCTTGGAACTGTCCTTGAATTGACACTTGAACTATTCACTTCCTTCTTCCTATTCTATCAATGATTCCTCCTCTGGCCGGTCTTCCTCGGATACATCTCTTGGAACTGTCTGCTGGCCCTACCAGCTACTGCCTAGTCCAGGCCTATGTTGTGGGCTTCTCTGCCAACGATTTCAAATCTTCTCCAGCCTGTTCTTCAAACTAATACTGTTCATTGACATTCTCTTGTGTAAAACTTTTTAATAGTTTCCCAGTGAGAGAGGCCCTGCACAAGCCCTTTTCTACGTACCTGCCTTCTATCCATGTACCTCCTCATCTCTCAGCCACAGACTGGTTTACTCTCCAGCTCTAGACCATTTTGAAGTCTAGTGCTTGCATGTAGTACACTCTCTCAGATGCCCATCTCTTTGAACATATTAATACCTTTGCCTGGTATGCCCTCATCTAACCTCTTTCCTTTCACCTGGCTAATTGCTACTCATCATGAAACGGTTAGCTTAGCTGTTCTCCTAAATAGCTTTGCAGCAACGCCAGCCCCCTCCCATGCCAAATCTGGGTTGAGGACCTCTCTTATGTACTACTATAGAAACCAATAATTACTTACCACACTCTGTTAAAGCTGGTTGTTCAGGGAGCTCAGCTATAAGGATGCAAAGACATAACAATGTTACAATGGACTTTGGGGATTGGGTGGGTGGGGGGAAGTGTGGAAGGGGGTGAGGGGTTGAAAGAAACCTACACATTGGATACAGTGTGTACTGCTCAGGTGATGGGTGTGCCAAATTTCAGAAATCAACATTAAAGAACATATTCATATAACCAAATACTCCCTGTCCCCCCGCAAAAGAAACCCTATTGAAAAGAAATCAACAACTGGTTGTTTGCTTATCTGTGTCCCAAATAGACTGAAATTATGACTATCTTTTTCACAGTTGTAACATTTGTCTTGCATAGCTTAAGACATCTACCAGAAGTTCAATAAATATTTGTTAACTAAATGAGTGATAGAAAAGAGGGAAATCCAAAAGATAGATTACTTAGCTATAAGAATTATTTAATGGTGAAATTCTTTATGCATTTGAATATAGTACACATTTTTAAAAGCTACCTTTTTTAAAGTATTGATTGCTTAGAGTGATAACTCAATTTGTTTAGTCTCTATTGGCCTTAGATGTATAAGAAAGTATATTTTAAACTGTACAGTACCAGAGACAAAAATAATTTTCTTGTTAATCGTCTTCAGTTGCTGGCAAAGTTACTTGTATATCAGTTGTTACAGCTAGAATGTTATATCGGGAATTGTTTTCTGTCCCACCATAGCTATCATACTGTATTGCTGAAAACTGGGTGGTTGCACATCTTTTAGATACATGATCTCCTTAGGCTTATTAAATTTTGAGGTTAATGAATATTTTGACACTTTTGCCTATACATATCATTAGGGCTTATTGCAATAGGTTTAAGATGACAGTCATAATAAACATATACAGTACAATAAAAAGCACTTTTAATCTTGAAAGTGCTTTATAAACAACAGTGATCAATGCTATGGATGGATTAACAGCATCATACTGATTGAATTCTATTTCAAGGGCAATGGAGGTATTGATGTTGGCAATCTAGCTCAGAAGGCGGCAGTGGCTATAGTAAACAGTGCAGGTTCTAGCATCAGACTCCCCAAGTTTCAAATCTGGTTCCCCAACATGCTGCTGTGCAATTTTGCACAAGTCACTCCCCCAGTGTGAAGCTCAGTTTCTTCATCTGTTAAATGGCGTATTGTAAGGTTTCAATACAGGAATCACTGTAAAGGATTAGTATGCTGTATCTTAGTATTGTGTATGCATTTATGACCGGCATTCTGTAATTCCGGACTTCAATCATGTGCCTTTCCATTGCATACATACATCTTATGTCCCTAAGCCACATAAAGCTTGATGATACTTCTTTATGACCTCTCTCTACTACACAGTATTATGACCATTCACTTTATTTTACTCATTCTGTAAACCTCTGACCTTTGTTTTTTGTCGTCGTTGTTACCTTTCTTCTTCCTCTAGAAGCTTACATGTTCTGCATCTCATTTCTCCACATCTGTTTAAACAGCCAACTTTAAATGTTACATGTACTTGTAAAACTTAATTCTATTTTCCCCTTGTCTTCATAATCAGTCTTCTCAGAAACTAAGACTCTCTTACTGTGTCACTTTCTCATGGATCTATCACTCCTCAATCTATTGTCATTTGGATTCTTTTCTTTCACTTTATTGTAAGTACTTTCTTCTAGACTGTCAATAGTTTTCAAGACAGTGAACTCTCCTTAATCCTCACCCTACGTGCCAATAAATAATATTGGTGCCATTTTGTCCTTTTAAAAAATAAGAAGAAACTATATTTTTCACTAGGTTTCTGCTTCTATTTTCCCTAATCTCTGTTTCAAGCTTTGATTCTGGTTTTTACATCCACCTTTAAATGGAGAAATTCATTCATTCAGTTTGTAGGCAGTTTTTTCTGATTTCCCTCCATTAGCTGATGCTGTGATTTCTGTTGAAAAAAGAATATGGAGTAACAGGTATGATTCCTACCTAACCTTTTTTAGGGAGCTTAAAGTCTTGCAGTGAAACCATGCATCAAACACATAATTAAGTAATTACAAGTGACTTCTGTCTCCAGCTGTGAAGCATATCAGAAAAATCCTCCTGCTGAGAAAAGAAATAGAAGCTGGACAAAATTTCTTATAAATATGATTATTTAAAGACAAAAGGGAGTAACAAGGACGTCTAGGACTTGTGGGATCAAGATCCTAGATATAAGAAAAACCATGTAGGTGAGCCTTTTACATATCTTTGTTTTTTCCTTCTGTTTTGTTTATTAATTCTTCTACTGCATAGTCTTAGGAAAAAAAAATAATAATACAGGGAAAAAATTAAGTTTGGGTGGGGTCCTGGTATACATGCTAAGTTCTCAATTAAAATCCTAGAACAACAAGTCAAGGCTATTCTTCCTTAGATAAAGCCCCATTTCATTGTAACGACTAATGATACTAATGAGAAAAAAGTTAGTTTTTGCAAAAAAAATTTAGATATTTGCTGAAAGGAGATCACATCAATCAGAGTCCCAGAGTGTACTGTTTTTTCCTACACAATGTCTGGCAGTCAATCAAGAATTACCAGGCATACCAGAATATAGGGCCAATAACCAAAAGATAAGATAAATAAAGCAAAAAATAGAAACATATCCTCAAGTAATTCAGATATATGGAAATATATATATATGCATACACATATATGCATATATAAACATATATATGTTTGTATGTGTATATCCAGAGACTTTAAAATAACTATGATTAATGTTATCAATGAAAATATTCAGAATTTAAGCAAAAATGGGGATATATTAGAATAAGAATTATAGAGCTGAGTAACAGCTGAAGTAAGAAACTCAATAGATAAAATACCAATTTCATCCCTGATAAAGTAAATGGTATTTTGCTTTATATCATATGCAACAATGAAAGTTGAGAAGAAAATATATGTAAAACACCTATTTGTAGCCATTTTATAGCAACAGTGCAGAGCTACTATGCTTAAGTGAAGAGAAACAAATGAATTGAGTTGTACACAGGTGGAATTATTGAGCTCAAGCAGAGGCATTAGTATATCTCATAAAGAAATAAAAACGAATTCAGGGCTACAAAAGTGGCTCAGATTTGGAGGGTAGGTTCCCATAGAGAAGACCAATGCTGAAAAATAATTCCAAATTTTGTATAACAATTCTTTTTGGGTCCTTGGCAAACTTTCAGAATAATTCTATGAGAAACAGCAGAAAAGATCTGCTTGGTAGATGGATCTAAGTAGAGATTTCAGAGGCAACATAGAGCTAAGGATACACACATGGAGTTTGGACTTAACCAGAGTGGAGAGACCTTGCTTGGGAAACACGCTGAGCTGAACCAAGTATCCACAGAGTCCATTCTTTAAGTTTCCATGCTGTAGGAATAAGGGCTATTCCTTAGGAACATTATAAACTGAAGCAGATTCGCCTCAGTGAAGCCTAAAGCCAAGTAAGTTCAAGGTAATCTGATAATTTTACTTCCTGTCAAAACAGAATTTAGGATTCATTAGTAAAAGATAAAATAATCCATGTGTCATTCATGAAGTGACCAATAATAAAGTGTTAATAGTCAATAGAGGCAAAGACTTCAAAATAATTTTAGTTAATGTTAAGAGAAAATAAAGGACAAGGTGGACAAAGAGGATAACATTAAAAAGTTTCAACACAAAATTGAAATCTGTACGGTAATAGGAAAATATAGTATGTAAAGTAAAATACCTGAAATTAAGAGAATACTGATAAGTTACACAGATGGAACATTGCAGAAGGTAAGATTAGAGAACTCAGTGGTCAACTGTAATTTTCCAAACTGATCTTAGAGAGAAGGAAATGAATAACATGAAAAAGAGAACAGCGTGTAAGAGACATACAGAACATAGGTGTATTTGAGGACCCAGAAGGAAAAGAGTAAAAGAATGAGACAAAAGTAATATTGTAGAATAGCCAAGTATTACCAAATATGAAAAATAACTTCATACATAGTTTAACAAAGCTTAGCAAACCATAAGCAGTGCAAATATAAAAGCATTGTCTAGTATATTAGAGCCAAATTGCTTAAAATAAGACAGAAACTTTCAAAAGCACCTGGAAATGGTGGGGAGAGTTACTACCTTCATTGGGGCAAAAGTAAGACTGATGTCTGAGTTTTCAACAACAAAAAAAGAATGCCGGAATATAATGGAATGATACTTTTTAAATGCTAAAATTATTTTTAACAATAATAAAACCAAAAGAAAACTACCAGTCAAGATTTCTGTACCCAGAAAGCATATCCATCAAAAATGGTAAAATAAAATATTTTTCTTAATAAAAGAGTTGAAAAAGTTACCATCAAATGACTGTCACTATAAAAATCATAAAGTTTATTAGGACGTAGAAAAAGATCCCATAAGGAAGCACAGAGCTTCAGGAAAGAGTGCAAACCTCTAGAAATGGTAAATAGGTGTGTAAATAAAAACTAATATGATAAAAGCCATAAAAAAATCATAGTTTGAAGTTAATAACATATGTAAGAAGAAAATGTATGACATCAATTATTTTGTCACAAATGGTGAGGCAGTTTACATGGAGCAAAACTGTGGTAAAATTCCAGAAAAGTTAGGGAAGTTGAAGAATTAATATAAAGTAGGCCATAGTAGATCAAGGATTTAGATTGTGACCCCTAGGGTAATAACCAAAAGAATGATTTTTAAAAATTAATATAAGAAAACACTAAATATTACATAAACACAGGTCAAGCTGAAAAAAGAATTGGGGTGGCAAGAAGAAGACAAAGAGTAAATGTGATAAATAAAAGGACAAATATCACTGTGCTAAACAATTACATCTGTATATAAAACATGTGACATATGTTATTATTGTCATATATAGAACATCACCTCCAACAAGTATATAATATGCATTTTTGAGGAACACATAGGACATTTTCCAAAATATAATAGCTAGCTAACATCCTGGGCCATAAATATGTTAATTTTTTTTCCAAGAGATGGGGTATTACTGTATTGCTCAGGCTGGTCTTGAATTCCTAGCCTCAAACAGTCTTTCCATTTCAGTTTCCCAAAGTGCTGGGATTATGCATGTGATAAGCCACTGTATTCAGTTTGATCTTGTTATATTTTATATTCTCTGACAACTGTGGAATTGACCTAGAACTCCAAATTTAAAAGATAATCAGATTGGAAAATACTCCTGGCTCAAAAAGAAATAATAGAAATTAAAAATTATTTTTAGCTAATGATAATAATGCCTTAATACCTATAAAAACGTAGGGTGGACAATATCAGGAATCATTTATAGCTTTAAATGCATATATTAGAAAAAGAGAATAAATATTAATTATCTAAGCTTCCAAGCCAAGAAGAAACCAGGAACTTAAAGCAGTTTGTGAAACCCCAAAAATATTTGAATGAAAGAAATTATAAAAATAAGAGAAATCAATGATATAACAAACAGAAATGTAATGGATAAAAGAAGTAAGACCAAGAATTGACTCTTAGAAAATTTACAGAAAAAAGGGGCTTTGCAAGCGATCAAGGGAAAGCGAAATTACAAATTACTATTCTCAGAAATGCAAAGAGCCCTCACTAGAAATCTTACAGACTTTAAAAACATAATGTATCAAGAACAGCACTATGCTAAAACCTTGACAACAGGTAAAATACAGAGACAATACCCAAATTTAAACTGACACAAGAAGATATAGAAAATCTATGTGGTCCAAGGTGTGTTTCAAAAAAGAAATCCATAGTTAAGTCTTTATTTTTATTTTTATTTTTTTTGAGACAAAGTTTCGCTCTTGTTACCCAGGCTGGAGTGCAATGTCATGATCTTGGCTTACCGCAACCTTCGCCTCCTGGGTTCAGGCAATTCTCCTGCTTCAGCCTCCTGAGTAGCTGGGATTACAGTCACGCACCACCATGCCCAGCTAATTTTTTTGTATTTTTAGTAGAGACGGGGTTTCACCATGTTGACCAGGATGGTCTCGATCTCCTGACCTCGTGATCCACCCGCCTTGGCCTCCCAAAGTGCTGGAATTACAGGCTTGAGCCAACATGCCTGGCCCATAATTAAGCCTTTTACATAAAGAAAACCCCAGGGCAAGTGACCTGATTGGTGGATTTTATCAAACAATTGCAATACAAATAATAGCAATCCTACACAAACTTCCAGAAAATAGAAAATTTCAGTGGTTTCTATCTCATTTTATGAGGTCAGAACTTATACACTAAAATCTGACAAATAAATTACCTTAAAGAAAAACACAGGTCGATAACAATCACAGAGTAGATTCTAGTGTTCTGTGTTTATGTGTTTATGTGTGTGTGTGCACATATATGTATATTATGTACATAAAATATTACATTATAACCATGCATGTTTTATCCCAGCAGTGTAAACTTTTCAAAATGTATGTGATTCACCATATTAACATAGTAAAAATGAAACATTCTAAATTATCACCACAGATTTAATAAATGCATTTAATAAGATAATACCTATTCATAACAATTCTCAGCAAGCTAGGAATGAAAGAACACATCTAATAAATTGTTTTTGTAAAAGACCTCTAGTAGGAAAATATCGAATCCTTTTTCCCAGAGGTCAGGAACAGGACAAATAAATTCACTATCACCACTTTTATTTAATCTTGTACTGGAAGTACTAGCCAGATAGTACTGTATAGTACTAGCCAGATCAATATGGCAATAAAAGAAATAAGTAAATACATAAATATTAGATATGTCAAAGAAGAATTAAACCATCTTTATTTGTAGATGTCATTATCGTATATATGAACAATTCAGAATAATATATAAACTATTTGCTTAGTAAATTTAGGGAAAATGTTGGATAAAGATCAATGTACAGAAAGCAAATGTTTCTATTGAATAGCAAAAACAAGTTAAAAACTAAAATGTTTAAAAGTATATTAGAACTAATACATATAAATGACTTAGAAACAAGTCTACTTAAAGGTAATGTAGAAACTCTACTCTGAAAACTACAAGATTACTGTGAGAAATTAAAGACCAAATAAATGGAAAGATACGCCATGTTCATGGATCTAAAGACTTAATATTGTTAAATACAAGCCTTCCTAATTTGATCTGTAGAATCCATTTAGTCCCTCTCAAGCTCCCAGGATTTTTATAAAAATTGACAAGCTGATTTTAAAATGTACATGAGGAAGGAAAGTACTTAGAGTAGCCAAGGCAATACTGGAAGAAGGCAAAGCCAGAGTATTTACACCTCAAGACTAGCTATAAGACTACAGTAGGTGAGCATGTATAGTATTGGCATAAGAAAGACAAGTACAGTAAGAACATATTACTATATAATACCCCAAATAAATACATACATGTACAGGGCACAGTGGCTCACATCTGTAATCCCAGCACTTTGAGGAGCCAAGACAAGGGTATTGCTTGAGCTCAGGAGTTCAAGACTAGCCTGAGTGACATAGTGAGACCTCATCTCTACAAAAAATTGAAAAATTAGCTGGGCTTGGTGAGGCACCTGTAGTCTCAATTACTCAGGAGACTGAGGTAGGAGGATCTCTTGAACCCAAGAGTTCAAGGCTGGAGTGAGCCATTATTGCACCATTGCCCTCCAGCCTGGGTGACAGAGCAAGATCCTGTCTCTAAAAAGTGATAATATTAAATATATACATATGTGCACTAAAAAGCACATGCAAAGTTGTTCATAGCAACTTTAGTCCTAATAATCAAAAACTGTTAACAATCCAAATTTCCATCAATAGTAGAATAGATAATAAACTAAAATAAATTTATTCAGTGGACTATGTATAGAAATAAAAATGAACCAACTATTGCTTCAGTGAACAATGTGGGTGAATCTCATAACCTATTAGTGAGTAAAAAGCTGGAATCAAAAGATCCTACTATTCTATCTGTATAAATTTCTCTTTTTTTTCATTTTAACATTTATTTTAGGTATAATGGGTACACATGCAGGTTTGCTAGTTGGCTATATTGCGTGATGCTAAGGTTTGGGGTGTAGGTTCCATTAGGCAGCCAATGCTCATGTTATCCAATAGGTAGTTTTTCCAATCACAGTCCCCTCCCTCCCTTCCAGTGTGTGCTGTTCTCATGTTTATGTCCATGGGTACTTAATGTTTAGCTCCCACATTTAAAGGAATATGCAGTACAGCATTAATTCACTTAGAATTATGGCCTCCAACTGCATCCATGTTGCTGAAAAGGAAATGGTTTTGTAATTTTTTATGATTGGGTAGTAGAAAGGACTGTATTTTATTTTATTCTAAGAAGGAGTTTAATCAGGAAAAATATGAAATACACTTGAGTATACTGTTGACAAGTTCTTGCCTTGATGCTACTGCACCTCTGTAATGTATTTTTCATAGCTTATATAATTGGTGTTAAAATGGTACGTTGTTAAGTTCAACTGTGAGAAATATTGTTGGGTGAAAACGGATTTCTTCTACATACTTGTAAATTCAGTAGTAAGAAAAAAAATAAAGAAATGTAATTAAAGATTGCAAAATCAATTTGACACTCTCTTAAAATGTGTTGAGTGGAGGCAGCAAGCGGCAGCCTACATCTTATGCTGTTCTCTCCTTGTTTACTTCGTAAAACTATGTAAATCAGAACTTTAATTTACAGAGCTGTTAAAGCCTCATTAAAAACTTTCAACAAGTATCCTATTTTCAGTTTTTCTCCTCTTATATCTAATATGCAACATTATCTCTGTTATGTGGGCATGTATAAGGCAATATCTGCAGTCATATTAATCTAAACCAAATATATGATATGAAAGCTTTTCACATGGAAAGGACAGTAGTTGTTTCCCAAAGTGATTAATTTCTCCATTTACTTGCATACTGGCATCTACTAATAATGGATCTCTATGATATCATAGGAATATAATTGGACTCCAGTGAAATGGGAGAATTCCCTGACATCCCCCTCAAAGGACATGTGACAGAGGTGTGGCTCCTCTGCTCTACCAGCTGCCTTGTGCTTAAACCCCTTATGGGAGGGGGAGCTGGGCAAGCACTTTTGGGCTCTGGCCCCATGGCAGTGTCTAAGGGTGGGTGCCTGTGACTCCCAAAGCCCATGTGGGTATGTAACACTGCCCTTTTAGCTCTGTCATCTGCAGATGGCTTAAGAGTTAACCAACTCAGTGCCTTCTTGGTACTAGGTTCTTGTCCAGTGTCCAAGAAGAATCAGGTTACATAGACAAACTGAAGGATGGTAAATGTGGGGGATTTTATTGCTGGATGGAGGTGGCTCTCAGCAGGATAGATGGGAAGCTGGAAAGGGTATGGAGTGGGAAAATGATCTTCCCCTGGAGTTCAGTCATTCTGTGGTGGATCTCCTCTCTGCCTGTCCCAGCTGAACTCCTCTCAATGTTCAGATGCTCTTTCTCTTCTCTTCTTCTCTGTGGCACAGCTCTTCTACTCTTCTGTTCCCCTGCTCTTCTGCTTATGGAGCCTGGAGTTTGGGGCTTATATGGGAATAAGATAGTGGGTCATGGTGGGCCAAAAGGCAACATTTTGGTGTAAAAACAGAAGTGCCTTTTTAAATTTAGGGCTGGGGTTTCCAAGCTTGGGGGTGGGGCCTTTGCCAGGGAACTGCCCTCTTCTACCCAGCATTTCTCTGCCTCCTCTCTGTATCACCAGTAGACTGGTTCCCTGCTCTTACAGGACTTGTGGGAATAGAATCCATGGCTGTTTGACTCCTCTTAACTGTTATACTGCTGTTTTTCTGCATGGGTAGATGTTATAGCCAAAACCAAGTAATCAACATTTTTTTAAAAAAATCTTAAAATACTGAATTAAGCCTTAAACTTTAGAAAAAACTTTGTTGTAGACGTAGATTAGGTATGTGTTTCAGACATCCTTTAGGCTTTTGGTCTAGCACATGGCTACCCCTTTGTACCGCATTGTCCCTGGCTCACCCAAGGAGGGACACACGGCCACTTCCTTTGTACCTTGGCCCCTGCTGTACTAATCACAGATAGTTAGGACAGCTATGAAAGCCTTCTCCATGCAGAACTGATTCTGTTCGCATGAGAATTTGGAATTGGAATTCAGAGCTAACCAGTCGGTCTGTGTTTATCCTGAACATAACATGAAATTTAATTAAAATGAGAGGCAGACAGAGGCATATTGTTGTGGGGACAGGTGAGAAAGTGGGGCGGGGGAAGGGAAGAAGGAAATGCTGAAGTCTATGAACAGAGAGCAGCAGAGAGGTGGGAAACAAGAAAGCATTCCTCAAAGCTTTTCCACTCCCAGTCCAGGATCTTGCCTAGCCTTGAGTTACAGAACACACCATATCTCTAAATAATACAGTTCTTATTTTGTTCAGAGTCCTGATTTGAATATGCAACCAGAGATTTTTAACATAAAAAGAAGGTATGAGCACATGAATAGAGTTGAAGCCCTGAGAATGGACCAAGTGACTCAGGGTCAGGGAGAGACCCTAGGAGGAAAGAAGGCAATCAGAGACAGATAGCTAAAAAACAACCAAGAAAATGTAGCCAGATAAGTAAGTGAAGGACTGCTTCACAATCAAGGAAAGATTCATGAATTTGGTAATATTCACCAGCATAAAAGTTGCCTACTGGTCAGGTAGGCAAAAAAGCTGAAAATGTGCAGTTATATTTCTACCATTTTTTATGTCTCTATCCCCTGCTACCTGACTAAACTATTTTTAAAATGTATTTTATAACTTAGAGCCTTCCCAGAATTCTTAGTATTTTATATAAAGTACATTTCCATACATATTGATAACTGAACAATCATATTTTCCTGGGGTTTATTTTAATTACATGTGCCTTTATTTTAGCCAATGATATTTGCAACGCTTTGCAGAAATGTGTTTTGTTTAACTTGGTTCTGTATATTTTTCAATGAAAAGACATACTAAAAGGACATTTTCCAAGTATTTAAGGGAAAAAAAAACCTCTGCAGTCCAGAATGCATAATATGTTCTGGGATAGTTAAAATTCTAAGAGAACTCTTCTTTGTTCTTTCCTTGCTCTTTCTTTGTTCTCCAAAAGGGTCCTGTTTAAACTATGGGTCATTTCTCATCTGAATAGCCAGGGAAGATTAGCTATATTGCTACTGATGCACTTGATATTTTCTCATTGCATAACAGTATAGCAACAGATTCTTAGCCAGTCTGATAAGATAAAATGTTCATAATACTTAGAGGATAAAGGGGATCATCACTACTTAAGATCCCTTTAAATCCAATCTCCTGATCTGCATGAGATTACATTTTGGGCTCTCATTTACCAGTTCCCCCTGAAGGAAGTCCTGATATAGCTACTGGATTCCTGGCTTATATTTTGATACAAGCAGTCTGGTTTTCTACTCAGTAGATACAATAGAAAACCAAAGCTTCTTGTATTGTAGTCACTGACCTTGCCAAATCATTTCATGTTTTCTGTAGATTTGGTTCTGGAAAATCAAATATTAAGCAAGTTTGACAGTTCAGCTAAATTCCATAAGGTCATCTATCACATTCCATACAGTAATTGATTTTACGTTAATTGGTCATTAGTTTCATGGTTCATGTTTCTGGTTTTCTGGTAGAGTTTCCAGAAATGTTCGTGTTAAATGAAGAGCTATGCTGTGTAAATAAAATTCAGTAAAACTTCCCTTTCATTTTAATTACGTGCTTTTGAAAACTAATTTTATTGGTTTTCTAAAAAAACCCATAGGATTCAGACATGAATTTTCTACTCTTTAGGACATTTCAGTCATAAAAGAAAGAGCCAACTATATTTTTCATCATCTCAAAAGAATTTTAGAAGACTATTATTTGTAGGTACAAATAATGTTTATTGACTTGCTTCATGTTTAATAATCACCAATATTTATGAAATGGTGCCCTAAGCACTGTGACTAAAAAAAAAATTAGTATGTTCATTTTACTAATTTTTATCCTTAGGAGGTTTTATTTATGCTAGATAATATCTGGAAAAAAAGTCAATAGTATGATGTTGTTTAAAAAAAAAAAAAGAAAAAAGTGGCTGCTACCCTGTGTTGTATTAGCAGAATTGTCAAGGCTAAAATAAATAAGGCAATGATTAGACCCCACCTGGCAATCTTTAGCCCTGGATAGGAGTACCAGGTTCCATTTGGGAAGGCACACTTATTATAACATAGACAAGTTTGGCAGAGGTTTCAAAAGAAAGCAACAAAAAATGATGAAGGGCTTTGAAAATGGGGCCTATAAGAAAAGGCTAAGAGACCTGAGAATGTTTAATCTTGAGAAAAAAAGACAGAGGGGACACATGATAACTGTTTACAGATGCATAAAGAGGTGTTATGGAGAGAAGAGGGACCTATTTTTCTCATTAGTCAACAAAGACACTTCAAGAAGTAATGGGTTTAAAACACGTGGGGGGAAATTCAGGTTAATTATTAGATTAAATTAGGTAAAATTTAAATATTTAAAATGTTATCATTCTAAGCATAATTAGGCTGTGGAGACTAAATCACATTAGAATTGGCATAGGAAAGTAAGGTGAAAACAATCTGAATGCAGGGGGTTAATTATTGAGAGTTTATAATTGCATTAAATGTTAGCATATTTTAAAATACTTTCACATATATTGTTTTACTGATCTCTGGACATTCTTAGGAAAGAGGGAGAGTATCAGTTAGTTTTACAGCTGAGAAAATGGAATTTCAGAGAGGTGAAATGTTGTTTCTAACTCCACGCCCTCGATTAGACAAAACTGCTAAGTAGGATTAAACAAGCAAGACTAGAAGCCAGCTCTTCCCATTTTCTGTCAATATGTTTCACATGATACCTTGCTACCTTTTCATTGGTAATATAATTTCTCTTGTGGAGAAATATTGTTTACATAGAGGAACAAGAAACATGATTGAACTTATATCTGTGTTACCTATGTCTAATATTTGTCTCCTGTTATTTACAATTGTGAAATAAACTGAGCACTTTGGTATTATATTTTGACAAATCATTGCCAAACCTAATACACTCTCCAGTTAGTGTGATGTGGTGAGACCCTACCTTCTACCATTACCTAGAGGTGGAGACACATTTCATCTTTTTTTCCTTTGCCCGACTTCCTGATATGAAACACATTTCATCTTTTATGAATTTCATATTCCTCATCTGAATGAAAAAAATTATAATATCTTCTGGTTTCTTCTAGTTTTACAATGAGGAGCAAATGAGAAAATACATTTGGAAGTACCTTGACTTATTCAAAGAAATAAACTATAAAGTGGACCTTAGCATGAACTTTGCTTGGGGGAAAATGTGTGTTGTTTTTGTGTATTGTGGATTTTGATAATCCCTGTCCAGTTTTATTTTCAATCCTACCTTTTTTTTTCTTTTCCTAATCTCAGATTCCTGAGGTCAAGGCCAATGTCATTGATGCACTTAAAATGTACCAGCCTAGTGTAGGTGTTCAGTAATAGTTTGGTGAGTGACTGAGAAAACAAATGGATAAATAAATATTTTTGATTGTATATTAGGTTGTAAATGCCATATATAATCATCCTGTTATACTCCTTTATGTAATGATGTGTATTTAAAATATTTTATATAAGCATTGTATGCCAGTTTCTCAGATCCTGTGAATACAAGGCATTCAAAGTCTAATGGGGGTTTTGCATCTCACTGCAATGCTAGGTGTAGACAAAACTCTTCCCAGTAAAGCAAGGTAGCTGATGCCAAAATGTTACCAAGGAAAGACCCATTGGTTGGTTGCCAAGACCCTTATGGAGTCTGAGAAGACTTTTTAGACTCTCTCAACCATGCACACAATGAGTAAAGTAATCCAGGAGGCAGGCTAAATGGAAAGGCTCTTAGTATGCTGAGCTTGCTAGGAAATGGAGGAGTTTTAGGGAAAATGTCAGACTCTGTAGACTCCTGTGATGCTCGCTATGGTGCCAGCCTCCCCCAAGGAGCCCACAGTACCCGGCAGGCAGACTGCAGCAGGGAGGCTTACTGGGAGGATACGGAAGAGCTTAATGGCCCCCTGTGCATAATGTTGAAAGAGGCTGCAATTTTTGTTTTCTTCAGAGATTAACGTGTGTGTATTGCAGGTTCAAAATGGTAAGAATCTCAATTAGAGTTGCAGGAAGTTGCATAATATACTCCATGTCTTGCTTTTTCCGCACACCAAATAACAGAATCTATTTGCCAAATTATGAAGGCTGATGGAGAATGAAAACTGTAATTTGAGTAAATGGGATCTTTGCCCCATTTTTTCCAGTTAGTCACAAAGTTTAAAATGCAAAGAAGTAAATCTCCCAAGGGAGCAATTCTATTTCATCTGTGGAAGTAAGACATATGTTGTTACTGATGAAACCTCTGTTGTGAAAGCAGAGCCAATTCTGGGAAAAACTTGAAGGAAAAACTAGCTCAGAGCCCTGTGTCTCAGGAGCCTATGGCCATCGGGTGCAATGAGGGCTGCCTGTACCCCTTTCTGAGGCTTTTCTTGAAGGCTTGCTCTTTCTTCTGATTACCTTAGGGCAGTCGTCCGTCTCTCTTAAGAGAAAATGTACCTGTGTTGTGCTCCGTCCCTTCCAGTCCCTGAGCTGGACAGTAGACTGATCTGACAGTTGTCACTTTGATATTAAATCAATGGTAGCAACATGTTTCTAGGTTTTCCTTGGTCTCAGTAAGATTGTATGTCCACTTACTTAGAGGCCTTCTGGAGAATATCTCAGAACTCAAAACATGAGATCAAATTGGAGTTACATAGGAGAGAGGACATTTAACTAGTTGGTCTTATTATGGCTGCACTCATAGGTCCTGCCACATGTAAAAGCTTCATTCTTTTTTGTTTTAAACAGATATTTATTGAAAATAATAAATTACCAGGCACTGTGTTAAAACATACAGATGTCTAAGCAAGCAAGGCATCATGTATGGCCTTAAGAAGTCTAGCAGGTACAATATTTTATATAAATAATTCATCATCACTCAGTTATTTATTGAGCTGCTACTATGTGCCATGCACTGTGCATGCCCCTGAGGAGCATAAGACAAAAAATTCCTGTCCTTGTGGGAGCTGTAGTCTAGAGAGTTTCAGCAGGTGAGCAGCAATGCATGTTAATTATTTCTTCTTCCACCAAAAGAAAAATTCTATGTTTCTAAAAAATAATATAAAATTACTCTCAAACCTCTTATTAATAAAGTTGAATTATCTTTAGCCAACATTTGATAAGGATTAAAGTTAATCTTACTGTTTTATTTTAAACATATTTAGAGCAGTCCTTGTTTGAAGGAAACTTGCGTTGAATTTTTCATAAAGTGAGTTAATTACCTTCTAATTTTGTGTGTGTGTTGTGCTTACTTAATGCAAGATTTTCATGGTGAATTTGCTTCCCCAAAAGAAAAACAATTCCTATATATGTTGTAAAGGATCACCAGTTAGAATTGAGGTGGGGGCAATTCAAAGATATGACCAGCGGCCTCAGACAAGCTCTCAAAATTGGGAAGAATGAAGAGATAGGGAATGACTGCAGAGCCTTTTTTGGAATAGCATGAGATTGGAAGATCAATGCTCATGTAAATTAGAACTCAGGAAAAGTACTGAACAGCAGGATCATATTATCAAAAATCTGGCTGATAGGTTTTGAACTCAGTGAACTGAATCTATTTAGAAGTACATTTTAGGAAGGCTAAATAAACATCAACACTATGGTCTATTCTAATTCAGGCTCTTGCTTTGTCTGTTTTCCAGGTGATAAAACACTGACTGTTATTAGCGTTATCATCAAGCATATTGAGCAGTCAATCTGTAAGTTAATAGCAATACACAGCCATATAGTCCTGAAACTAGAAGGAAAGAAAATGAATTTTTTTCTTTTTTTTCTTTTTTCTGTAGAGGGGAAGAGAAATTCAACACCTTGAGTCAGCTGTGGCTCAAGGGTCCATTATAACTTCAAGATTTTTAACAGCCTGTGCCTAGGGTATGGGAGATGAATTTTGTTCCAAAGTGGTGACATGGGCAAATATAAACCTCTGGGAGCAATTTCAGGCAAGTTGAGAGTCCGTTCTAAACAAAAATGGACAGAATGTGGAAGATGAAATTCCCACACTTGCTTTCTGACCTTGGTTGATATTTCTCAGCAGTTGGTAATTAAAGGAAATACTGAAGCTGAGAGGATGAAAGAATAAAAAGGAGTAGAATAATCAGAAATGAAAGAATGTAAATAAGTAAAAAGATGGGGAAAAACAGGAATGGTGCCGCTGACAGAGGTGGCCACACTTTGTAGTAAGATATGCGTGGGACAAGGAAAGTGGAGATTTGGCTGAGCAAGAGGAAAACCGTGTGTGTGTGTGTGTGTGTGTGTGTGTGTGTGTGTGTGTGTGCACATTAATATATAAATATTTAAAAGCATATATGTTGTTTAAAGCTCATTTATGTTGAACACCAACTGGGAAAATTCATCAGCCGTTTGGCTTCTTGTCTGTGTTATTCTTTGCCATTGCAGACTTGAGCTGTCTTCCTGAAATCTTTCTGGGAGATAAGGCATGCTCAGCCCCTTTCTTTCACTGGAAAAAGGGTATTCTGCCCTGAGTCAGAAGCATGGGGAAAATAGGTGATAATATCTACATGTTATTGCTAGAACAGAGTCGAATAAAAATTAAAAGTCCATCAAGTGATCAGGTTGAAGTCAATAAAAAGGTCAATAAAAAGCAAGCATGAGCCAAAAGAGAGGACTTGGTATGCTGGAAAATGCCAGGAAAAATAAAAGGTAGGAAAAACATTGTGGCAAGAACCTCTCCCCGTGGCCTCAGGGAAGTGCATGATAAAATTAATTGAAGCTTATCACCCATGAAAAAGGGCTACAGTTGGAGCAATAGCTGCACAGACTACATAACAGTACAGGTTCTTTAACCTAAGACAAAGATAACAGATTTTTGTTTTACTTTTGTAAGCTTTATAATATCCTGAGTTAAAACTTTCTATTTTTTTTTCCTTTATTCAACTGAATGCTGCCTTTTTTGAGCAATACAAGTGTTGCTTGGCTTACTTAAACAGCAATTTGTTATGAGGCCTGCTGTGTACTGGCCATTATCCTAAACACCAGTATACAAAGATTAGTGATGTGTCTGTCTGCTTCCAAGACTCTTATAATCTGGTAGCAACATGAGATTAATTTTTACATATGGCTTATATATAACAACCTAATTCTCACATAATCATATCTTTCTCTACATCTCATAAGAAATTGTTTTGGGACATTTAAAGAAAACTAGAATAAATCTATAAAGATTTTATAAATGTTTTGTTAGTAATTTGACTCCTTTATATGAAAGTATTCATCTTGACCCTTTTAGAATTGAAAATATGTTATTTTAAGTTGATGTAAATCAATATTAGCAAAATGTGGCCACATTGAAAGCTTAGCTTGGTGGGTAAAGATCGTCCTATTAAACTGTGATGGTTAATACTGAGTGTCAGCTTGATTGGATTGAAGGATACAAAGTATTGATCCTGGGTGTGTCTGTGAGGGTGTTGCCAAAGGTGATGAACATTTGAGTCAATGGGCTGGAAAAGACAGACCCACCCTTAATCTGGGTGGGTACAGTCTAATCAGCTGCCAGTTTGGCTAGAATATAAGCAGGCAGAAAAATGTGAAAAGAGAAACTGGCCTAGACTCCCAGCCTACGTCTTTCTCCCATGCTGGATGTTCCTGTCCTTGAATATTGGACTCTAAGTTCTTCAGTTTTGGGACCTGGATTGGCTCTTCCTGCTCCCCAGCCTGCAGATGGTCTTTTGGGGACCTTGTAATCATGTAAGTTAACACTTAATAAACTCCCATATATATATGGAATATATATATTTCATTAGTCCTGTCCCTCTACAGAATCCTGACTAATACATAAACTGATTGCCATTTGATTCAATACATATATAATTTCTTATCTTGAATGGAATGCTGGAAGTAAAATGCATAAGGCACAATTATCACATATTATTTAAATTTGGATTAGTAGTGTGGCACTGATATGGTTTGACTGTGTCCCTGCCCAAATCTCAACTCGAAATGTATCTCCCAGAATTCCCATGTGTTTTAAAGGGACCCAGGAATAGGTAACTGAATCATGGGGGCTGGACTTTCAGGTGATATTCTCATGATAGTGATTAAGTCTCATGAGATATGATGGGTTTATCAGGGGTTTCCACTTTTGCTTCTTCCTCATTTTCTACTTGCTGCTGCCATGATTCTGAAGCCTCCCCAGCCATGTGGAAATGTAAGTCCAATTAAATCACTTTTTGTTCCCAGTTTCAGGAATGTCTTTATCAGCAGCATGAAAATGAACTAATACAGGTACTGTACTTTCTCCAAATGGTTATCATTTATCAATTCAAAGGAACAAGCTTTACATACCAGCAAAGGGTTTTCTAAGATTTGGGTCAGCAATTGTAAGTCAAGTTTGTTGGTTCTGAGTTGTACCTTTGAGTCAGTCTTTCAGCATTTTAATTCTCAAGTCTAGTTTTTCTGCTCTCTCCAATGGAGTTATTCATTCTGTAGACATGGAAAAATCATCCTAATAAAAACAAATTTATGTTCATTTCTCTCTGGGATGACTCTGCTTCGGAGGGCTTAAACCATAGAAGTTTATTGTTTCACAGTTCTGAAGGCTAGAAGTTCGAGACAAAGATATCAGCAGGGTTGATATATTCTGAGGGGTTGTGAGGAAGAATCTGTTCCATGGTTCTCCCAGCTTCTGGTTTGCTGGAAACCTTTGATGTTCCTTCTGCAGTGTCACCCCATTCTCTGCCTTCGTTGTCACATAGCATTTTCTTTGTGTACACATCTATCTCTTCATACTGTGTTTCTTCTATAAGGACACCAGTCATACTAGAGTAGGGCCCCATCCTACTCCATTATGACTTCATTTTAACTTATTACCTCTCTAAAATCCTTATTTCCAAGCAAGGTCATCTTCTGAGGTATGAGTGGTTAGGACTTCAGCATATGAATTTTGGGGAGGCATAATTCAATCTAACAATCATTCTACATAACTGATGAGAAAGTAAAGAATCAATTTGATGCAGGATAGATAACCTAATCAAGAGGAGGAATTAAAACAGCCCCAACTAATTCCTCCATTTAATCTATTTAATATAAAATTATAAATTTGCAAACATAGCATGGCACACTATGGTAACTGAAGCAGTGGGATGGTACATCAAAAGCTGCTGTGTGTTTTTACCTGGTAAATGTAACATAATTAGACAATTTATTTTAGCATGAGGTTTCTTATATTTGTAGAGATAGCATAGCAATCTTGTTTTTAAGTTTCCCTCAGAATGTCTGGGTTCAGACATTATTAGCATGGAGACAATAGTTTCATTGTCAACTCCTGCTGGCTTGGGTACATTTACAGTAACAACCACAATCCACTAACTTGAATTATTATTCAACATTCTATGTGACTCTATGAGGATATTAATATGCAAGACAGTTACTCGGTACTAATCAAAGATTTGTCTTCACACTTATTAGAATATGGTAAAGTAATCACATAACATACTTAGGATGGTAGACTTCATATATATGTGTATATATGTGTGTGTGTATGTATATATATATATGTATATATATACACACATATATATGTGTGTATATATATGTATGTATATATATACATACATATATATATGTATATATATACACACACAAGCATTTAATGAATACACTAAAGCTAACTATTAATGGAAGCTCAACAGAAACTCATTGTTCAATATCCAAGCAAGTCAATTTTGGACTATAAATGCAGAATTCTAAAAAGCAAAAATTCTAATCATTCATTTTATTTTTCCATTATTCGTGGTTTCTTATACTGATAAGGCTTAACATATTAAGATGCACATAGGATTTAATCTTCCTAATAGAATAATGAATACATCATTGAATATGTACCAGTCATGTGCAGTTGTTTCTATATGTATGTAAGCCCAGCAGAAAAGAGTCATTGGCAATAGTCCTTTTCCTATTTAGTTTATTTTCTAACTGTATGTTATAACAGTTATAGTGAATGGTTTATAAATATCCCCCTTTAGCTGTAACAGCTATGATATTTTTGTTGCTCATGATAATATGTGATTGTTTAGTCAACTGAGTTTATTGCAATTGAGATTGGAAATCACTGTAAGAGTGAAATTTAATATATAGATAGAGAAATGGGTTAATACGGCAGCTTGACATTGAACACAGACTGCAACTTCTTGACCACTGAAATCTTATGCAACTACTATCTAATATAATAGCCTGTATCTGGACAGCGTAATAAGCTGTTCACTTGTTCTTTATCATTTAATTCTCTCTTCAAATATGTGAGATATGTTCTGAAAAGATAAGCAACTTGCTGAAAGTCATATAGGTAGTACATTTTAAAGGAGGAATTTATATACACTTAAGAGAGTGTATGTGTGTCTGTGTGTGTGAGAGAGTGAGAGACAGGAGATAGAGAGAGTGTGTGTGAGAGAGTGTGTGTGTGTTTCAGGCTCCATGACAGACATTAATGGTAGACTGCCTTTGCAGCATAACCTGTAGCAATGGTGTACAACTGCTACTCCCAACTTCTCAGTACTTCATCTCTTTCTTTGAATCAGCTGCAGCTATTCTAATGACTAGATTATGATCTACCAGTTTGAGAATCCAACTCTCGCTGGCCGGAGACTCACAGTTAAAGTAAATCACTTAAAGTTATAGGCTCCTGTGCTACTGGGCTGTGATCATCACCCGAAAGCTCACTTTAGATAGCTCTTTACTTGCCATCCGTTCTTAACACCCTTATTTCAGAATTCTTACAGACACAATGTCTGTAAAATCACGCAATGGTTTGTGGACATATTTGGCAATTTCTTTGAAAACAATGGAATCCATTTTATGGGAAAAATGACTTTTTTCTGCCCTAAATGCTGACACTAAATTGCATTAATTATAACAGAATTAATGCAGTATGAAAAGATCGTCCACTTGGTGGAAATTTTTATCTAGTTTATTTGTTTCCTTCAGAGATAAACTTTAAGTTGATTTGACAAAATTGGTTTCATATGAACCCAAATGCAAACCCTATATCATCTTTAAACACTGGTTTCTGTGAAGTTCTTTTATCAAACGAATGCTGTTGACTCCCTTAAATGTCTCTGTTTTCTGTTTTATTGCTTTAACACAATATCCCTTATCCTGTTCTGCTACCTGGGATATTGCCTTTCTTGCCACATTAATTAATTAATATTGTTTCCTTAATCTGTCTTCCTAGTCTCTGCATTTATCTTTACCGTGTGTATTGGGATATATTCTCAAAGGTTTTTGCGTGTCAATTCCCTTGAGTCAAATTGTACATGTAATTTCCCTTCACTTTTAAAATAAAGAATTAAAAAATATGAGAAGAGTTTTCAAAACTTTTATGTTCTATATGCTTTCTTCTGGTTTGGAAATTAATCTCTGAATTTATTTATATTTTAGGTATTGCAACTTGAGAATTAGAAGAGTTGTTTTCACAAAGCACAGAAAACAGCTTTTAGTTTTAATTATTTTTCCCAGTGTGTCTAAGAGTCAAAAAGACTCTGCATTAGTGTTCACAGCCAAACAGAACTCAATGCAGAGCAGATATCCTAGAAGCAACATGATAGAACCAATCATCCGATTCATTATAATACAAATATTGTAATCAATCATAATATTCAGTGTTCCATAAATCCACAATTCTGTGAAAGGGAGAGGAAAAAAGAAATTAAGCTATCAGTGAGTTTACTAAAAAAGGAAAAGAGATTTCCTGATTATCATCATTCAGAATTAGTCAGATATATACATGGTAATCATTCATATTTTAAGCAATAAAAGGAAAATCAACACAAAGCCTGGAAAGGAACAGCCTTGTATTTTTATTTTCTCTAAGATGTGAAAAAATAGACCTAGGTGCTAATTTAATTCCCTTTTAAGTTAATGACATAATGGGTTTCTGGAGCATTAAACAGGGAATAAATATGGCCTTCTATTTCCATGCCTGAGCCCAGTGCTTTCTCTTCCCTTGGCTTCTAATTCTTCAGCTGAGGGAAGTAACCAGCAGTCAACAATCACAATGAGGGAGCTATGCACCCGTCGTCTGGTTTCCTGAGCTTTGGAACACTTAATGCAGCTTCTCTATTTTGAGTTCTACCATTAACCCATCTCTGATGACTCCCACCTATGTCTTTTTTAGATAAGTGAACCAAGTTCAGCTATCCCTGTAGGTAGACAGCATTTGAGACTTCTCAGTCGGGT
Organism: Leontopithecus rosalia; assembly: GCA_028533165.1. Lineage (NCBI taxonomy): Eukaryota > Metazoa > Chordata > Mammalia > Primates > Cebidae > Leontopithecus > Leontopithecus rosalia. The sequence goes on from CM052666.1 coordinate 7,257,134, forward strand.
ATGATTTGAAAGGGTAATGGAGCTGATCCTTTTACATAAATTAGCCTATTGGTCCTGTCCAAACAATGGCCTAAAAACAAAATATATTTAAAGTGTTCAAATGCATTTGGAAAATATTGTGCTAAATCAAGTTAGCCGGATTTGTGTTGCTTTCATTGTCATTTTTGTTAATATTGTTGCATGATTTCCAGAATATTCAGTATGCAAGTATTCTTTATGAATTTAACAAAATAGGTATTTTTGAAACTTCTTTGACCTTGGGACTCTTGCTCTCTCTTCCCAACCCCACCATTGCACTTATTTTAGCATTGCACTCAGCAGGGCTACACGCATCAACATTTTGGGAATTTGAGGATGAAGATATGTTTTTCCTATTAAAAATGAATTCTTATCCCACTGGGAGAGAAAACACATTAAGCTTTTATCAGTCTTTAACATTTTAACATGGATTAGCCATTCTGCTCTTTCTGGATTATAAGCAGCCGAGAGCAGGCTTTCATTATAGAGAGAGGGAAAGATGATCTGAAGTGCCATGTGTCCCCAGAGAGGATTTTCAAGTGGAATGCCACCATGAGAGATCCTGGGCTAGCACAAGACAACTTCGTATGGTGTGGGGTTGCAGCAAGGCCACTGACACCAGCTGTATATAGAAAGTTCTGTGGGCCTCAGTTTCTACAGTCAAAACAGAGGAAATTTACTATATAGTAGCTATTATCCCTCTTAGCTCTAACAATACAATCTGATGATCTTGATGGCTAAGTGTGGGGATTGAGAGTTAGAAGAGTGAGGTCACTAGTTGAAAAAGTAAGGTTAGAAATGAATGCTTTTCTCAGTCATGGCTGGCCTAGGGCTGGCTTTGCAGACGTTCATGATTCTCATCTCCCCAGAAAATTTCACAAAAAGCCATGGAAAATTCATCAGAT
>CM052666.1:7258156-7283462 GCA_028533165.1 Leontopithecus rosalia
CTAAGACCTGAACTAAAAATTCTAGAAGATAACATTGGAAAAATCCTTCTAACATTGGCTTAGGCAAGAATTTCATGACCAAGAACTCAAAAGCAAATGCAATGAAAACAAAGATAAATAGCTGGAACTTAAGTAAACTAAAGAGCCTTTGCACAGCAAGAGGAAGAATGAGCAGAGTAAACAGACAACCCAGAGGGTGGGAGAAAATCTTCACAATCCATACATCTGACAAAAGGACTAATATCCAGAATCTACAGCAAACTCAAACAAATTAGCAAGAAAAAAAAAATCCCATCAAAAAGTGGGCTTGACAATTCTCAAAAGAGGATATGCAATGGCCAAAAAACATATTTAAAAATGCTCAACATCCCTAATGATGAGAGAAATGCAAGTCAAAACCACAATGTGATACCACCTTATTCCTGCAAGAATGGCCATAATAAAAAAAAATCAAAAAAATAATAGATGTTGATGTCAATGAGGTGAACAGGGAACATTTCTTCACTGCTGGTGGGAATGTAAACTAATACAACCGCTATGGAAAACAGTGTGGAGATCCCTTAAAGAACTAAAAGTAGAACTACCATTTGATCCAACAATCGCACTGCTGAGTATCTACCCAGAGGAAGAGAAATCATTATACAACAAAGATACTTGCACACACAATTGTAGCAGCACAATTCACAACTGCAAAAATGTGGAACCAACCCAAATGCCCATCAATCAATGAGTGGAAAAGAAACTGTGATATATATATATATATATTTGATGGAATACTACTCAGTCACATATAGGAATGAATTAATGGCATTTGTGATGACATGGATGAGATTGGAGACTATTATTTTAAGTGAAGCAACTCAGGAATGGAAAAACAAACATATATGTGCTCACTCATAAGTGGGAGCTAAGTTATGAGGATGCAAAGGCATAAGAATGATACAATAGACTTTGGGGACTCAGGGAAAGGGTGAAAAGGGGGTGACGGATAAAAGACTACAAATAGGGTGCAGTGTATACTGCTTGGGTGATGGGTGCACCAAAATTTCACAAATCACCACTAAAGAACTTACTCATATAACCAAACACCACCTGTGCTCAATAATCTATGGAAAGAAATAAAATTTAAAAAAAATCTTTGCCCAAACCAATGTTATGAAGTGTTTCTCCAATGTTTTCTTCTAGTAGTTTCATACTTTATGGTCTTACATTTGAGTCTTTAACCTATTTTGATTTGTTTCTTGTGTGTGGCAAGAAATAGGATTCTAGTTTCATTCTTCTGCATACGGATATCCAGTTTTCCCAGCATCATTTATTAATGAGACTGTATTTTTCCTGAGGTATATTCTTCACACTTTTGTCAAAAATGCATTGACTATAGATGTGCAGATTTATTTTTGGGTTTTCTATTCTGTTCCTTTGGTCTAAATGCCTATTTTTATGCCAGTACCATGTTGTTTTGGTTACTATAGCTCTGTAGTATAATTTGAAGTTAGGGAATGTAATGCTTTCAGCTTTGTTATTTTTGCTCAGGATGCATTTGACTGTTCTGGGTGTTTTGTGATTCCATAAACATTTTAGGATTTCTTTTCTATTTTTGTAAAGAGTATTGGTATTTTGATAGGTATTTCATTGAATCTATAGATTACTTACCTTGGGTAGTATGGACATTTTAGCAGTTATTGATTCTTCCAATTCATGAACATAGAAAATCTTTTTATCTTTTATATTCTCCTCAATTTATTTATCAATATTTTATTGTTTTTATTTTAGAGATTTTTGATTTCTTTAGTAAAGTTTATTCCAGGTATTTTATTTTATTTGTGGCGATCACAAATGGGATTACTTTAATGATTTCTTTTTCAGATTGTTTGTTGTTAGCATATAGAAATGCTACTGATTTTAGGATAAATCTTCTACACTCTTGGTGGGAATGCATATTAGTACAGCTGCTATGAAGAACAGTGCAGAAGTTCTTTTTTTAAAAAAAGAAAGAAAGAAAGCAGGAATGTTCATATGACCCAGCAATCCCACTGCTGGGTATTTATCCAAAAGAAAGAACATCAGTACATCAAAGAGATATTTGCACTCTCATGTTCATTGCAACACTAGTCACAATAGCCAAGATATGGAGTCAACCTAAGTGTCCATCAATGGATGAATGAATAAAGAAAACGTAGAAGATATTCATGGTGAAATATTATTCAGCCATAAAAAAGAGTAAAATTCAGTCATTTGCAGCAGGCTGGATAGAACTGGAGGACATTATTTTAATTGAAATAACCCAGGTACAGAAAAACACACATTGCATGTTCTCCCTCATATGTGGGAACTAAAAAAATCAATCACATGGAGACAGAGAGTATAAAGATAGTTATCAGAGGCTGGGGAGGGAAAAAGGAGGGAGATGAAGTGTTGGTTAATGGGAACGGAAGTATAATTAGAAGGAATAGGATCTAGTGTTTGGTAACACAATAGGGTAACTATAATTATCAATAATTTATTATATATTTCCAAATAACTAAAAGAGTGGAATTGGAGTTTTCCTAAAACAAAGAAATGATGCTTGCTTGGGGTGATGCATATCCCAATTATCCTGATTTGATCATTTTACATTGTATGCATGTATCAAAATTTCACAAGTTGCCCATAAATATCTATAACTATTAAATGTCCACAAAAATTAAAAATTTTACAATTTAAGAAAAATTAAGAAAAAATATGTAGGTTGGAAGTCTTTGAGGATAGATAGGAGATTTTCCATTTAATTTGGTTTTAAATGAGATCTTGCCTATGCTCGCTCAGGCTAATGATATGAAAAGCATATTAATTTGGAAGCTTAATCTCAAATAGTACTTTTTCTTAGTAACCAATTGTCTTACTAGACATGAATTCAAATCCATACGTTATGCCTTTAGAATCAAACACTCTAGGCCTCATTGCATTAGTCTTTAAAATAAGGAAAGTGCATCTAAATTACATATTGTTTTTAGTAACAAATAAGTTACATTAAAAATGATCTAATGCAATGTTGGGCACATATACATTTTCAGTCACCTTTTAACTATATAATATTATCTGAACAAGACAAGTGAAGAATACAATCATAATTTTTTTTTATTTGCAAGTTACCGGTTTCTATCCTAATAAAATCTACATTCTCCTCACAGTAGTCCATTCGTCAGGCCCTATTCAGTATGCTATTCAAATTCTTGGCTCCAAAGTTATCAAATTAAACATCCCATCTCATTTCTAGTTTGCAGTAAAATTCTCAAAGTTTCCAGAATCCCTGATGTTATTCATCCTGAGTTACGTCTTTTGAGTTGACAACTACAGAAAGTTTAAAAATATACTGACTTCTAATCAGCATCTTTTACTTACAATATAGATAGTAAATCTGGTTGGCAGTTATTTTCTAATGATTCTTCCACCATACTGATGCTCTATAATGGCTCCAAGGAAAAGACCAGAAGTCATTCTACAAATAAAAGCAAAATTAATAAAAGAATGCAGGGTAATTGACAGTTTTGCTGCAACAGCATTTAATTTGAATGCTTTGAAACTTACTCTTCACTCATTGATTTTTAGGCTTATAAATTCTTTGTGTGAATTCTCTCTTTTGCTTTTGGATTGTGAAACGATTTGCCATTTGGGTAATTTTCCAGAATCACACTTTATTATTTTGTAAATGACATGCAGCACAGATGGATATTAGCAAGGTCTCTGTATAAACGCCAGCAATAGAGGTGGTAACATTGCCCTGAGAGTTTTCTCCTGAAACAAATCGGATAAAGAAGAGAAAGCATTGCCAAAGCTGGCCATGACAGAGGAAGTGGATCCAATAATAGACATCTCAATGGATACATATATATGATTCAATATTGTGTGACCTTTACTTTCAAACTCACTTTCAGAAAATATACTCTAAAGGGGTGCCAAGGATATTGCTGTCTACTCTCTACTGACTTCCATGAAAGGAAACGTCATTCCTCTTCACCTCAGTCACCCAATAAGTATGTTTGTGAAAGAGTTTGGCCATCATTAATTCTAATGCTGTTAAAAAGAGCTTGAGCATAGCTTACACTTTTTCCTTCTTTTACTTCTACTTGTATATTACTTTGACATATTACTCATACAATGCTGCGACTTCCAAAGCTTCTCAGAAAGTTAACAACTTAGACTGTTAAGAGACCTCAGCATTTGAAATATTTTTAATGCAAACTGTCTCCCTGAAGACCATATCCACAGCTAAGATAGTTGTGTCTGAAAGATTTTTGCTTACTTCTTTGCAGTACTATTTGTAAACATTGGCATAGGGAGAGTGATAAACTTCTATGGAATCACCTTTATCAAACATACATTATAGAAGTGGAATTTATTCCAGCCAACTACCTTATCATAAATAGTATTTTCCATATGTCTTTGAAACCGTACAATAGAAACAATAGTTTCTTAAACACTAAGTGTCCCCATAGATTGGTCCAATGATACAAGGCCTGGAATGAAGGCTTTGAATTTAATTGTTTAATCAAATTTAGTAAGACAGTCATGGATCAAGTACATTATTAATGTTACATGGCTTTTATTATTATTTTTATTTTTATTTTTTTGCAAAAATTAGGAGCCTTGGTTTTCGTGGCCTTATTCTATTGCAGTTAGATGTAATATATGCTGGTCTAGGGTGCTTTTTACACATAAATGAGGTAAAATAGTTATTGTAAAGACTAATGATTGAATATATATACTTAGAGTAATGTCTGACACAAAGCAACTGCTCGCCAGGTACGGTGGCTCACGCCTGTAATCCCAGCACTTTAGAAGGTTGAGGTGGGCAAATCATGAGGTCAGGAGTTCAAGACCAGCCTGGCCAGCATAGTGAAACCTTGTCTCTACTAAAAATACAAAAATTAGCCCGGCATGGTGGCGCACACCTGTAATCCTAGCTACCCGGGAGGCTGAGGCAGGAGAATTGCTTGAACCCAGGAGACGGAGGTTGCAGTAAGCCTGGATTGCACCACTGCACTCCAGCCTGGGCAACAGAGAGAAAGAGTGAGACTCCATCTCAAGAAAACAAACAAAAAAAGCAATGGCTCAGTGGCTACTAAATGGGGGGAAGAAGATCTACAATCTTTTCATGTGCATATAGGCACTCTTCCATGTGAGACTCTAAGCAGTCAGCAGGACTATCAAAGGAACCCTTCTAAGATGTAGAGATCTATTTTTAATTCTTACACTGCATTTCTACTTTTACAAGGGGAAAGAGCATTAAAACATGTTTTGAAATGTAAATTTCCACAATAACAAAATTAACCCAACACATCATATGCTCTTTGAATCAGTTAAATTGGCAGCTGTCTTATAATGATAAAAGACCTGTGGCATTCTTAGATGATGTCTACATGATGCCAGAGAGCTAATTGAATTAAGCCATTCTGGAAGAGATAACTAGTCCTACCCCTTATTCCCCAGATGAGGAAATGGAGGCCAAGAAATGTATAGTGATTTATTTACGTCCAGGGCTGGGTCTGTTGGTCATGAGAACTTCCAGCCTAGTGATTTTTTTCCACCCCATCTATTTTTCCTGAAAGTTTGTTTCATATTGCTGCAGCGTTGAAGAGGGGGGACCGCTAATAAAAAATACTGATAAATATATGTTGATCCAGAGGTAACTTTTATTTATAAAACTTAAACTATCTGAAATATGGTTAGAACATATGTAATTAAATGAGAAGTCCATCACATAATCAAAATGGATATTTAAAGCTTGCCTACTAACTCTTGCACATTATCCAGTGTAGTGGTCCTCATTCATTTTGTTCTTTAGAGTTCCCTTAATTTTCCTTATGTATGCATCCTGTTTCATCTTACTTTAGAGAAAATGCTAACATTTTACGTACAAAACATGGCAGATTGGAGCCTTATAGCACAAGAGGCAGGGAAAAGACAGCTAATAGGGGATTCACTGACAGCAGAAGAAGGGAGTCTCATATTGTTTGAGTTTGGGGTAATGTTTAATAATCTTCTGTACTAACAGAATCTGTGAGGATTTTTTTGTTTGCTTGTTTAAATAAAAGCTTACTTAATGATAACAAAGGGAGAGACAGTAACTTCAGAAAAATATAGATATGCTAATTCTTACATTTCTAGCGCCCTTTTGATATTAAGGCTGAAGATCTGAAAATATAATTCTCATTCAACACAGTGTAAAATTGTTAGTTTTATGTAAGCATATTGAATCACTGATGGAGTAAAGCACATTCTTCTAGAATAGAAAACAAGGAAATGTGTAATACATTTGATGTAATTTTTATTACAATTGTTAAAATAACAAGGAATAAACCTCTGTTAACTAGAAACCTAAGTATGGAGAATGTCTTATTACCTAAATAACACCAGATAAATGAGGTATTACTGTCCACGGTCTTACAATAGAGACATGAAAAACCCTTCTTTACACCCTTAATTAAACTGAGTTTTTGGTGTGTCCCTTCAGGAGAAGGTCACCATGTCAACAATAATTAGGGGAAATGGCATTGTGAACATTACTGCATGAGATGTGGTATATTTCTTACATTCAATTATTGCCTTCTTGTTTGAATCATAAGCATTTGGCAGATTTGTTGCTGAGTTTGTTGTTCTGATTTAAAACTTGGTGTAAGGTTGAATATGTTCTTATCATGATCTTATATTTCTGCCATGACTTGCATTTCTTGCTGAGTTTCTGACTTGAATTCCTCTATTTTTTTGCTGAGCTTTTGCTTTGTCTTGTATTTCTATCTGGAGGGTTTTATACCACCACCCCGCTGCCGCACCTTCTTCTTTTTGTTATATCTCTACGCTGGCCTATTGTATTTCTCTGGCCCATTTGTTAGCTTTTTTTTTCTTTAAAGTTATTCTTCTGTTCAGTGTATGCAGTACCAAATCAATATTCTTCCTTGCTTGTTGCAGGATTTCCAACTTATACAGTGTTTTCTTTCAGCTTTGATACTGCCTGAGAGGGGTTTCTGTGCTTTGGCTAATGTAGTGTTGTCTAAATTTGCTGTGTTTCAGCTCATTACACTGACTTTAATTTTGATGTATTTGTATTTTATCCAGTTCAAGTCATGTTTCTTTCCTCTATCAGTTTAATTACTTTCTGCCTGGGTAACATTGTGTTTATACAATTGCTGCTAAAGTGACAAAAGGTTTCTATTTAAATTACCACCCAGAACATCAGCAATTCAGCCTAAAAGACATTCAGAACACCTCTGATTGATGTCTTACCTTTCTGTGGATAAGGAAATATAGACTATTGAGAGGGTCTTCTTTATAGAACATAGTCAATCCTGGTTTATAGCTGTGGAGTCATTAACATAGGAGACGAGTGTAGTAGGGCTATGGGGTCACTGTATGGCTTCTCTGTAAGAAAAAAGTATGTATGACTAAGTTCTATTCTGTACAAGTCATTTCCTAACAGGAAAAATAAATCTTTCTTAGGTGTTTAACTTATGTTTAGCTTGGCTATTCAAGCTCCAGCTCTTATTTATTCTATGTGTATATATATATGATATACATGTTTCTAGGTTTGAATGTCATTCTTTCTAATATTTTTGCATTTGGGTGTGTAAGTCAGGAACATTGAATTTCCTGTGTATATATAGAATTATAGCAACTGGTCTAAAGACAAATAATGTGGGAAACATAGTAACTGTTCCTGTTTTCAAAGACTTCCAACAATGCAGAAAAAAGGAAAAGCATATGAACAATACATCTTTGAAAAAAGAAACAGTGAAATACTCCAGTAGATACATTATTGGTTATTGATAGAATTTTAAATTACACATCTTGGAAAGGCATAACAATTACAACAGCTCTTAGTACTACTTAGGAAACTGAGGCTTATAGGTTTACCTGCACATATGTCATAGATAACATTGGTCAACTAGCTAATGAACATGACCAGCAAATGTATTGATTGCCTGATCAGTAAACACTTCAACTGTTTTGTTTTACAAGACTTAGTATGTTTAAACAAGAACTTACTCTTTATCTACTTTTTAAAAATATCCCTCTGTATTTTCTTCAACAAACCATTATTGAGTCCCTGTGCTTAATAAAACTGTGTAACTGTGCTATTTACCCAGAGGAGGAAGAAAGGTTTTTTTTAAGTCAGTTATTTTCTGGTAAGTGTAACTATTCTAGTATTGGATATTTCTAAGCTTCAGTTTTCTCATCTGTATGACTGGCATAAATGAAACATGAGAAATGAATAAGATGATGTATATTCAGCTCAGTGTGTGCTACATGGTAAGATCTCCCTAAGTCTGCCCTTTTCCTTTGCCTTTCTCTTTTCAGTGTTCAGACATTTTACTGTCAAATAAACTGAAGTTTCTAGCTTTTCTCACATTCAAGATTGTTATGATATACTACACTAGTACATCTGACATTGATAAAAAGCAATTTTCTATAGTTTAATTGTATAGCAATAGATTGGGAAAGTCTCTGATTCTCACTCTGTAGCTTCTTCTTCCCAGGCCTGTAATCATTTAATCTCTACCTTTAGGCTCAATCTACCCTGGTCCCTTGGATCATGAATTCATCTGGAAGATTCAGACTGATGCTTTAAGACTCTTAGGAAGTCAATCTTGCAGAAGCCTCTGGCCTCTATTTTGCACACGCTTTGTTCAAAGAGCCTGCTATCACCTTCCCAAGATCCACATGCACCATTCCCATTTTCTCTCCTGGTTGTAGTGATTGACTCCCTTTATGTTCTTGGAAAGCTGCCCAATATCTTAAAACCAGCATTGCTGCCTGGATCTTACCAGGCTGCACCCTTGACTAACTTTGACCTCCTGTACTCAGCTTTGTACTCTAGATTTCTATTACACTCCAAATTGTGCTGGCTTGTCTGACCTTCCAAGTTTCACCTATTGTACTTATCTGTCAGTTGAAGTCTCTATTCCAGCTCTAACCCACTTCCTTCTTTCTTTAGCCTGTGTCCCTCTCTTGGATTCCTGAAACATTTTGAGAACTAGCTACTGTTATGCCCTGCCCATGTGATTAGCAATGATACTTTCTCCCTGTGCTTAGAGCTGGGCAGTCATACTCCCTACCCACCCAGGTAAAAATGTCTCGATTCAAATCTACCTTTCATAACAGATCTGATCTGCTATTCTAGGCAGCTTTGCTCCATGATATATAGCAGACTTTATGTAGGTTAACAAAGCGTTATGGTGTCATTCTTGTGACAGCCCTACATTTTTATTATGATTTTTGTGTTTGAGGTCCTTTTTGTGACAATTTCTTTTAGATGAAAATGCTTTTCATGAAGCCCTTTTGGTACTTGGGAGCCTCATTGGAATGAATTTAATACAAAGTTGCATTATTTCAAATTTATGTTCAATATTGAACACATTGTTACTCATATTTAGGACAGTAGACAGGTAAAGGTTGCAGAATTTTTATGAAATATAAAGCAATATCCACTGTTGTAATGAAGCCCCTATATAAAATTGTATAATAAGTGAGTTTCTTATTCCTCAAATAGTCTAATTGATTGTTCATTGGGCTCACTCAGCCAAAAGTAGAGAGAAACTTTGTACAGACATCATTAGTTTTTCTCCATTTAGAGATTAATCATGAAGAGCTCTGGCTCTTTAATTCTGTAATTTGTATATTTAATGGGCTGCTGCAGAATCTATGACAGTAATTAGCATAGCCTGAAAACTCATTAATACGCAACAACATGATTAATGCAGCATTAATGCAAACATGACTGAAGTTATTTGGGTTATGTAGTAAGAAGATTAAAGCTAAAATGTCCTGTTTGTTTTACCAGTGGTGAGTATAATAGAGTGGCAAAAAAATAAAATAAAAACAGGTATCAAATTAGCTGTTTGGAAAAAGAAAAAAAAAAACAGTGAAATTTAAATCAAGGTGATTTCCTTTTTCCCTTAGCTCTAAAATTTGGGTCATAAGTTATTATGTTCTCTACTTTTATATTTATTCATTTATTCATACGTTTATCATTACTGAAAGAAAGTTCATTCAACCTTTTAGTTTAATGTAGTTAACCTTTCAGCAGCTTTAACATAATATTATTAGTCTTACATTGAAAACAATTTTAAATGATACTAATCTTTGACCAATACACTACACATTTCTGTTTTGAAACTAATTTGTGTTATTGGCTACGTCAAATAATTAAAGGGTATGTTCCTACTTATACAAAAAGTTACATATTATGCCTTCTTATCACTATGTTTACCTCTTAAGTAAATATTTGAATACTTTGTAAAATACTACCATTAAATTCATTTCTTTTAACAAAACTGTCAAATATGACATGTTAGATAATGTTTTGAATGTAAAGTATGAAACTTTTTTTTTTTTTTTTTTGAGACGGAGTTTCACTCTTGTTACCCAGGCTGGAGTGCAATGGTGCAATCTCGGCTCACCACAACCTCCGCCTCCTGGGTTCAGGCAATTCTCCTGCCTCAGCCTCCCGAGTAGCTGGGATTACAGGCACGCGCCACCATGCCCAGCTAATTTTTTATATCTTTAGTAGAGACGGGGTTTCACCATGTTGACCAGGATGGTCTTGATCCCTTGAGCTCGTGATCCACCCGCCTAGGCCTCCCAAAGTGCTGGGATTACAGGCGTGAGCCACCGTGCCCGGCCCAACTTGTTCTTGCTGTCTCATGTAATCATATTGATGTCCTCTAATTCTTCTTTTTTGGCTTTTTTTGGGGGGAGACGGAGTCTCACTGTGTCACTTAGACCAGAGTTCAGTGGTCCTATCTTTGCTACTGCAGTCTCCACCTCCTGGGTTCAAGCTATTCTCCTGCCTCAGCCTCCCAAGCAGCTGGAACTACAGATGCCCACCACTGTGCTCAACTAATTTTTGTATTTTTAGGAGAGACGAGGTTTCACCATGTTGGCCAGGCTGGCCTCAAACTCCTGACCGCAGGTGATCACTCACCTTGGCCTCCCAAGTGCTGATATTATAGGTGTGAGCCACTGCACCTGGCCATTTTTTTGCTATTTAGTATGACCTGCTTTAATAGCTGTCCTAAACTTTCAATGACTTATTTTCAAATCTTGTAGTCAAATGTCAAGAGTCAGTAATAGCTCAAACAAAACTTGCATTTTAAGGTTAAGCAATTTGAATGACTGAAAAAATATATGTCTGCTTTTTTGGACTTATTTTATTCTAATTTTTTTCTTATAAAAATATAAGAAAAATGTTTATGATTACTTTTTCCATTAAAAAAAATCAAGTGATTATCCACATCCACTAAGTACCTAGCTCTTGACTGGGTTTTGAGGAGGAAAAGCAAATCCATCACAGCATGTGCACTTGGAAATAACCATTTGGGAGAAGAGAAGTTCCTTTCAACCTAAGGATGGCTATAGACAGGAATGAAACTTTTCACCATAAAAAGCAAGCATATCAGCATTACCCCTGCTACCAACAGATGGTATTATTAGTGGTTTGTATCACAACTGAATTGGCGGGACCAATAATTTTGCTAACATTCTCAGAAGGTATTCTGTTTATAATGAGAAGACCCTCTGTTCATGCAGTGAAATGATACAAATGCTCAATATTGTTTAATTATCTTGTCAAAATTTCTGAAAAAAGGAAAAATCCTTTATATGGGATATTTTATTTAATTAAAATACCTTATATTTTACCAAAATTAATATATATAAAATTAAATGATAGTAGAAATTTAAAACAAAATAGAGTTCCTATTGCTTTGAATAATTGGTTTTTATATTTAGTATTATGTTACATTGTTATATATATATACTGTGTATATAATGTTATATATTATATACTGTAATATTAGAGTAGCCAACTGATACTTACAAAGCTAAACAGCTCAATTCTACTGAAATATACCAGCTTTTGACTTATTTTTTAAAGGGCGGACCTAGAAACAGAGAGAAAATGCACCATTGGATAAAATCATTTACCTCTAATGTTTTATTTCACCTCTACGGTTTTCAGTGTACTAGAGAGCTGTTTAATCAGACTGTTACCAAATCAAATAAATGACTCTTTAGTGATTACTGAACTATTTATTGATGGAGTTTGAGAGAACTCCTTTTAAAAAGTAAGCCTTTTTGAATAGTTTGTAGAAGTCCATCCTAATATATAAAATGGAATAGAATGCATTTGCCACATAATAGCTTAGTGTTTTTTTAATTTCTGTATTGTGATGAAACAACCAGCCTTTCTAGAATGTAGCCAGTCCTTTGTTTCTCAGAAGCTATGCAGACTTGTGGCATTCAGTCCTAATGATGCCGTAACAGTGTTTCTCTGGTTCAGAAATGAGACATTCTTGTTTTGTCTCTGTTTGGGCACAGCTAAAAGTTTAACACTGTACATGGAGACAAACTGGCTTTTTTTCTGTGAATGTAATCTAGGAGACCTGTTGAGGTCCTTACTGGGTAGCTGACGGATTGAACTGGGCATCCAATATTAAAGGGTGGTACCATAGTTAGCAAGGGGGTTTACTCCAGCAGAGTTTTGTGGATCAGGAATTGTTTGTAGCCTAGATCTTGGAAAAGTGAACAAAAAGGATGTTGACTAAAGATAAAAAACAAAAACCAGGTGTTATCTTTAGACTCTGAGCTTTTGGGGTGGCAGTCAATATCTCTTCCATATTAGTATCTCCAGTGATGAGCATTGTCTGTTGGAGACACTCATTATACATTTCTTGAATAGAGAAAGGACTTACTGAACTTGTATGGAAGGTTCCTCTGTATGACAGAGGACTGTGTGCTCATGAGAAGCTGGACCATGTAGGTGAGGATGCTAAGGCTTCTGTTCCCATGGAAAAGTCCTTGAGATGGCTCAAGCTGCAGGTTCCTTTTCTTCTTGGACTTTGCAGGTATTCAAGGTGTCTCTAGTTAGAAGTTTTATGTTTTGTAATGGGCAAAAATAGTGCTAAAGTACATAGCTCTTGGCTGTTTATACAACATTCAGGGTCTCTCAGAACAAAAACGGTAAACAGATTTTAATAATAATAATAGCTAATACTTATATAGGGCCAAATAGTTCATAAGTATTTTCATGTACTAACTCATGTAATCCTCCCAAAAGACTTGTGAAGGAAGAAACTATGCTTGCCCGCTTGTAGAGGAGGATATTCGGTGTAGAATGGTTAAACAATTTCTCCAAAGTTATATCTAAATTAAGTGCTGAAGCTAGCTTTTGAAAGTTTGGCTCTAGCATTTGTTTTTTAACCATTAAGCCAAGCATCAAATTCTTGCTCCCACATTTTTTTTTAACCAAAGAAATATCTTAACAAAATGACCCCTTTGGAGGGGGAATATACATGCATATGTGTGTGTGTCTGCATGCACATGCATATGTGTTTCTGTATGTGTATGAGGCCAGGATGAGGACCAAGATGTCATTTTTTTCTCTAAAGTGGTTCATATATTGTAAGTGATTTAATTGAGGGAAGATATAATTGTATGAGCTAAAACATTTAAAAGTGTATAAATAGGTGTGTCTCCACAAAGGCAAACATTCCTCTAATTCCTAAACAGTTTTTACTTTGAACTGACTTGAATATACCTAATATTTTACTGTCCTGATGATTAAAGTATGAGGAATGAATTAATAACCAAGTTCAAAGATGTGTATTGTTACCATGCAGATCTGTTAATTACCCCATCAGTGTGAACTAAAGAAAATGAAATTAAGTTGCATTAAGAATGTGCTCAGTTATATATAAAGATTCACTTCCTGATAATAAGAATGCTTATATAATTATATGGTCTACTAAAACAATTATGAGATGTTATTCTTTCATTCATTTGACATGCATTTTTTGCTTCTTAGTATTTTCAAACTATGTATTTGGAGATAAATATTGCAGTCTGACTATAATGGTTGTTTAGATATTTTTTGGCCTGGAAGGAGGACGCTAGTTCATTTTATTAACATGTCCTTTGTCTGTGGAGGGTCCTCCACAGTGCCATTTTAGTAAAATACTGGATCTTTACTAAACCATGGTACCAAAGACAAGGTGACATTCTAGTCAGCTAGTGGACTTCTTGCCCACTCCTGACAAGCAAAATAAAGTAGGATCGGGTAAGGGAGGTAATGGCCCTGAGTTTAGTCATTTTTATGGTTATGCTAAATCAGCTTCTCTTAAGAGAACCTCCTTCCTTTCCTTTTTCTGTTTAAATGAGGGGAGTATGATATGACTGTTCTAGCACACTCAAAATTAGATGTGTGATCAAGTACTGATCTGCAGGAAATTCTTAATCCTGTCTGATGTTTCCTATTAGTCTTTTTCCTTTTCTGTCATAATGTTGGAATGTTAGCCAGCTCCTTTGTTTTGTTATTCCCTCGCTGTTTAAGGCAGAGTTCTTCTGTACAAGAACCGCTAAGTGACCCTCATGTTGTCTTCAAAATGTAGTCAGAATCAGAAGTAGAGAGTGTGAGTTCATTGTGAGTTAACAGTCTGTTATTCAAAAGTGCAATACGAAAAATGATTTTGATTTTATTCCATTTCTGGGACTCTAATTTTTTCCAGAGGAGTCTAGAATAAAGTATTGTATTGGTCCAATTGCTTGGGATACACTAAGATTGTTACTAGAGAGGGCTTTGGTGTAAAACCCTCAATGTAGAATTCTTTAATGTTCTTTTGGGTCATTGAACACCTTCTACCTTAATGCTTGACATGGACACAACTGAAATTATTCCAAGGTCCAGATCACTCAGCAGTTTTACTAATGCTTCAAGTTAGTGGAATTTTATTTTTCCCCCTAATGCTTGTTTTACAAAATGAAACACAGTATATCTTAGCAGACATTGTAAAATCAATTTTGGAACCTCTTTTATCAAAATAAATTAATATAAATTTAATTTCATGAAGTATTTGTATGTACAATTACAAATATGAAATATGTCTATACATGTATCTTTGCATGCACTTAGATCTTATTTGAGGTATAAAACATGAAACTAGAACTAATGTGTTCTATAAAAATATTTTTTATTTTTTAAATTTTATAGAAACAGTAAGGGTAAAAATTTAATTTTATTAAAAATATTCTTATAACTATAATTAGTACTAAAATTTTGCTTTAACCTAAGCTTAAATGCTTTATTTGCTAGAGTCACTTGTTAAGACACTAAAAGTTTTACAAGATGTCAAGGTAAAAAAGATACCATTTCAAAAAGTAAAAAAAGCATGCTGAATTTTCTCTTTTGCTTTATAAAACAAGGAAGAACTTTATGTAGATTTCTACAATTCATAATTCAATTGCCATTAAATGGCATTCAATTTCTATTTTAGATTATCATGACTTCAAGACACAATTGTTTTCCAAAATGAATTTAATGTGGGGTGTATTTATGTAATAGATTAAATATTATAGCTGTTAATGTGATTGGAATTGAAAAAATATGGTATATATAAAGAAAGAATGAAAATGTACAACTATTGGATGTTGATAGAAGCATTCCAATTAAGAAAAGTATTTTTTATGATAAACTCGTGTATATTTTTATAATGTACTTTTTAATAATATATTCTGATTTTTAACTCTCTTTTATAATGTACTTCTATATATTTTTTCTTGGGAAATCTTGATCTTGTATTAACAATTGCATAAATATCTTGCTGCCTGGCATGGTGGCTCACACCTGTAATCCCAGCACTTTAGATACCTAAAAGCAGAATTTAAAAATTTTACTAAAAATAGCATTTTTTCTGTAAATTTTTAAGTATCTAGTAAAGAAAACTAGAATATATCCCTATCTCACTTTATATGTCAAAATGAATTACAATTGGAGTAAAGTATTATATATAAAAATAAAATATTTAAAAATGTAGGGGAAGAGTTACTTAGTCCAGGAGTTCTAGATCAGCCTGGGCAGTGTAGTGAGACCCTGTTTCTACAAAAAAGTTATTTAAAACTTAGCTGGGTGTGGTGGCACATGCTTGTAGTCTCGGCTACTGAGGAGGCTAAGGTGGGAGGATTGTTGAGGATTGTTTGAGTCCAGCTGGTCAATGTTCAAAAGAGCTGTGATCATGCCGCGGCACTCAAGTCTCACAACAGAGCAAGACCCTGTCTCAAAAGAGAAAAAACCAAAACCAAACCAAACCAAACAAAAATAAATAAATTTCTTGGTATGCAAGGGTAATTTGGGGTTGATAAGTTGGAGAGAGATGGAAAGATACATAGATACCTATATCTACATAGATAGAGCTCTCTCTATATATACATATGGATACAGATATAGAGATATATCTACATGTAGTTAGATATATATCTAAGAAAAATATATATCTAAACAGCCATAGATATCTATCTATTAATATCTATATATCCATATCTATCTCTACATTTTAACTTAAAACTTTATACACATATAAACCTACAGTTCTATATTGTAGCTAAGATTAAAAAGCTACTCAGGAAAAGACCTGAGCTGTCCTTTGATGGTATCTGGTGACATTTCATATTTGACATGTTTGCTATTGGTGTTTGCATTGGTGAATTCTTCCACTGGAACGTTTATTTCTTCATGGTTTGCCACTCACCTAAAAGGTTTTCTTTCTGGATAATAATCCCTCTCTGCTTTCTTCCTCTTTTAGCCCAGAGTTTCCTAAGAATTTAAAAGGGATTGTAGTCAGCTTTACTTACCTTTCACAGAATAGCAACTCAAGAAATAAATGCTAAGAGAAAGAATAAAAGTATGTAAAAAATAAACTAGAAGCATAGTTATCTAAGACAATCAATAACTGGACAAATCAAGAGTCAACATTTTACTTAATGGTTTAAAAATGGTATCAGTTCTTACTAGTTAGGAAGAATAAATAATGCTTATTACCTCCACTGTTTTTTAGTCTTGTTCTGGAGAATATAACCCATATGTAATGACAAAAACAAGAATTATGGCCTGTTGAAAAGGAATAGATGAACTTATCAGATTTTTTCAGAAAATAAGTTTATACTAAAAAAGGAACATCAAAACCTATTATAAATATTAAAAGTATAATAAGATGATTAGCTATAAATAAATATGTAAAAATAAATATTTTTTCTATAATTCAGCAATAACAAATCTGAAAATGATCTATTTCTTAATGTCAATTAAATATATAATAAGTACTTTGGGAGGCCGAGGCAGGTGGATCACGAGGTTAAGAGATTGAGACCATCCTGGTCAACATGGTGAAACTCTGTCTCTACTAAAAATACAAAAAATTAGCTGGGCATGGTGGCATGTACCTGTAATCCCAGTTACTCAGGAGGCTGAGGCAGGAGAATTGCCTGAACCCAAGAGGCGGAGGTTGTGGTGAGCCAAGATCATGCCATTGCACTCCAGCCTGGGTCACAGGAGTGAAACTCCGTCTCAAAAAAAAAAAAAAAACTCAGTAAATATATAATAAGTACTATAGCTTAACCAGAAATGTACAGGATCTATTTAAGGAAAGAGAAAAATAAGTACAATCATTTTTTAATATTAATATTAATACAAAAGAATGAATGAGTTGATAGGTAGCTAAAAGCAGAATTTTAAACATTTACTAAAAGAAAGCTTTTGTGTTTTTGTAAATTCGTAAGTATCAAGGAAAGAAAACTAGAATATGTCCCTATATCACTTTATATGTCAAAATAAATTACAAATGGAGTAAAGTATTAAGTATAAAAGTATAGAAAATGAATGGAAAATAAAAGTAAGTTACAAATTTGGGGCAAGGAAGCCCAATTATAAAAAGCGAAGGCAGACAACATTATTGGGGGGAAAATTAGATTTTAAAATAAAAATAGATACCCTTTTTACATTTAAAAATAACATTTGAAATCCAATTGTTTAAAAAAAAAGGTAAATGACTGTAACGCAACAGACAATGAACCCTTAATGTGGAAAAAACACTTACAAACCAATAATAATGATGCACAAATGAAAAAAGTATCCAAATGAAGAACTATGATAGAAGTTCACTCAGTATGGATTAAAGACTTAAACATGAGACCTAAAACCATAAAAACCCTAGAAGAAAAGCTATGTAATACCATTCAAGACATAGGCGTGGGCAAAGACTTCGTGACTAAAACACCGAAAGTAATGGCAACACAAGCCCAAATTGCCAAATGAGACCTAATTAAACTAAAGAGCTTCTTCACAGCAAAAGAAACTATCATCAGAGTAAACAGGCAACCTACAGAATAGGAGAAACTTTTTGCCCCCTATTAATCTGAAAAAGGGCTAATACCTAGAATCTGCAAGGAACTTAAACAAATTTACAAGAAGAAAACAACCCCACCAAAAGGTGGGCGAAGGATATGAACAGGCACTTCTCAAAAGAAAACATTTATGCAGCCAGTAAACAAGAAAAAAGCTCATCATCACTGGTCATTAGAGAAATTCAAATCAAAACCACAATGAGATACCATCTCATGTCAGTTAGAATGACGATCATTAAAAGATGCTGGAGAGGATGTGGAGAAATAGAAATGCATTTACACTGTTGGTGGGAGTATAAATTAGTTCAACCACTGTGGAAGACTGTGGTGATTCCTCAAGGATCTAGAATCAGAAATATCATTTGACCCAGCAATTCCATTACTGGGTATACAGTGCTGTTTATTGCAGCACTGTTCACAATATCAAAGGCTTGGAACCA
This sequence comes from Leontopithecus rosalia, assembly GCA_028533165.1. Taxonomy (NCBI): domain Eukaryota; kingdom Metazoa; phylum Chordata; class Mammalia; order Primates; family Cebidae; genus Leontopithecus; species Leontopithecus rosalia. The sequence goes on from CM052666.1 coordinate 7,276,804, forward strand.
ACCCAAATGCACATCAATGATAGACTGGATAAAGAAAATGTGGCACATATACACTATGGAATACTATGCAGCCATAAAAAAAGGATGAGTTCATGTCCTTTGCAGAGACATGGATGAAGTTGGAAACCATAATTCTCAGCAAACTAACACAGGAACAGAAAACCAAACACCAAGTATTCTCACTCATAAGTGGGAGTTGAACAATGAGAACACATGGACACAGGGAGGGGAACATCACACACTGGAGCCTGTTGAGGGTGGGAGGTAGGGGAGGGAGAGCATTAGGAGAGATACTTAATGTAGATGATAGGTTGATGGGTGCAGCAAACCACCATGGCACGTGTATACCTATGTAACAAACCTGGACATTCTGCACGTGTATCTCAGAACTTAAAGTAAAATAATTTAAAAAATAAAGTTCAAAGTCAGTATTTGTCTTGGAAATACAAAGTAAAACTAAAATAAGATTTTATTTTAAATCTATTGAATGCTAGTTGGTGTCTTTCAGAACTGCCAGGCCAACCTCTCCTAATGCTAGAAATGTTTTGCCTGACATGGGTTGAAAACTATAAGGTATGGAAAGGGAATTACATAACTTGAGAAGTTTCTTGCAGTGATCTCAGAAATGAAATGGCAGTTAGACGGCAATTTTACTTCATTAATTTATAAATTTATGCACTATTTCAGAGTTTTGAGATCATGCAATTCAATGTCTCCATGTCAGACTAGAAACCCATGGGTTATTTCGTGCAGGAAATGAGCACGATAGCACGTATATGTTTCATAAAGTATCTGGTGGATATTACTTTTTTGATTCTTTATCATTTGAAGTTTGTAAAGCATGATCAGTCTTTATAAGGGTAACATTTAGACAACCACAGATTTTAATTGTTCTAAGGAGAAAATGGGGGATTATTTAAAAAGATGGAAAGAAACATTCTTTGAGCTAAAAGCAGACCCACCATCTGACCCAGCAATCCTCTTACTGGGTATATACCCAGAAGAATATAAATCATTCTACCATAAAGATACATATATGTGGGTGTTCACTGCAGCACTATTCACAATAGCAAATGCACAGAATCCACCTAAATGCCTATCAGTGACAGACTAGATAAAGAAAATGTGGTACACATATAGCAGGAAATACCATGCAGCCAAGAAAAAGAAGATCATGTCTTTTGCAGGAACGTGGAGCTGGATGCCATTATCCTTAGCAAATTAATACAGGAACTCAAATCCAAATACTGCATGTTCTCACTTGTAAGTGGGAGTTAAATGATGAGGACTAGTGAACACAAAGGAACAACAGACACTGGGGTCTATTTGAGGGTGGAGGGAGGGAAGGGAAAGGAGCATAAAATATAACTATTGGGTATTGGGCTTAATTCTTGGGTGATGAACCCCCATGATACAAGTTCATGTATGTATCAAACTTTCACATGTACCCCCAAACCTAAAATAAAAGTTTTTATAAAGCACGTTTCTTTGTTTTATACAGATCAAAATGAAATCATTTCTCAATACTTCTTGTACATTAAAGCACATTATTCTTGTTTTTATCCTGCAGTACTTCCCGACTTTTTATCCTAATCTATACTTCCATTGTAATTTTTAGAATGCGAATCTAATATTTCTTGAAATCTTTTGTAGTAAGCAGCTGAAAAAATTGAATTTTCAAAAGCGAGAAATAATATATGTTTAAATAATAAGGTAACACAACTTTGGTATTCTAAAAAATAGATGTTTGGGGATTTATTCCAGGGCACTCATATTTTCAGGTTAGTTTTCAATTGTTATTTTGTAAAGTATAATCGATGTAGATTTTGTTATTCATGTATTTATAGAGCTGGTTAGCCATAAATATTTTATGAATGGAGACTTTTCTAGCACCACCTAATGGCAGTCAAGTAAAAAGAAAAAGCTTTTCTAATTTAGGAACTGTTTTGCATAATTTAAATTAAACTGTATAACCAGAGTTACTTCTATGTGAAACTGAACTTTTACATTCCCTAATGCACCAACTAGACACTGGAAATCCATCTCTGAGCAATTGGATTAGGCAGGAATGAAGCAGAAGGGATATTTGATCATGAAGCCAAAGGGTTTCTGCTGTCTTTATGTGTGCAAGAATAAGAAAATACCTAGGTAATAGAATATATGAATTTTATGTGAAGATTTTCTTTTTAATCTCAGGAGCCAATTCATTGAGACTCCTGAAAAGAGCATATTTTGACTATTGTATTGGCATATTTTATTTGTCTTGTTTTTCAGTAGTTATGGCTTTGACCAATGCTATTGGTTTATTAAAGCATTTTTTTAAGTTTCTGTTAGATATCCTTTAAACTGAGTCATATCATTCTGATCATCATATTAGAATGTTTTTGTTAAATATGAGTCAAAGAACATGGTTTAGATCCATAACTCTTAACTCAGGCTCTACCTACTTATTTCATATGTTTCCTAGCAGGATTTGAAGAATGTGTTTTCTACCGTATCCCTAGGATTGAGATTAATGGATTTGGTTAATGTGTCTGAAGGAGAAGGAGAATTTAGGAATAGGACCAGATTCTGATACTTTTCATCCTTGTCTTAACACTTTGGTTTGATACTTCCTTCTATGATATAAAGAGGGAATACTAGGTGGACTGCAGATACAGGAAGGTTTTTGTTTTTTTTGTTTTGTTTTGTTTTTGAGATGGCATCTCACTCTGTCACCCAGGCTAGAGTGAAGTGGCATGACCTTGGTTCACTGCAACATCCACCTCCAGGGTTCAAGTGATTCTCTAGCCTCAGCCTCCCAAGTAGCTGAGATTACAGGTGTGCCACCACGCCCAACTAATGTTTGTATTTTTTAGTAGAGATGGAGTTTCACCATGTCAGCTAGGCTGGTTTTAAACTCCTAACCTAAGGTGATCTGCCTGCCTTGACCTCCCAAAGTGCTCGGATTAGAGGCATGAACCACTGTGCCCGGCCAGTTACAGGTAGTTACAAAAATCAACAAGAAAGAGATAGTCTGGTGGTGGTAGTAGTTTCCAAAAGTGCCTTCTCTCAGACTGCATTTTCTTCCCTTCTATGAACATTTATTTATTGATGCCCTGTAATGCCCTTCACTTCATTGTGCACTCACTGAATTTTAATTCATTCTTCACAGTCCAGTTCAACCATCACAGCTTCTGTTAACTTTTTCTGTACATTAGTTTGCTCTCATTTCAACAAAATTTGTCACTGTTTTGCTGTGTTATACCTGTAGATTACATGTCTTTCTTGTACTGGATCTTTATAATATTTTGTACTCATTTGGATACAAATACTTCTACTATAGGATGGGTTTCCCTTAAAATAAGTGTTATACCTTTCTTATTTATCTTTATTTTTCAGAGCAAACATGTATTTTGCTGAAGGCAAAGGCAAGTGGATGGAACTAATGTATCCTTAAGTTATTGCCTATTGTTTATTTTCTCTAGTTTTATATTTTAATGTAGGTCGATGCTTTCATTTCTTCCTTTCATTAATCAATCTTTATTCCTGCTAAAAGTTAACTAGTATTTGTTGTTAGTTTTTCTGTTTTGTTTTGTTTTAGAGACAGGGTCTTACTATGTCACTATCTTGCCTAGGCTGGACTCAAACTCCTTGGTCCAAATGATCCTCCTGCCTTGGGCTCCCAAATAGCTGAGACTATAGACATATGCTGCTGTGCCTAGCTGGGTTTTTGTTTTGTTTTGTTATTTTTAACATCATATAATACTTGATTGACTTTTCTAAACCCATGGATCAATATCTGTTTTTAATGTAAAATATTGTTAACCTTGTTATTGAAAACGAAAAAGAGAATGTCTGGCTTAAAGGCTATTCTAAATTTTTGAAAAATTCTTATGAGAATATGATCATCTATATAAAGGATACATCTGGAAAATACAGATATGTTTTTAAGAGAGATTCAGAATTTACAAGAAATATTTCTTGAATATGAAGATGAGTAGACAATTGAACAAATATGTAGATAAATATATCAATCTTTATAAAATATAAAATACATTAAAAAGAGAAAGAATTATCACTGCTGTCACTTAACCCTGTTGCAGAGGTCCCACTAATGCAATAAAAAAATAGGAGTTTAAAAGTTGAACATAAATTGATCAGTTGATTATTATTTTCTGATACTATTTCCTGAAAATCCAAGATAATTCATTGAAAATTTAGAACTAGTTGAACAGTCTACAAATGGACTAGTGTCCAGAGAAATATTTATAAAGCAGTTGCTTTCCTGTTCTCACAAAATTACTCATAATATAAATAGAAACTTCTCTTTCAAATTGGGATGTAGAAGGGTGAGAAAGAAATTCATGTGCATGGCAACAACAAGAAAAAGCAGACTTAATAAATATGTTTTTTTCTGTGAGGCTATCAAGAGGCAGGCGATGCAGAAAACCCCTGCTGAACTGATTTTTAGAAAGAAAGAAATGCTTCATAGGTGATCAGAGTGCTGTGGCAGCTTCTATATCTGAGGCTAAGCATTTGTGCTGTTCAGACAGCAGAGGAGTATGCTACTATAGATGGGGATAATTTTTAGGGTCAAGGGGAAACCATCTAGCCTTAGAGAACAATGTGGCCTAGTAAGATGAAATGAGATCTAGAAGTCTAAATGCCAAAGCAAGCAACTCAGCCCCAGGTTCCATTATTATTCTCCACACTTGAATTTTGCCAGGATAATGTCGGTTGAAGAGGCCTTAGAAGTAGATTCCTCTGAAATCTTGCCATGATTGGATTCCAGAATTATGAAGAAATTTAATCCAAATATGAACCAAAAATATTTATAATCCCAGCCAAGTCCCCCTGATAGCTCAAATATGGATAAGACCAAATTGATGGCATCCTCAATGGTTGAAGTTTGGGCTAAACAGGTGAACTAAATATGATTAAAGCCCAACTTCAGTTCTACATAGTCAGTAGAAATATAGCCACAGATTACCAAATTACTGTAAATTAGAAAGCAAAACATTTAAAGCAAATATTGTCAACATTTTTAAAAACATAAAGGTAAAATTCATATAATGGGTGAAAAGATGAAATATCTTAAGAGATAAAGGGTAGCTCTAAGAAGAAATAAAATGGAAATTCTAGATCTTAAAAGTATAAAGCTACAATAAAAACTTTATTGGATAGGTGTAGTAGCAAATTGGTCAGTGCAGAATAAAAGATGAATGTATTTAAACACTTCATTATGAAGTGACCAAACAAAAAAGAGAAAAAAGATTGAAAACATAAACAGATCAATACCATGTAGAATAATATCAGGAAATTTAACATACATGGAGATGTGGGTTCCAGGAAGAAGAAATAGGCAGAAAAAATATTTGAAGAAATTACTGTTGCTAAATATTCAAATTTGATGATTAAATAACCTAAAAATTCGAGAAAGTCAATGAATTCAAGTAGAATAAATATAATAAAATCACATATTAGGTAGTCATAATCCAATTTCAAAAAACAAAAATTAAGGAAATTAAACCTTAAAATCAGCTAGAGAAAAAGAAAAAGACATTATATAGGAGAGAACAATGAAAGGAGTGAAGGCTATCATTTCATCAAAAATAATTGAGGCTGGAAGATGATAGAATACCTTTAGAAGCTTTAAAACATCACTCTCAACTCTATATTCAGTAAACATATTATTCAAAAAATAAGTCGAAAGACGTTTTTAGATTAAAAAATGAGTTACTATATCATGAACAATCTTGCATTACAAGAAGTGCTAAAAATATTTTAGGCTAAAAATATACCAATGATAACTCAAATGTGAGGAAAGAATGAAGGAAAAAGGAAATTAAACATGTGAATTAAGAGAAAATCTTGTTAAAAATTCTTTTGGAGGTATTTGACTAATTAAAACAAGAAATTTAAATATATTCTGCATATATATAAAATTAATATTAAACTACATATACAAAAGTAAACTATGAAAAAATAGCACAAATGATTGACCAATGGTAAATGAAAATATGTTGCTATAAGTGTCTTATATGTGAAGTAGTATAATGTTAATTTGTGATAGTATGTGAGTTAAGAATGCATATGATGATCCTTAGCCATTTTAAAAAGTCTAGGTAAAGAGCTGAAAAAGATAGCAAAATGTGAGAGAACTCTTCTAATCCATAACAAGATAGGGAAACCACAGCAAAGGAGCAAATAGTAAATAACAAAAAAAAAAAAAAAAAAAAAAGAAGTGAGAAAAGAAAGAATTCAAACAGCAAGATGGTAAAATTAAATTCAAACCATATTAATGATTATGTTGAATATAAATGCACATAGCACAATTAAAAAACAGAATGGATTATTAAACTAGCTAAACAGGCAAGACTCTTATATGTACTGGGTACAAGAAACATACTTTAAGTATAAAAACACAAATCGCTTAAAAGTAAAATATAGCAAAAGCCATGAAACATCTATCATAAGAAAATAGCAGTGGCAATATTTATATCAGCCAAAATAACCTTTAAGACCAGTAATATTACTAAAGAGATATCTTATAATGATAGTCCGTTGATTAAAAAGAAATTATGCGCCGGGCGCGGTGGCTCACGCCTGTAATCCCAGCACTTTGGGAGGCCGAGGCGGGTGGATCACGAGGTCAAGAGATCGAGACCATCCTGGTC
>CM052666.1:7283962-7319930 GCA_028533165.1 Leontopithecus rosalia
AGCCTCCTGAGTAGCTGGGATTACAGGCATGCACCACCGTGCCCAGCTAATTTTTTGTATTTTTAGTAGAGACAGAGTTTTACCATGTTGAACAGGATGGTCTCGATCTCTTGACCTCACGATCCACCCGCCTTGGCCTCCCAAAGTGCTGGGATTATAGGCGTGAGCCACCACGCCAGGCAAATAACACATTTCTAAATGCCCTACCAATCAAAAAAAAGGGAATTTTTAATAATTAAAAATAAAATATAACATGAGCTTTTTGGAATGCAGCTCAAGTCATGCCTGGAGAGAAATGTATAGGTTAAATGATTATCTTAGAAGAAAGAAATCCGAGCTTTCCTAAGCTTCTTATTAAAACAGGCAAAAAAGAACAAACTAAACCCAAAGTGGTAAAAATCTTAAAATATTAGGACAAGATAGAAACAGAGGACAAAGCCTAAAATTGGTTTGCAAGCATAATGGGTGTTGGGGAGCAAAGGGTGGTAGAGGAGAGAGGGAGGGGGAGAGAGGAAAGGAGAGGAAGAGAGAAAAATATTTTGGATTAATTAAAACAATCTATCAATATGATTTATCACATTAATAGAGGAAACTAGCATAGCAAAATATCATCTCAATAGAGTTGAAAAAATTTCACAAAATTTTACATGTACTCATAATGAAAACTTTCAGCAAACTAAGAATAGGAGGGTGAAGGACCACTACAAATATTCCACAGCTTATATATAATAGCATATAATATATACATATAATATAATGGTGAAATAGTGCATGTTTTGTTTTTAATATAGGGATCAAGTTTTCATTCAAATTCTATCAGTAGTTTTAGCCACTGCTAAAACAATACAATAACATAAAATTCATAAATATTAAAAAGAAAATGTATTTGTCATTGACATATTTTATGTTTATGCTTTAAAAAATCTTTGAAAAAGTATTAGAACTAATAAATGAACTTAGGTTGCAGAATACAATGTTAATATAAGTAAAATTAATCAAATATACTAGCAATAAACAATTTTTTAAAAATATATTTGGATTTAAAAACATTCAAAATACAGCACTTAAATTTAACAAAAGGAAAAGATTTGTATAGCCAAAGCTATAAAATGTAACTTAGATAAATCAATGTAACCCTAAATAAATGAAGATTTATCATATTTGTGGATGAAAAATAAAATGTTGTTAAAATAACCATTTTCCTCAAGTCAATTTATTTATTTAATGTAATTCCAATCAAAATTCCAGCAAGCTTTTTTGCAAAATTCCCAACTTGATTCTATATGTTGAAGGATATGTGTGAGACCTAGAATATCCAAAATACTATTGAATAAACTATTTAAAAATTGAAGAACTTAGCCATTTTAAGACTTAAAATAAAGCCTTAACAATCAAGGTTTTTATAATATTTGTATAAGCACTGGCAAATTAATCAGAAATAGACTCAGACTTCCGATGTCAATTAAAATTTGATGGAGCTAAGGCAATTCAATGGGGAGAGTATAATCTGTTCAACAAATAGTACTGTATAATGTGTAGTAGTAAAAGTTTGACCCTTACCTCACATCATGCATTCAATTTAATTTGAGCTGGGTTCATAGACCTAATAAATAAAAGCTGAAATTATAAAGCTTCTAGAAGAAAAATGAGAAAATATCTTGGTCATCTTGGTAAAGAGTTCTCAGACAAGATACAAACAAAGCACTAACGATTAAAAATTACAAATTTGGCCAGGAGCGGTGGGATGTGCCTGTAATCCCAGCACTTTGGGAGGCCGAGGCTGGTGGATGATGAGGTCAGGTGATTGAGACCGTCCTGGCTAACTCAGTGAAACCCCTTCTCTACTAAAAATGCAAAAAATTAGCAGGGCATGATGGCATGCACCTGTAGTCCCAGCTACTCAGGAGGCTGAGGCAGGAGATTGAACCTGGGAGGCAGAGGTTGCAGTGAGCCAATATTGTGCCATTGCATTGCCTTTTTTTTTGGGGGGGGGGACTCTGTCTCAAAAAAAAAAAGGTGAATTCAACTCCAACAAAAAATATTAAGAAAATGAAAAGATGAGTCAAAGACTGGATAGACTAGGTATATGTTTAACTTAGAAAATGCCAAGCAGTTTTCCAAAATGATTGTTTAGTTTTGCATTTGCATTAGCAATATATGAGAGTTTCAATCACATCACATGTTCCACAGAATTTGGTGTTTTTAATTTTAGCCATTCTAGTGAGTATAGAGATGTATCTCATTGTAGTTTTAATTTGCAGTACCCTGATGAGTGATGAAACTGAATGTGTTTCTTGTGAGCATTGGTTACTTGCATATCAGGATTTCTAGTCAAGTGATTGGACGTTTTGCTCATTTTCCATTGGGTGGCTTGGGTTTTTATTGAATCGTAGGATTTGTTTATATATTCTACATGTCAATTCTGAGACTTTGAATTTCTGATAGAATTTTAAAAATCTATGCAATTTTTCGCAGCTTTTTCATTTATACTAAGGACTTGTATTACAGGTTCCTTCTCTTTGTTTGGAATTTGGAAGGCAGAATTTTCATCAGCTGAAATGTGTTAGTTACTGTTTTCTTTTTGTTTTTACTGTAGCTTTGTTTGGCTATTACCTGACAATTTCCAATTGTTTTGAAATGTCTTACATGTTCCTGGGCCTCCAATAACTACCTTATGTTGACTAGGATAAAGGCTTTTGGATGGCTTTTTATGTTTCTTAGTTCAAGAGAGACACATTTGGTTTTTGATAAATATTTGTGTTGAAGTCTAGCATACATGCAGAAAAGTGCAAAAAGTAGTAGTGTACAGGTTGACCCATTTTTATAAACTGGACAGCCTTGAGTACCGAGACCCACAGTACAAAATAGAACACTCCTGGGCCCCCAGTGGGCCTGCCTAGTGCCCTTTCTAAATCGCAGCCAGGATTACTCGATCCTGACTTCTAACATCATAGATTGATTTTTGTCTGGTTTTGAACTTGATATAAGTGGGATCATACAGTATATATTCATTTGTTCTTAGTTTCTCTTACACAGTAGCATGATTGTGAGACTCGTGTAGAGTTGGGTGTAGCTATAATTTGTTCATTCTCATTGCTATATTTGTTGTTTCTACAGTTGAATGACATTTGCGTATGTTTCTGTTTGAAGGTGTAATGGAAGGTCTTGCTGTAAACATACTTGTATATCTTTTGATCCTATGCATTTGGGTGGGGCTGGATATATAGCAAGTAGTAGAATGGTTGGATCAAAAGATATACATATCAGAAGATACATGGATAATTTAATAAATACTGTCAGTTTTTCAAAGAGATTGTACACTCCAACTAGAAGTTTATGAATGCTGCATGTGTAGATATTATTATATATTATAAATTTAACATTTAACTTATTTAATATGTCCTATTATATAGTTATATGTAATATACCTGTGTGTATGTGTATATATACACCTATACAGTAGTTGCACATATTTGCCTACACTTTGTGCTTCCTTTTCATTTTAGACATTCTAGTGGATGGTAGTGGTATTGCACTGCATTTTACATTTCTCTGATGACTTATGATACTGACCATTTTCCGTATGTTATTTTCTGGCAATGTATCTTGGTATCAGATATATGAATTGCAAATATCTTTTCTCATTATGTCATTTGTCTTTTCATTCTCTTATTCATACCTTGTTAATTCTAACATGGTCTAATTTATCAACTTTTCCCTTTATATTACAGCGTCACCTTTATCATTTAAGAATTCTTTGCCTAATCCATGGCCCCGAAGGTGTATGATTTTTATGGTTAAATTTTTAAAGTTATAAAGCCTCTACTTGAAATTTAAATATTTCCATGTAGAACTTGGATTTTAAATATTTTTAGAATTTTAGGCCATGGACGTAAGTTTATTTTACACATCTCATGTATACCATTTGCACCAAGTAAGTGTCCCTTAAATGTTTCTTGAATGAATGAATATAGAGATGCAAGAAATGCTCTATTCTTTAAACACTAGAAACAAAAAAATTGAATTTTAGGACATTTCCTTTCTTACTCATTTTCTCATATAAGCATAAAACTTGGATATTAAATAATACATTTTAGAAAAACCCATGCACTTGCATATTTCTTAGTGCGTAATTTTTATAAGACTCCCAGGCATCACTTGTCTAAATATTCCTATAGTTCTTACTGATTTATTTTTATTCATCAGATTTCTCTTGACTTAAAGACAAGTAATTGTCTTTGCAGATGGAGCAATTATTGATATCTTCCAACAGACAATTCCTTGCTTTCATTCTCCTCTTTACTACCACATGGATGACTCCAACACACTAGTAGAGAGTTTTGCTCTCCTCATGTTCCAAATTATAGCTATTCTTTTGTGAAATAAGCTTGAACATGGAATAATTGAATAATTATTGAATTAATAATTCAATTGAATAATTTTATAGGAATAATTTGAATTCCTAAACATTGAATAATTTTATAGAAATAGGTTTTATTATAATATATGATACCAAATATCACAATTAAAAATGGTGACAGAGTGCTCATTTCGGCAGCACATATACTAAAATTGGAGTGATACAGAGATTAGCATTACCCCTGCACAAGGATAATGCACAAATTCATGAAGTGTTCCATATTTTTAAAAAAATGGTGACAGAAAGATAAGACTTCTCAAGTACAGTTACTCTCAACCATAAGGAGAGAAGCTTAAGAGAAGAAAACAGTTGGTCAAAATATAATTGTTCTCTGCTTAGGTTGCAGAATAGACTTTATGTCTGTGGTTCTGCTGGCAGATGCTTCTTTCTTTTATCTCCCTGGCCTACCGTAATCATCAATTTCCATGTCTCCCATTTTTTTCTCTATCAGATTTTTCTAATTAGTGTTCTGTACCCACCTTCTACTCATTCATTTCCTCAGTCCTTACCACCAAGCAGTCAGGAGTCTGTCCATTCTACTCAACTGAAAAAGATCATGTCATTACCAGCTCCATAAACTTTTCTTCAGTTCTAATTATTCTGGACCTATAGGAAGTGCTTACGCAGTTAGCTAACTGCCTCCTTAAAGTTCTCTCCTATCTAGCCTTCCATTTTACAATATTTTCTTGATCTGACTTTATTCTTGATCTTATTCTTTTTTTTTCTTAAATGTGGGCATTTCCATTAAAGGCTTTGGTTCTTTCTCTTCAACCTGTCTCTTAAACATGGCTTTTGATAGGTGATTGCCAATTTATTTTCCTAGCGCTATCTTCTCTTCTGAGATTTAGTTTCTCATTTCCAAATGACAAAGTTTTCTACATCATAACTTCAGTATTCCTAAAACTAAAGATAATTCCTAACCCCCAATTTCTTTCCTTATCTGGCATTTCTATTTCTGTTCATAATACCCCATTTCCCTCAATAATTGATGAAAAGAATGGACCATTTTGCCCCACTCCATCATCTCGTATCAATGTGTCTTAATGTGCCTTTCCTGAAATGTATAGATTTTATTCTTTCAATTAATTCGGTTACTTCTCTGTCTTTATCTTATTCTCCCAAAGCAGTGTCCTTCTGTGTAGCTAAATTATGTCTCCTCTCTATATTTCACCATCCATCTTGTTGTCCTAGTCTCGACTTTGAAAATCCTATTCCTGCCCTTGACACGAATTTTAATTTCTTCCGTTTACTTATGGGATAAGTTTCAAATGGGTGGCTCAGTCTTTTCAGTGTACTTATTAGGGAAGATGAGAGCGAACAATACATCTAGTAGCAGGAGTCCAAATGAGTTTGACTACTGAAAAGCGATTTGTTGGTGCAAACAATTCTATTCTGTGGTGTGGAAGAGTTGCCAGGAAGGACATCCTGAATCTGACAGCAAGAACACAACATTCAAGTGGGCAAGAATAAGAGAGTAACAGAGTGTGTAACAATGGGATATCAAAATCACTAGGACAAGTTTGTGGAAAACGGCCAAGAGCATAAAACGTAGAAGGTAGAGATGCGGAAGTCAAGAACGCCAGGATAAACTTGATTTTCCTTATTGCAAGTCTAAAGCCTCCATTCTAAATGTAACCTTTGTTGTGACTAAGGGAATGGCACTCTAAAATTAGAACAGGGCATTCATTTCCATCTTTGTCTTCTATACAACTTCTCAGGCCAGAATGTACAGATGTAGTCTCACCTGTTTCTCCAGATTTATCTCACTCCCTCCTTCACAACCAGCCTCCCTCAAACTTTCCATACCTCTAGGCCTTTGTAAAATTTCCCCCAAATCCTTCATATTCTCTGAAAACAAGCTCAAGCATTACGTTCTCTAAAACCGCCCTGTTTATTTTAATCAGGTATTTTGTATATATCCCTATACCATTTATCACAGCATATTATAGGTTTTTTTAATTGTCTTTTTTCTCAGCTGGAACTCAATGTCAGGTACGGGCTTATTAGTTTTTCTTCTTTGCTGTGTAGCAGAGTACTATTCAACAAATGTTAGTGTTCCACAGATGTATGTTGAAAAAGCAATAGTCTCATGTTCACCAAATGATGCCTGCTTTCCTGCCTTCAAACCTAGCTAGTGTTCTCTTACCTCTAATGTATGTTTCACTTCCTTTCTCTTCATCCAAACTCACAAAATATTTACGAAGTACGTCTAGAGGAATTAGACGTATTCTACTCAAATCAGTATTCATTCATTATTTGCTATGGTGTTCTTGAGCTGTTCTTTGATTTTCATATATGGTCTTGAGTTTATATTTGATTATCATGGGATAATTTGTCTATTAAGACATATACATTTAATATTTTAAACTGGAGATTCTTTGAAAACAGAGATTGTGTGTCTTTCCAGTTTTAAAACATTAAGCAAAAAGCCTTAGACACAGAAAGAGCTCCACAGTACGTGTTGAGTATGTGGGATACTGGGTAGAGTGGAGATGGGACTGTATAATGGTAGGGGGAAGGCATTCATAGAGCAGTTGCAACATGCTAAGCTGTGGAAATTTCTATGAGAAAAAAGCATTGTATGTCCTATGCAGGGCTGGTATGTCTTCTGAAGGGTTAGTAAAGATCCTGAAATTCTGAAGGTTGCAAACCATTTGGTGATAGGATGGTATTTCAGCACATTACTTCTATAGGCCACTTCATGACAGGTCTTTCCAATATTAGCTTCTGTTACTGAACTGATGACTCTTTAAACTTCATAAATATTTTAAGCAAGACCCTCTATGTTTCTTTCACTCATGTCAAAAACCCATTTATTTTTATGACTCTCTGATAATGTTTTCACATTGATACTCTAAGTATCCAATTTTGGGTTGACAATATGTCTTTTTAGGTTGATGAGTTTTGCATAAATTTAAACTTCATTATATATTGATTAGCAGAAATGCAGGCATAAGATTCCGAATACTGATTGGCATTTAAAATGGATATATTTAAAACCAAATGGCCGAGACCATGCCAGGACATTGCTGTGTATAATTTCCTGACTGTACTCACTACATCATAAATAATAATGAAAGTAAATGTACATTTATCAGAAAGAATCAACAAAACCCCGGCACTGATTTGCTGATCACACTTGTCTTACCAGGCATTAAGGCCAGCTTTCGAACAAAGGTGCCTGAAGGTTTGATTGTCTTTGCTGCATCACCTGGTAATCAGGAAGAGTATTTTGTACTTCAGTTGAAGAACGGACGACTTTATTTTCTTTTTGATCCTCAGGTAAATGAGTAATTACAAGAATTAATATTTTTAAGAATTTAGTAGCTGCAAAGTACTGAGGTAAACGGTTCTGTTTTCACACTAAATCTTTATCCAAAACTTATAAGGTAAGTACTATTATTACCCCCATTTTGCCAATCAAGAAAATGAAACTTACAAAAGTAATGTGACTTATCCTCAGCTAAAATATCAGAGCTAACTTTTAAATTATGGTCTGACAGAATTTATGTGTTTAACAACCAAAATGCCACTTTATAATGAAGATTAAAACTTTTACATCAATTTAAAGAGATCTATTTTTATTTTTCTTGATAGCAAAAAATCATGTCTCCTTTCCTTTCTTCCCTTTCTTTTTCATTGTTTCACCAGAAAATATTTAAGTGGCTATCTGTTACTATTGTGCTGGGCATGGCAGACTGCAATAGTTTTAAAGTTAATATGCCTATGCCCCTGTGAAACAATCTGCAAAGGATACAGTAAAATGGTCCATTTAAAATGTTTCTAAACTCTATGAAAATTAAAATTTAGGATGCTATATATTATAGGAACATAAAATAAAGAAATAAAGTGTTTTCTGAGTTGTCCATTTTCTCTGGAAATATGATACTTAACTGAGAAACAAATCAATGAGGAAAACTCCATGTCTGAGCTCCAAAGACCGTGATTTTAGCTACAATCATGGTCAGGACAAGAGCATATGTCTGTATTAGCGGGTGTATATTTCAGATGGGGCAGTGCAGGGGAGATACTGATCTCCACATGGGAAGGTGCTGATCATAAAGTTTCCAGACAGAGTGAGCAGCAAATATTAAGTGTCTGAGGAGGATAAGAACATGGCACATTCAGTACACTTAGATGAATCTTATATGGCTGGGAAGAGAGACAAATGGAAAGGTGGTAGATTGAAAAGCTGGGTAGAAATCAAGTCATTTAGGGCCTTGTGAGCAAATGTGAGGATTTGAGTTTTTCCTAAGCTCAGTGGGAAAGCACTGAACAGTTGTATTCACTTTAGTTGAACAAATATCAGTGAGCATTTGTTATTAGGTATTGCAATAGCCCTGTGAGTAGTTGAGAAATGAGTAAGACTAAGTAAAATATATTAGCTTTCCACTTTTTCAGCTCTTCAACTTAAAACTGATTATCAGTCACACATTATGCTTGCTAAATAAATGTTTTACATTTTATTCATAAAGCAGGTACAAGATTCAGCCTCTGTATCCAAGTTGCATCTAGGATCATGGACTAAGCGATCTGGCTGAGGATCTCAGCTTCCTGCACCCTGGAGATCCATTGACCTTGGAGAGGAAAAGGCAGGGCCTATTATACTAAGTGTATCTGCGGACCCTGACAGGCTCAAGATGCAGGCCAAGGCCCCCCTGCTTTATGAAGCTGGGAAAGCCACACAGTGGCCACTTGAGGGGCCAGGGGCAGAAAGGCTCCCTCCTTATGACTTGGTAAGGGCCTGCTAACTCCCTGGCTGATGCACTGTAGGTCCTCAGACATAAGGATTTCTGAGCATCCCCTAGTAATGCAGCTTCTTAAAGGATGCCAGCAGGTGGGCAGTGAGTAAGCAAAAGGAAATAACATCACACCTAAGCAGATCCAGGAGCCAGAGGGAAAGGAAGAAGTAGCAGCCATCGCAGAAGGCAAGGCAGATGGCAACTGAAAAAAAATAGCAGCTGAAGTTGATTCAATTATATAATGGAAAATATTATTTTTCATTTGAAAACTTTAAGTAGATTAATTAGAGGAGAGACACTTTGAGCCTCAGATTAGTAGGTCAGAAGATTAAGTTGAAGAAATCTCTCAAAATACAAAATAAAATGTGACCAAACAAGAAAGACAGGCACGACTACTATCACAAGAAGAGATTCGGAAGGAGAACAGAAGCACATGCTCAAGAAAAAGAGAAAAAAAGAAAAGGCTGAAATGAAAAATAGGAGAGAATATCTGATTTAAGAAGGAATTTGTTATAAATCCATTGAAAAGACTCATCAGTTTCCTAGTTAAGCAAAGCTAACACTTCCATGAGACCTCTTTGTGCCAGGCATTATTCTAAGTGCTCTCTCTATACAGAAATGTGTACATTTACATACATACTTACAGCTATACACACACACACCTACACATGCATGCACACTCCTTTGAACTTTGCAGCAACTCTATGAGGTAGATACTCTTTTTTTAAAATTTATTTATTTTACTTCAGGTGCATACTGTATCTGGCATTTCTCCCCATGTTATCCCTCCCCACCTCCCGCTACCTTTCCCCCACTGCCCCCAACTGCCCCCAGTGTGTGATGCTCCTCTCCCTGAGTCCACATGTTATCGTTGTTCAACACCCATGTATGAGTGAGAACATATGGTGTTTGGCTTTCTTTTCTTGTGTCAGTTTGCTGAGAATGATGGTTTCCAGATTCATCCAAGTTCCTACAAAAAACATGAACTTACCATTTTTATGGCTGCATAGTATTCCATGGTTTATATGTACCACATTTTCTTTGTCCAGTCTATCATTGATGGGCATTTGGGTTGGTTCCAGGTCTTTGCTATTGGCTGCAATGAACATACGTGTACATTTGTCTTTATAGTAGAACGATTTATAGTTCTTTGGGTATATACCCAGGAATGGGATTGCTGGGACAAATGGAATTTCTATTTCTAGATCCTTGAGGAATCACCACACTGTCTTTCACAATGGTTGAACTAATTTGCACTCCCACCAACTGTATAAGAGTGTTTCTGTTTCTCCATATCCTCTCCAGCACCTGTTGTCTCCAGATTTTTTAATGGTGGCCATTGTAACTGGTGTGACATGGTATCTCAATGTGGTTTTGATTTGCATTACTCTAATGACCAGTGATGATGAGCATTTTTTCATACGTTTGTTGGCCTCATAGATGTCTTCTTTTGAAAAGTGTCTGTTCATATCCTTCACCCACTTTTGAATGGGATTCTTTGTTTTTTTTCTTGTAAATCTGTTTTAGTTCTTTGTAGATTCTGGATGTTAGCCCTTTGTCAGGTGGGTAAATTGCAAAATTATTTTCCCATTCTGTTGGTTGCTGATTCACTCTAATGGTGATTTCTTTTGCTGTACAGAAGCTCTGGAGTTTAATTCAATCTCAATTGTCTATCTTGGCTTTTATTGCCATTGGTTTTGGTGTTTTAGTCATGAAGTCCTTGCCCATGCCTGTGTCTTGGATGGTTTTGTCTATGTTTTCTTCTAATGTTCTTATGGTGTTAGGTTTTGTGCTTCAATCTTAGATCCATCTGGAGTTAAATTTAGTGTAAGGTGACAGGTAGGGATCCAGTTTCTGCTTTCTGCACATTGCTAGCCAGTTTGCCCAGCACTATTTATTGACCATGGAGCTCTTTCCCCATTGCTTGTTTTTGACAGGTTTGTCAAAGATCAGATGGTTGTAGATGTGTGGTGTTTCTTCTGGGGTCTCTGTTCTGATTGTCTCTGTTTTGGTACCAGTACCATGCTGTTTTGATTACTGTAGCCTTGTAGTATAGTTTGAAGTCCGGCAGTATGATGCCTCTGGCTTTGTTCTTTTTGCTTAGGATTGTCTTGGCTATGTGGGGTCTTCTGTGATTCCATATGAAGTTTAAAGTGTTTTTTTCCAGTTCTGTGAAGAAGGTCATTGGTAGCTTGATGGGGATATCATTGAATCTGTAGATTACTTTGGGCATTATGGCCATTTTCACGATATTAATTCTTCCTAACCATGAGCATGGAATGTTTCTCCATCTGTTTGTGTCCTCTCTTATTTTGTTGAGCAGTGGTTTGTAGTTCTCCTTGAAGAGGTCCTTTACATCTTTTGTTTGTTGTCTTCCTAGGTATTTTATTATCTTTGTAGAAATTGTGAATTGGAGTTTGCTCTTGATTTGGCTCTCTGTTAGTCTGTTATTGGTATTCGGGAATGCTTGTTATTTCTGTACATTGATTTTGTATCCTGAGACTTTACTGAAGTTGCTTATCAGTTTGAGAAGATTTGGGGCTGAGACGATAGGGTCTTCTAGATATACAATCATGTCATCTGCAAATAGAGATAGTTTGACTTCTTCCTTTCCTAATTGAATACCCTTTATTTCTTTTTCTTGCCTGATTGCTCTGGCTAGAACTTCCAATACTATGTTGAATAGGAGTGATGAGAGAGGGCATCCTTGTCTAGTGCCTGCTTTCAAAGGGAATTCTTCCAGCTTTTGCCTGTTCAGTATGATATTAGCTGTAGGTTTGTCATATATAGTTTTTATTGTTTTATTATACCTTCCATCAATACCTAGTTTATTTAGAGTTTTTAACATGAAGGGCTGTTGAATTTTATTGAAGGCTTTCTCTGCATCTATTGAGATAATCATGGTTTTTGTCTTTGGTTCCATTTATATGATAGATTACATTTATGGATTTGCATATGTGGAACCAGCCTTGCATCCCGGGATGAAGCCTACTTGTTCATGATGGATAAGCTTCTTGATGTGCTGTTGCAATCTGTTTGCCAGTATTTTATTGAAGATTTTTGCATCGATGTTCATCATGGATATTGGCCTGAAGTTTTCTTTTTTTAGTTGAGTCTCTGCCTGGTTTTGGTATCAGGATGATGTTGGTCTCATAAAATGAGTGCCCCCAGCCCAGAGCTTGCTGGGCCTGCATCCCTGCTGCTGGCACCCCACCCACCCCACAGCAGCACCAGCTCCCTTATCTTTAGCTGCATTTCACATGCCTTGCAATGGATCAGCCAAGGTGGAGACCCCATCATCCAGCCACCCAGTTCTCCAAAGAGCCTCCTCACCCACCCTGTGGCATGCAGTGGGGCTAGTGTACTACATGAGACTGCTGCCGTCCATGTGCCAGTCACTGGCAGCCTGCACCTAGTGGGTGGTGTCCTGAAAGGATTCCCTCATTTTGAATTGTTTGGTACAGTTTCAGAAGGAATGGAACCAGCTCCTCTTTGTCCATCTGTTATTGGTATATAGGAAAGCTTGTGGTAGAATTCGGCTGTGAACCTGTCTGGGTCTGGACTTTTTTTCATTGGTAGGCTGTTGATTGCTGTCTCTACTTTGGCCCTTGTTATTGGTCTATTCAGGGTTTCAACTTCCTTCTGGTTTAGTCTTGGCAGAGTATAAGTGTCTAGGAATTTATCCACTTCTTCCTGGTTTACTGGTTTATGTGAGTAGAGCAGTTTGTAGTAATCTCTGATGGTAGTTCGTATTTCTGTGGGATCAGTGGTGATATCCCCTTTATCATTTTTTATTGCATCTATTTGATTCTTTCCCCTTTTCTTTTTTATTAATCTGGCTAGTGGTCTGTCTATTTTGCTGATCTTTAAAAAAAAAACAGCTCCTGGATTTATTGATTTTTTTGAAGGGGTGTGTGTGTGTGTGTGTGTGTGTGTGTGTGTGTGTCCTTCAGTTCTGCTCTGATCTTAGTTATTTCTTGACTTCTGCTAGCTTTTGAGTTTTTTTGATCTTGCTCCTCTGGCTCTTTCAATTTTGACAATAGGGTGTCAATGTTAGATCTTTCCTCTCTTCTCTGGTGAGCATTTATTGCTATAAATTCACCTCTCAACACTGCTTTAAAGGTGTCTCCGAGATTCTGGTAAGTTGTGTCTTCCTTCTGGATGGTTTCAAAGAACATCTTTATTGCTGCCTTCATTTCATTTTTTATCCAGTCGACACTCAGAAGCAAGTTGTTCAGTTTCCAAGTGGTTGTGTAGGTTTGAGTGTGTTTCTTGATCCTGAGTTCTAGTCTGATTGTGCTGTGGTCTGATAGTCTGTTTGTTATGATTTCTGTTCTTTTGCATTTGCTGAGGAGTAATTTGCTTCCAATGATGTGGTCAATTTTAGGGTAAGAGCAATGTGGTGCTGAGAAAAATGTATATTCTGTGGATTTGGGGTGGAGCATTCTGTATATGTCCATTAGGTCCACTTGATCCAGCTCTGCATTCAAGTCCTGGATGTCCTTGTTAATTTTCTCTCTCATTGATCTAATATTGACAGTAGAGTGTTGAAGTCTCCCACCATTATTGTGTGGGAGTCTAAATCTTATTTTAGGTCATTAAGAACTTCCTTTGTATATCTGGTTGCTCCTGTGTTGGGGTCATATATATTTGGGATAGTTAGCTCTTCCTGTTGGATTAATCCCTTTACCATTATGTAATGTCCTTCTTTGTCTCTTTGATCTTTGTTGGTTTGAAGTCCATTTTATCAGAGACTAGGATTGCAACCTCTGCTTTTTTTTTGTTCTCCATTTGCTTGGTAAATCTTCTTCCATCTCTTTATTTTGAGTCTGTGTATGTCTTTGTATGTGAGATGGGTTTCCTGAATACGGCACAGCAATGGGTTCTGACTTTTTATCCAGTTTACCAGTCTTTGTCTTTTGATTGGACATTTAGGCCATTTACATTCAATGTTAATATTGTTATGTGTGGATTTGATCCTGCCATTTTGTTACTAGCTGGTTTTCTTTCACATTAGTTGACTCATTTTCTTCATCGCATTTTTGGTCTTTGCCACTGGTTTGCTTTTGCAGTGACTGGTACTTGTTCCTTTCCATGCTTAGTGTTTCTCTCAGGAACTCTTTTACAGCAGATTTAGTGGTGACAAAAATCTCTCAATAATTGCTTGTCTGTAAAGGATTTTATTTCTCCTTCACTTACGAAGCTTAGTTTGGCTGGATATGAGATTCTGGGTTGAAAGTTCTTTTCTTTAAGAATGTTGAATATTGTCCCCCACTCTCTTCTGGCTTGTAGGGTTTCTGCCAAGAGATCTACTGTGAGTCTAATTGGCTTCCCTCTGTGGGTGACCTGACCTTTCTCTCTGGCTGCCTTAGCATTTTTTCCTTCATTTCAACCCTGCTGAATCTGACGATTATGTGCCTTGGGATTGCTCTTCTTGAGGAATATCTTTGTGGAGCCCTCTGTATTTCTTGAATTTGAAATTTGGACTGCCTTGCTAGGCTTGGGAAGTTCTCCTAGATAATATCCTGGAGCATGTTTTCCAGCTTGGATTCATTCTCCCCATCTTATTCAGGTATACTAATCAAGCGTAGATTAGCTCTTTTCACATAATCCCATATTTCTTGGAGTCTTTGTTCATTTCTTTTCACTCTTTTTTCTCGTCTTGCCTTCTCTTTTTATTTCATTGAGTTGATCTTCAATCTCTGATATCCTTTCTTCTGCTTGATTGATTCAGCTATTAAGACTTGTGTTTGCTTCACATAGTTCTCCTGCTGTGTTTTTCAACTCCATCAAGTTGTTTATGTTCTTCTCTAAGCTGGTTATTCTAGTTAGCAGTTCATCTAACCTTTTTCAAGGTTTTTGGTTTATTTGCATTGAGTCAGAACATGTTCCTTTAGCTCAGAAAAGTTTGTTATTATCCACCTTCTGAAGCCTGTTTCTATCAATTCGTCATACTCCTCGGTCAAGTTGTGATTCTGTGTTGTTGAGGAGTTGTGATCCCTTGAAGGAGAAGAGGTGTTCTGGTCTTTCATGGTTTCATCTTTTTTTGCACTTTTTCCCCATCTTTGTGGATTTACCTGACTGTGGTGTCAGGAAGCTGCTTGATGAGGTCGCTTGTCAGCCTGTGGAGGCGCTACTGAGTTTCTAGGGACTCCTTCAGGTTACTAGGGAAGCTTCCTGTGTCTTTTTTGTTTAGACTGGGAGATTAGGCCCGCCTCTTCTGCTGACCAGTAGGCGCTGCTGGGTGGTCAAGAACGCTGTCCTTTTGCTACTACGTAAGCTTCCTGTGTTTCTGTTAAAACATGTAGCCCAGTTTCACCGCTCTAGCGGTGGGTTGTGCCCTTCCTCCAATGGGCTGGATCATTCAGGGTTCATCTCAGACTGTGGCACTGGCTGTGCAACCCACTGGAGTCAGAGCTTCAGCCCTCTGGGGTTTGTGGGGGCGGGTAGGGACCCGCCCAGCTTCACCCGACAGTCTCCCCCTTTCAGCTTCCTCTCTCTCTGGTCAAGGGTTAGGGGCCCACCCAGCTGCTCCTGCTTGCAGCTCCCTCTCTCTCTCCGGATGGTGGGGAGGGGGCGATAGCTAGGTCTGCAGGCTCTTATTCAACTCTGTGCTTGTAAACATCCCCTGTTCTGTGTATTGCTGAGGCTTTGGGGGAAGCACTGGATCTGGGCCAGAGCGCCAGAGGGGGAACCTCTGACTCGCTGTTCAGATGCATTTTCTGGGGAAGCAGCACCCCTCCCCACCTTGCTCTGCCCTGAGTGGGCTTTGCTCACCGTCAGACCAGACCTGTTGAAATGTACCTGGTGTCTCGGTTGGAGCAAGGAGATCTCTGGATTTCTGTGTCTCTCTCGCTGGGTGCTGTGTACTGGAGTTGTATCTAATTGGCCATCTTGGATCTTCTTGAGCTAGATAATCTTAATATTCCCATTTTACAGGTAAGGAATCTAGGTCACAGGTAAGTTAATTTTTCCCCAAGTCAGAACACTAATGTGTCCAAGCCACATTATAAACACAAGCAATCAAAGACCATGATTTTAGCTACAATGCTACACTGCTTTTCAGCATGAAAGAAAGATGGTTGTTAATATCCTGAAATTCAGAAAAAAATACATCTACGCCCCACATTGTAAACAAATATTTCAGTAAGTAATCTAACCAAAAGGAAAAATAATAGAGGCAGGAATATAAAAAGAAGCATCAGTGAATAATAAATCTAGCAATATTAAGTTATGCCTAAATATTTAATGACAGAATGAATAGAACTCTGTTTTACAGTGCCAAATAAGAATCTTTGAAAGAGAAGAGAGGTATAGCAAGGACAAGGGAAAACAAACTGTTATTAATCATTTGTTGCTAAAATTAGTGAGAATTGAAGGAGAGGAAAGATGAGTGAATTTAAAGTTTTAAAGTTATCAGTTTAGTGGCGGAGTGTGGGTGGAATAAGGGAATAGATTATATTGATGCTTTGTTGTCATTAAATAGGGCACATGCTTGATTTTAAATGTTGTATAACACTAAGTTAGATACTACTAATAAAAATGTTCTGCAGAACATCCAAACTAACAAGGCTAAGTTCAAAAATCAGAAAAAGAAAGGGGAGAGTGTGGTAAAATAGAAGACTGTTATTGAGAAAGAAAAATCTGGCTCTGCTTTTTCCCCTTCAACCTGTTACTATCTGGAGATATTTAAGAAGAAGCCAGATAGAGAAAATCTAATCACAAAAGCACTTATTTATAGAGCTTTAAAGTATACAAAGTGGGTTCCTGTTAATGATCTCATTTCATTCTTGAAGTAGCCCCTTGAGGTTGATATTGTTTTCACCCCTGCTTTAGATGAAGTGGCTTAACTAGGGTCATAGAGTGGTTTAGGGATAGAACTAGCACTGAATTCAATTATTTGAATAGCACTGAATCATTTCACTCAATGCAACTTTGCTAAGAATTTATTGGACTCCACAGTTAAGCACTGGGAACAGAGAAATGAACAAAATGGCACTCATTAGAATTCTGGCCATTGGTTGGTCATCACAGATTTTGAGTATTTATAGCCCCCTCACCCCCACTAAATATGGTACAGTCATTGGAGAATTAATCCAAAAATGATTTCCCCAAATCTGAAGCACGACTGCTCTCTCTTTTGACATGTGGTGCTACTTTTTCTAAAGGATACCATACTCTGCAAGATAGGAGGGTAAAGGGGTCAAACAGTGCTTAACAGAGAATGGCAGCTGGGAAACTCATCTGGAAGGGCTCGTCTTTTTCATTTCCTTTACAGTGATCACCTGGACAGGCTGGTGCTAAACATGGCAAAGAGTTCGGAGAAACAATCATTCGGAGAAACAATCACAGGGCATTGCCCATCATTTCTGCCCCCGCGTTATACTTCTCACTCACACAGTTACTTAGAGTTCTTGTCACTGCCATTAGCTTTCCCAGTTGCTCTGTCCCTACCCTGTAGAGCCAAACCCTAACCTGTGTACATAGTCCATAGGTACCAGCCAAGTATTAATAAAATTGTTAAAGCCAAGTTGAGGGCTAAGGGGAGTGGGGAGGGTTTAACTATGTCTAGTAAGTAAATGTTTATCTGAAATAATCTCTCTCCATAAGGTAAAAGCTGCTTGAGTTTTCAGGAAAGTGACAATTTTTTTTTTTTAAATATAAGGTATGGGTTGAGCAGGATGGCCTTAGGATCTAGCTGAGAAAATGTAATCAGATACATTACACTAAGTGCTCATGGGTCATGATGCTATCTATATATGAAACAATGAGCTCATGCTAGCAAAGACGGTGCCCTTCCTTACCTCCAAGGAATTTGTACTCTGATGCAGGTACTAAACATATTCTCTAAATTTATAATGAAATCCTCACTCATTTCTAGATAAAGAAGTGTTAAAACTGAGGGATGGTGAAAATTTTGAATACTCTTCTCTTGTTTGCCCTCCTTTTCCAAAGTAATATTAGTACAGCTTCTTGTATGAAGTTAGAGCTATCCTGGGTTTAAAAAAGGATAGAAGTTTATTTCACATGCCTTCTATTTGCATTACATTTATTTATATTTTAAATGCTTTGGGTACCACTTTAAGCCACTTTTCCTCCTTTAATCTTTAAATGAGGATGAGTTTAGTGAATATTGTATTATACTAATCATATGAGTAATTATGTACTTAGGGTGTCTTTCTTATCGGACAGTATTATCCAGTGAGAACAAAGTCTAGGAATGTTTTGTACACAGATACTTCCTCAGGATTTAGAACAGTACTTAGGGTGTCTTTCTTATCAGACTGTATTATCCAGTGAGAACAAAGTCTAGGAATGTTTTGTACACAGATACTTCCTCAGGATTTAGAACAGTACTTAGGGTGTCTTTCTTATCGGACAGTATTATCCAGTGAGAACAAAGTCTAGGAATGTTTTGTACACAGATACTTCCTCAGGATTTACAACAGTACTTAGGGTGTCTTTCTTATCAGACTGTATTATCCAGTGAGAACAAAGTCTAGGAATGTTTTGTACACAGATACTTCCTCATGATTTAGAACAGTCCTTGGAACAGAGTAGATGCTCTGTAAATAAATGGTCACTGACATACCACCTGGTTGACTGACGCAAGAACTTGGTAAAATACTACTACTCATAATTGAAGAAAATTACCCAGGTTCTGGGTTAAAACATCTAGTTTTGTAATGATTATATAAAGATCTAGTTGTTATATGTTTATTTTATTTTTTATTTTTTTAAAAAATTAGAGACAAAGTCTTGCTGTTTTGCCAGGTTGGTCTCGAACTCCTGGCCTCAAACAATCCTCCCACCTTGGCCTCTCATAGTGCTGGGATTGCAGACATGAGCCACTGTGCCCAGCCTTGTTTAAATTTATCTGTTTTTTCAGATAATTTGACTTTAATCAGGAAAAAAATAAGACAGTTCTTTTTAAATTGTTTTTACTGAACTCATTCAAAATAACCAAATTTTGAATTATGAAGAGAATTTCAAGAAATTTTAAAGTAATTGTCTAGCACATATTTTAAAATAACTGGAGGTCTTCATGTACTTTGCTCTTTTTAATATATCTTAATAAAATTAAGTAAATTCCTTATATAACAATGTAATACTATATAGAAGCTATAGATATAAAAATATATTTGGTTTGTCTTCCAATTATCCAAGGCATTCTACTGAATTAAATGTTTAGGGAAAGGGAGATTCTTCATAGTATACAAAATTGGAAATGTGTATATTATAAACTGGACACTTATCATTGTTAAAAGATACAATAAAGAAAAATTAACTCCATCTTTTAATTACTGTAATTTTTGTTATATCCAACAATTAGCTGTATTTTTCCCATTCTTCATTTAATTAAATTCAATTTTGAGTATATTTGTTCAGATAATATTTTAGTGACCAGTAATGACCCATGTTTATCCCTTAAATATTCTATGTTCAGTGACATTTACAGGAAATTCACATCATATTCTGACCTTACCTGGAAGCAAGCTGTTAAGATGAAAGCTTTTACACAATTCTAAATAGCATCTATTGAATCATAGCATCTGATATGTTCTAAATAGAAAGAACAACATGCATAATATGACACCAGAAGTCATCACAAAATTGTTCTTTTAACATCGGCAGGGGAAAGTAGTCTTAAAATAATCATCAAAAAATGATGTGCTAAATTGCTGTAAGTATAAAATAAGTTTGGCATGCTGAGGCTGTAGGTAATGTACTTGAATTTGTCTCCAATAAATGTGAATTCTGATCTAGAGAACTATTAATGCTTCAGATTGTTGCCAAACAAAATGTGAAGAACCACTTACTCAGACACCTGATCTTTAGAATGCAGCATCGTTTGTAACAATTTTAACGCTAACTAAGTACACTTTGATGAGACAGCATTTAATAAAATGCTCATTAATTTCATCATTAGCAAGGGTATGCTAAGAAGTAAGCCAGTTTCTTATGTCACGCCCAATTAGCATCCCATGCTAGTAATCCCATTAGTATTGTTGAATTCACTAATGGAAAAACTAATGGGCATGCTACCAGGGCACATTAATTGGGCACGACACCAGTTCTGGTTTTAATTATTAAACTGCAATAATGAAATGTGTGTTTGTAAAATATTAAAATGTTGAAATAGGGTTGAAGAAAATAAAGTGTGTAGACAAAACAAATATAAGGAAAGTCAACCTACAAAAATACAAATTCTAGAACTTGCCAAATAGTAATGTTTCTAGCTGACAGAGTTGTCTGTAAAAGTTGGGATGTTGTCCATGTGAGAGGTAACCCACTCATACTCATGGGAAATTAAAAGCTTGGTTTTTTTTTTTTTTTACTTTGGTAACATGAAATTCTGTATGTCATGCATGTTGTCAAGCTCTTTATGAGGCCTGACAGGAGCCAATTAAATGGGTAGAGTGGACATGGTATATCACAGAAGCTATTTCAAAGAAAGACAAACAGAAATCATACTAAAGATAGTATGATTAACATTATATGTATTTCAAAATACATCTTCAGCTCCATTACATAAAACATTTATTTTCTCTTTTTGAAAAAACAGTATAGCAAAACTATTAGTGTTTGGTGAAATGTTCTGGTAATTAAATGTTTTGGTAATATTTTACCCAATCTTATTTTTAATTGTTACAGATTTTATTAGAATAAGCTTTATTCTTGTTAAGTAAATCAACTTTATTAAGAATAAAATTTATTTCATTTAGAAGTTTTAGAGTAATTTCGGTTTTATTTTTTTCTTTAATAGTAGTAGCAGTGATGTTGGTGACAAAGTTGGAATATCTTTCACTTAGTCTTATTTTCTTGTTAACACTGAAAATGTTACTATAGGTAACCAAGGCTACCATAACATACTGGAAAAGTGTTTACTTGGCTTGAAAGTAGTGAGATGGCAGGTGTCTCTTCTGTTTCTCATTTTTTAAATTCTTACCTCCTTTTTTGCTAAAATCTGTTCTTAGTATCTGCCATTTCCTATGACTTATCAGTTAGAAACTCATTTTTAACTATGATATGATTACCTTAGCCAGAACTATAAATGTCAGATTTTGACCACAAAGCATTGTGTATTACCATTAACCCCACCCTTATGTTTAATGTATCATAACTGGCTAGTTTTTCATGTGAATGTCATTCCCATTTGTTATTGATAGTTTTGTGAAGTTAGGAGTGTCTTGTCTGGTATCTCTCTATCTTTAGAACCCATTTTGAATGGTATTTTATTAGTTTTAAATTATTCTCTCCTTTTTTATATTTCTGCCATGAGAATTAAAGTCTAAAATTTTAGAATTGAAAATTCTTTACCTTTCTGATGAATATAGCTATTCATCAGAAAATGCAAGTGGCTTTGTAAGAAATTCTTATTGCAAAGATGAGACCTTTATCTGTGCACTGTGGTGCTCAGGAAAGTATTAATGCATCACAGGAAAGCTGGAATGATGCTAGACATTAACTTTGAGTTCTGTTTGAAATGTGTGCATGCTTGTATCAGGATCATAATTTTGAAAATTGTTGTTTTATATCAAATATGTGTGTGTGTGTCTGGATGCATATGTATATGTGTAGATATGCGTGTATAAACATTCATTCAATTTATTCATTCCTTTAAGGGATCACCAGTGGAAGTAACTACAACTAATGATCATGGTAAACAATATAGTGATGGCAAATGGCATGAAATAGTTGCTATTAGGCATCAGGCTTTTGGCCAAATCACTGTGGATGGGATGTACACAGGTAAGTACTTTTTGATATGTATAAATAGCCCTGTTGATATGTTGGTGTTGCCATATTTTTCTGTTGCCTATATTCCTACATTCTTATTTTACCATCATTTCTACTCAATTTCATCTAAATTGCTGTTGAATTTGCCTTTGGGATGCTCCTAAAATAATGAAGGCTGGCAATCAGTTTTTCATCTGCACAGGTCTTCAGTAAAAAAAAAAAAATAAGAATGAAATCACCAGTAGCCATTCTGTCTTTTATAGTTCTCTACAATTTGCATTGGCTTTTAGTTGTGCTCTCTCATGTTACTTTTGACCTCCAAAAGGCAAATAAAATAGAGGAGAACAGTTTTTGTCTGCATTTGGAGGTGAGGAAACTAAGACTGAGAAAAAATAAATATTTTTTCCTAACATACACAGTTGATAGGATGCATTCTTGGAACACACATCTTGTTTTTGCACATTTAAGTTTAGTTTTTGCTCCAGCCTACCCTAACTTCCACCTTTATGTAATTACAACATGGTCACTGTACCTATACGATGTTGTAGGCTTTTATTAAATCATTCAGGAAATATATAATTTTAATCAGTATCTGTTACGTTCCAGGTATTGTTCTAGGCACTCTGATACAAGGAGCAAAGAGAACACTGTAGAACTTACATTTTGGGAGAGGAATGGGGTGGCAAAATACAGAATAAATTTAAGCAAATATCAAGTGGTGGTCAATTCTGAGAATAAAAAAGCAAGATAAGAAGGAAATTGTGTGTGTGTGTGTTTGTGTGTGTGTGTGTGTGTGTGTGTGTGTTGGGTGTGTCACAGTGTTATACAGGACTGTGTTAAGGAAGGTCTCTCTGATGAGGTGACATTTGGGCACAGACCTTAAGGGACGAATGATCAAACCATGCAAATATCCAGGAAGAGGATGCTTTGGGTTGAGAGGACAGTGAGTATCAGGACCCTGAGGTGGGAACACACTATATGTGGCATGTCAAGGACCAACAAGAGGGCCAGTGTGGGAAAGAGGGTGTGAAAGGGCTAATGATAGGACAGAAGGTCACAGAGGCTGTTAGGGATTCAGGTTATAGGGGATTTTCTGGGCTTTTACTTAGAAAGAAGGAAATTGTTGGAGGATTTTGAGGGAGGAATGACATGATATGACTGCTTTCTTTAAAAGGATCACACTGGTTGCTCTCTTGAGAATAAATGTTAAGCAGAATGAGGGTAAAAAAACATGAGATCAGTTAACAGGCTTCTGCAATACCGCTGTAAGAATTCAGATAAGAAGTCATGGAGACCTGAACCAGAGGGGTAATTGTGGATACATTAGGAAGTGTTCAGATTCTGGTTATATCGTGAGTGTCAAATTAACAGGATCTGATGATGAGATTGAGGTGAAACAGGGGCTGATAAACTAGCACCCATGGGCTAAGTCTAGCTCACGCCTGTTTTTGTAAAGTTTATTGGAGCATAGCTACACCCATTCATTGATGTATTATCTATGGCTGCTTGAGTCTGAATAGTCTACAAAGACACTATCTGGCCTTTGGCAGAATTCGCCAGCCCCTAATGTAGAGCAAGCCTGTCAAGTTTGGGTCTCAGGCAACTGGAAGAATGTAGCTGCCAAAACCAGAGAGAGCACCACTTGGGAGAAGCAGGTTTGGAGAGAGACATTCAAAGTTCAGCTGTGAACATGTTAAGGTTGAGATTTCTGAGACATCCATGGGGAGATAGCAGGCAGGCTGCTCAAGAAACAAGTCTGAGTTCTGAAGTTGGAGCTGCCAGCAAAGGATGATATTGAAAGCCAAGGGAACCTGTATAAGTAGGGCTCATTGGAGTGGATTGGGGTCTGGAAAAACAACAGCAAATAACTTTGTCCCTCCTCTCAAGGAAGGTGGGCATTCAAAATAGGAACAGGGATTTCCTGTTATGCCACACAGTGAGAGACCCAGGCTCCCCGTGGCCTTTGGCCCTGGTAGTTTGTATTGGAACCCAATGCACTATTCATCCCTCTAGAGTACTTAGGGGGTCCATATAGGTAGAGAAAGGAAGAGGTCTGAGAGGGAGGTCGTTTGGATCATTCTGACATCATGATGCTGGGATGCTGAGGAAGAACCAGTGAAGAGCAATAATGAACAGGCAATGAGGAGAGAGGAGAACCAAGAGAATGGTATCCTGAAGGCTGCTGAGTAATTTTATTATTTGCTGAGTTAGTACTAATGGTGTATCCTGGAGAAGGGATACTTCTCATCTCCTTTGCTCTAGGTTCATCTGCCACGCTGAATGGTAGTACTGTTATTGGAGATAACACAGGAGTGTTTCTGGGAGGGCTGCCGCAAAGTTACACCATCCTTAGGAAGGATTCTGGTAAGTTTAGTAAGGAATGTTATATGTTGTCATCCAAACTTAGAATAGGATCAGTTTACATTATTTTAAAGTAAGAATAAATGTTATGTTCTACCTCATGCTATATTTTCTAGATCAATGTGCCAAAAATTTCCTTTAGGTCTCCTCTTTTTAAAGGAACCATGTATTCCATATGACTTGTATTTTTATTGTTAGTACCCAGTTCTTGATATATAAAAGGAATTCATTAAAACTTTTGCTGAAATGAATCATAATAATTTCAGTCAAAGGTATGTTATTTTAGGACTTATGCATAGTTTTTTCTAAGATTTTAAATTGAATGTGAAACAACACGGAAACGGAAAACTACAAGCTTGATTTATACTTTAAATAGGGTGAAGAACATTCCCTGAACACTCTGTGATAGGCACTAAACCATCCCCTAGGTATTCATACCTGAATAAAATGTGGTCTTTATCACAATAGAGGTCACAGGTGTATAAACAGATAATTCCAACCTAATGCTGTAAGAGCTATAATTGAGCTATAGACAAAGTGATTCTCATATTTTTAGAACAAGAGCACAAGAACATATTCTAAAATGAAACTAATTAAAACGAACATGAATGGAATTAACCTTAGGTAGGAAAAAAAATCACCCTTCAAACGCAATGCTAATAATTCTAGGATTGTTTTCCAAGTCCTCATTAAGAATCACAGGGTGCCTCCCGAGTCTCTCCCAGGAAGTTAAAATATAACTACATAAATATTATAAATAAGCTAGGACCCAGATAAGTATAATTTGTTCATGGGTTGTAGTCTTCAGGGAATCCTGATGAAGATCAAAAGGAATAGAAAGTGTCCAGCAAATTTAGGAGAGGGATGTAATTGAATCCTCAAGGCTGATTATAGTTACCTCCTCAGAAATGTCTCTAGATTAGAGAGGGTTTCCATTCAACTACTTGAGACTGATAGAGAAATCCATCTAACACACACACACACACACACACACACACACACACACACACACACACACACACACACACACACTTTGTTTTAGGTTTCTGCCCTTCTGGGAAATATTTTCAGGCACTGGAAGGAGAGAATACCCTGACACTAAGTACTTTTCCTGCAGAGGACACATCTGCATCATGAATAAACAATTTTATTTTGTCTATGTAAATTGGCCTTAAAAAACTCTCATAAACTCAAAGCTGAAAACTAAGCTTTGCCCCCATAGGAAAGGAGGTGGGTGTGTGAAATTCAACCTCAGTGCACCCTCCACTCCTTTTGATGTTTTTCTAACTTTTCCTCTAATTCTCTCATTTGCACATTTTCTCTCTCAACCTTCTGTTATCACCCTATTCGTTGTATTTATAAACCCCACATCTACCTGGCCTGGAGAGTTCCACATTCAAGATCATCGCTATATACATTTCCAAAAACATGAAACCAAATTATCGATTTACTTTGGTAACATACTAGTTCATACATGAGGAATCGAAACTATAAACTATGTATTAAATAGAAACAATCCCTTCAAACCTGACTTTTAAAGTTATAGTACTTTCTTTTGGAGGCCAGTGGCAGATGAATTTTCTGGGTTAGTTGAAAAGGCAATATTCTTGCTACTGCAAAACCAAGGTTTCTGCATAAACATCTGTTTCTGTAGATATGATGGGTTTGAATCAGTGCTAAACATTATAACTGCTGTCATTTACTATAGCTGATGGTGTGGTGTTTACATGAATCATTAAGAGGCTTGCAGTAAATAGGTAGTGAGAGCTAGTGCCTATTTCTTTGATTTTAATGGCACATAAAATTAATTGCTTGAAAATAATTTTTCAAAATACATATTTCTTGATATCTATAAACTCCTGCAGAGATAATCCAAAAGGGTTTTGTGGGCTGTCTCAAGGATGTGCATTTTATGAAGAATTACAATCCGTCGGCTATTTGGGAACCTCTGGATTGGCAGAGTTCTGAAGAACAAATCAACGTGTATAACAGCTGGGAGGGATGCCCTGCTTCATTAAATGAGGGAGCTCAGTTCCTAGGAGCAGGTAATGCTCTAGAAGAGACATGCGTGTTCACTTAGAATCTATGTTCTATCCTTGG
This sequence comes from Leontopithecus rosalia, assembly GCA_028533165.1. NCBI lineage: Eukaryota > Metazoa > Chordata > Mammalia > Primates > Cebidae > Leontopithecus > Leontopithecus rosalia. The sequence goes on from CM052666.1 coordinate 7,310,327, forward strand.
TATAATTTAATCTCTCCTGTTTGATTAACTTGACCTCATACGAACCTAGTATCCCAGAAATACCTAGTTTTTCCAGTGGTGCACACAAATTTATTCTCAACGTCTGAATATGCAATATAAATTATAAGACTCGTAAGTATACATCCATGTATAATATCTCTGGTAGCCCATGCAATTCTGGATTTACATATGTTAGCTTCACCCATGTCCATTTGCAAGTCAGTTGTTTGGAAATTAGAATGCAGTTAGAGATGTGTACTTAGAATGCACTTAGAAAGATGTTTCAAAGGAGTTTTGTTTATTAGGTGAATCCACAAATACTTATTTATCTCATTGTATAGAAGAACAATGTTTTTAAGAGTTAATTTTCAGCTAGGTAATGAGGTAAACAGGCCATTGAGAGAGGGCTGGCGACTAGAACCACCATCCCTGCCACTGCTCAAAAGGTTACAACAAAAGGGGAGGTGTGTCTGTAGTTTACCCCTGACTCACACACACTGAGTCTCTGCCTGACCAGAGCAGAGACTTCCACCGGGGGGAAGGGGAGAGGGATAATGGCAGCTTGTTCTTCAAATAAAAGCCCATCTCCACCTTCTACATTTATAGCTAAGTTGGTTGGTTATTACGTTGCTTGAACAGCCTTCAGTACAGAAAGGTGCATGCCATTAATAATATAATCAGCCCACCTTTTTATTGTTCTGCTTCCATCAATGTCATTCTGAGTTTCTTTCAGTCAATGCGAACTACTTACTGTTAATATTTATTTGAAACAGTAATAATCTTACATAGTACAGACAATACATGATTTAGAGAGCAGATTTCTTCCTCTTAAAAAGTGTTAATCTATCAAGGTCTTTCTGCCACTTCTGTGCAATTACAAAAAGGATTTCTTAAGATTGATCTGCATCTTCTTTTGTGAGATATACTCAATGGCAGAATGTGTCCAAAAGTTTCACAGCACCCTTAAAATGTGGGTAATATTGTATTACACATGCTAATATATACATATTTTTATCTTTAAAGGGTTCCTGGAACTCCATCCATATGTGTTTCATGGTGGAATGAACTTTGAGATTTCCTTGAAGTTCAGAACTGACCAATTAAATGGATTGCTTCTTTTCATTTACAACAAAGATGGACCTGATTTTCTTGCTGTGAGTGAATTAATTTGATTAAAATTACTTTAAAATATCAGACCCAACTGTAAAATAAACAAACCATGTGTTGGCATTACATTCAACTGGCGTTCCTTTACAAATTCACATTTGTTTTCATTTTTTCCCCAAAGTCATTTTTAGTTTTGAAGTCCTGTGAAACATTTTTTATTTTATAATCCTAGAAATTTTTTTAAATGACAACTGTAAAAATTATAATTTTAAGAAAACAGACTAGATGAATTAAGAAAATCCAGTTTAGTATCTTAATATATGAAAAACACCTTTTCCTTCATTATCTTTTGATATGAGTTTCAAATACATATATATTATATATTTTTCATATGGCATATAATCAAATATGATAACACATGTGAACACTCCTGAACCTACCACCACACCTGATAACTAAAATATTATCATTTTTTGTCTCTCTATAAATCTTTCCTATCCTGTTTCCATCTCCTTTCAGATGTAATATGTAATCATAATTTTATATTTATTATTCACATGCATTTTATAGTTCGAACACATATATTAATGCCTAAAAATTCTTGCTTTTTATACTCTATATTTAGCATTCAACATTGTTTCTGAGTCATTTATGTGTCCACATAGGTATACATTTTCATGGATGTGTAGTATATTTCTTCTCTTATCGAAGTATTGGTTGTTCCCATTTTTTACTACAATGAATAAGATGGCTATAAACATTTTTATACATTTCTCTAAATACAATGGGCAACTGTAACTGCTTTTACTTGCCTTTAATCATTAGTCTGATACTACTGTTAAATATGTTATAAAATGTTAATTCTTAAAAAGTTATTTTAAATAATTAGCATAGAAACAGGAGAAAAATATGAAAATCTTACCCTTAGATTCTTGATTTCTAGGCAAATAGACAATTAAATCCAAATCTTGGTGATTTTAAGATTCCAAGATACGTTCAGTGCAATGACTTTTGCATTCCTAGTACATACAATGCCAACATTGCTAAGAAGGAAAATGGAAATTTATCCCTTCATCGTATTTATTAAAATATCTGCTTCTTTAAATATTTACTTATCATCTTGGGAATTGTTGGCTTCTTTCTCTGAAACATAATCTCTATGAATCCAAGGACCTTCATTCTCTTCTTTATAATTGTATCCTCAGTGCCTAAGCTTTATCAATTATTATGTTAATCAATATTGCTGAATGAATGAATGCGTGAGCATGTGAATGAGCTATGCTGTGGTAACCTTCACTGAGCATTGTTGAGTCATCTACATTTGCATACACTGTGGAGGATACAAAGATGTTTACCATTTGGCTCCTCCTCTTGAGGACCATATGCCTGCACTGGAGGTCTACACTGCTTTGCCACCCTTCCACTCTCCACTTTCCTCCATTCATTGCCTTTTTACTGTATTAAATAATAATATTAACCTATGTAACTTTTACTAAAAAAAAAAAAATAGAAAAATTAAGGCTGGGTGCAGTGGCTTGCTCCTGTAATCCCAACATTTTTAGAGGCCTGGGATTATAGGATAGCTTGAGGCCAGTAGTTTGAGATGAGCCTGGGCAACATAGTGAAACCCTCTTTTTACAAAAATAAAAAAATAGCCAGGCACTGTGGCTAGTTCCAGCTACTTGGGAGACTGAGGCAGGAGGATTGCTGAAGCCAGGGAGTCCAAGGCTGCAGTGACCTGTGATGGCACCTCTGCATGTGCCACCACGTCCAGCTAAATTTTTTTGTATTTTTAGTAGAGATGGGGTTTCACATGTTAGCCAGGATGGTCTGGATCTGCTGACCTTGTGATCCACCCACCTAGGCTTCCCAAAGTGCTGGGATTACAGACATAAGGCACCTCACCTGGCCTCTTAGTGTTTTTCTTTTGCCTATGAACCTTCCTCCACTGTACTTTTCCTAACCTTCATAGTCAAGTGCATTGAAAGTGGTTAGTTTTGTTATTTCCACTTTTTCATCTCACTTTGGTCCCTAAAACGAACGTTCATTAGGTTCCTGCCACTACCGCACCCTCCTACAAAATCACTTTTCTAAAGTGGTCAATGACCCTCTACATTTCCTAGACCAATAATTTTTTGTTTCTTATCTTATTTGTTCTTTTTCTGTCATTCTCTGTTCTTTCTTATTCTTCCCTACTGATTTTCCAACATACTAGTTTCTCCTGATTTCATTAAGTTCTCTTAGCTTCTTCAAGGAGATCACTGTCACTTAAAAGAACCATTTCGATTATGCTGTCCCCTTAAAACACTGTTCTTGCTGAGGATGCTATTCTTTCCCCTTTTGTCTCAGTCTTTTCATACTCACTGGATAATCTTATTTATTTTGTCATGTATTTTCTCCATTTTACTGGGCTATAACCAAACTGAGTATCTTTATGTGTGACTTCCTCAAAAAGAGTGTCATCTGGCTGTTTATTAGGCATTTCAAACTCAGTGTATCTAAAATAAACTCACCCTTCCTCCTTGTCAACAACAACACTCAGCCTTTCTATAAATGCTTTTCATATCACGATGATGACAAACACCCTCCTAGTTGCCCAAAAAAGATGAGGGGTGTTCTTAATGTCTTTTTCATTCATCTAATACATTTACCTTTTTACCAGGTCCTAATGAGTTACTTTTACAAATACTTCTTAGATCGAGTCTTCCCTATCATAAGCATCATCATTACCCTTATTTTAATGGCTCTTAACATGTTTTCACAAATATATGGATTTCCTAATGCATTTCCTGAATTCTAGTTGAGATTTCGTTTTCAGTATGTACTTCTTATGTCTGGTAGGGTAAACTTGTAGTACAAGGTAATAGTGGAAAGATACGGGTTTTGATGTCAGACAGACAGCAAACATTCTTTCCACATGAGATCCTCCTATCACTGAAAGGCCTTTAAAATCTGACTTCTACATAGCTGGCAAGACACTACCTCACCTCCCACCTCCCTTTGTCTTACCTAACTTGGTGCCTTTCTCTAAACCTAATGCTCTCATTTCTTGCATATTACTCTCCCTCCTTGGGTGACCCTCCATCAATCTTAAATACTTTCTGCAACCTTACTTTAAATCTTTCCCAACTTCCAGGGAGCAAAAGGCTTTCATTTCACCCCTTTCCTGTCTTGGTTGTAGTATTGCCCCCACTTGTTTGCCTCTGCTGCTAGACGGTATGACTCTTAGGAGCAGTGTTTACCTTAGAGCAGCAGGCATAGGGCACATGGTAAGAGACTCAATATTTATTGAATAAATGGATAGACAGATGAACAAGCGCTTACCTGAGATCCTTCCTGAAGGTGATACTTTTATGGAAAAATTCATAATTTGTACCTGGCATGATTTAATTTGTTTTACTTGACACAGTTGATCTCAAGATTTTAGATATCATATGGTCACTGATATGGTTTTTCACAAAGTAAAAATATATTAGGTAAAATAATGATCATGAGACATTTTGAAGGAAAATATATGAACTTATGTTTTACCATGAAAATTTGGGAGAAATATGTTCACATTAGAAAACACAACAGTAACCTAATAGAATATACATAGAAGAAATTATGTTTGTTAGAGATTTAGAATAAAACTGAAATAATGAATCAAAATATGTCTTACAAATTTAAAATTGAGTTCACTAGCCAGTTAAAATAAGCTTAATCAAGCTTGACATTTCATTTTCTTATTGTCTTGTCATATTTTCCCCCAAATTAAATTGATATATGAAGTAGTATTTTCTCATTTTCTAAAAATTCAAAAGGAGTCACAGTTCAAACTGTTCTGTCCTCTTTAGTCATTCAGTCACTATGGTGAGGTTCAGTCTTTTAACTATGTTGCACCAAAAATAAACTGTAGGTCTACATAACATTGCATCACATCATATAATCATTACTAGGTATGAATTTGTTTGACTCAATACAACATTCTTCATGTCAACTATAAGCTTGAAAAGTATTTCCTATGTTCCCAAGCAGAAGTTTAGGATAAAATGGAACATTTCTGTAGAGTGCTTTCAGGGAAATGTCTTGCTTTTCTTCAAGAAATTGGCCTTGTGCTCTCTCCCAAACTGCCCTTCTGCAGCCTTTTTAATATACCTACTTTCTTTTTTAATATAAAATATAGATGGAACTGAAAAGTGGAATACTGAGCTTCCGGTTAAATACCGGCCTTGCCTTTACACAAGTGGATCTATTACTGGGACTATCCTATTGTGATGGAAGGTGGAATAAAGTCATTATTAAAAAGGAAGGCTCTTTCATATCAGCAAGTATGAATGGACTGATGAAGCATGCGTCCGAGTCTGGAGCCCAGCCACTGGTGGTGAATTCACCAGTTTATGTGGGAGGAATCCCACAGGAGCTGCTCAACTCTTATCAACATTTGTGTTTGGAACAAGGTAAACTCCATCTGGAGGAATTCACAAATCCATACAGCCCTGGTGCTAACAGGTTTTGGTGGTTCTGTGTTTCAAGAAAATAGCAATAGACTCTGGCTAAAAGCACCCAACAGCACCCCTTTTTCTGGAGAAATTTAAACCCTAAAAACTAATGACAACATTTTTTTCAAATGGTTTTCTGTATTACCCTTAACAATGTGCTATCATTTATAATCAACATAGTTATTTCAATATGTCCTGAGTAAATAGTAATTAATATATATTAACTATTATTAATGTGATGTATAATTATGTATGTGATATATAATTATATATTAATTACTATTTAGTGAAGAAATATTAAAATAAATATGGTGATTGATTATAAATTATAAATAAGGTACCTGAGGATCTTCCCTAATATATATTTATATGTAAAAATTAGTAATTAACATATATGTAATTATATGTAATTACATGTAGTTGCATATCAAATATGCATTATGTAATATATGTATTATATATAATGCATATGTTAAATATATAATGCAATTATATATGAGATATGTAATTATATATGAGATATATGTGTATATGTACATGATTATATATGACATATATCATATATAATGCATATAAATGTATTTCTTCATATATTTTTCTAGAAAACACATGTAGTTCTGGTTCTTCTGGATACTGATCATTATTTGTATTTACAGATGAAGAAATAGTTAATTTGGTATGCACAACTAAGAAAAAATATCAGTGCAATTCATTGCTTTTTTTCCCTTTGACATAAATGCGAATTGTCTCCCTAGGTTTCAGTAGAGCTTCCGTGTGGAGAAAAGAATGTGGGGTGTATTTGGTTGACTTCCAAACATACTTGTGAAAATCTATATATTGTCAGTTATTAATAACCATAAGAAAAAGGAAAAGTGCCTTACTTATAACTTAGGTAAGAAGGTAACTCATAGAAGTTTGAGCGTAATTAGAGAAATAATTAATTTGAAAAGGCTAACAATATCTGTGTATCATTTCTTGTGGCAGGCATGGTTCTGAGAGCTTACAAGAAAATAAGTGAGTCAGCTATTCATAACAGGTGTGTTAGGCATTATTATTTATATCCTCATTACAGATGAGGAAACTGAAGAACAGAGAGGAAGGTAACTCCCAAGATCACATGGCTAGTAAGCAGATAGCAAGACACAAATTCTCTCTCAGGCAGCCTGGTATAAAGTCGAAAAACTCTCCTTATTACAATCAATACTCTCTTTTATGGGCATTGGCCAATGCTCCTTTGTAAAACGGGGAAAGCACAGTAACTTCCAGCATGTGACCAAGCATTCTCCCATGTGTGGAAAAGCTCCTTTACGTATTTCAAAATCTATGTACCCTGAATGGTTAAAATTTTCATGAAGCAGTCTTTGCCTATTTGGTAAGTACATAAAGATTTAAATGCCTTTGAATAGATAATATATGGCAAGCTCTTAGGAGACTTTTAGAAGGGTAGTAGTAAGGAGTTAATGAATAACTGGGGTATGAGACAGTAATGACATTTTCAAGGCACTTACGATGTAACAGCAGCTAAAAATATTACATTCATGTAAGAGCTTCTCTAGATTTTCAGGTTTCTGAGGTTAGAAAGAACTTGAAAACCCTTTGTATGAGTGAGATTACTTAATCCTGTTTGCTTCTGGGGGGAAAAATATAAACAAGAAACAAAAACCCTGCATATACAGCCTTGTGCTTTGAATGACACCTAAATCCATTACTACTGATGGTCCTAAAGACACGGTTAAAACTGAAATTGTAAGATAATAACAGAAGTTTAAAACGTCACCATAGACCCAAAGGGAATAATTCTACCTACACACTCTGACAAAGTATGTAATACTGGAAGCTATTTTATTTATGGGTAATATTAAACTTTTATCATTGCCATATCATCCATATCAGTGGTTCTCAAAACACTGAAAAAATATTGATGTATGGTAGCTGAAACACAGAAGTCAAAATTAGCTATTATTATTACTATTGAAGACATATTGCCATCACCTGGAATGGTTATTAAAAATACGGATGTTAGGGACCCCTGTCCCCTGAGATTCTGACTCTGATGCTTTAAGAGACGCTGATCTATAGAAATAACTGCATGTTTTATACGGTGATCGGGAAGACTAGGCACAATACAGAGGTGCAGCATGCATGTCGTCAATTGCAATTAAAACAAATCATGTTCACTTAATGTATTTCTTGCAACCCACTGTCAATTGTCTTAAAAACCTTGTTCCTTTTCTGTGCTTCTTAATTAGCACCTTTTTTTTTTCATCAGAAGCTCTATTCTGTGGTCATAGTAGTGCTATTTTTTTTTCAGCCACTAACATTATAATCTTCCTCCGAATCAGATACAAGACCAATTTTCTTTTTTGTTTTGGAAATGGTGGGCAATGTAATTTGCTGAAAATATGCCAGCTCAGATGATAGGTGTTTATCTTCTTAGAATGATCACTGAGGGTATCACTTACATCTAGGTTGGACATGACTGGGTCTGGCATGTGGTGTCCCAGACAATGGTCTGCCCAAACCCCTTCTTGGAGAGGGAGAAACTGGTGGCGGGGCGGGGACTACGAGGGAGGGGGGTGTGGCTGAAATCCAGCTGACCTTGCCAAGCCAGAGCCCTGCAGCAGTACTGCCTTCCCTAGAAGAAGGGCTAATGTTTTTCTGATTTGTCACCCTAGAGTTCTGGGCTTTTAGGCATTTAGAGGCCCAGGGGTGATGGTGTGGATGGGGATTTTTTTGGATTCTCACAAGGGTAGGGGAGTAAGAGGAGAAGGCATTTCCACTCCTCTCACAAACATGCCCTTTCTGTTCTTGTCCTCACATCCCATTCAAATGTTTTACGTGGTTGGGGGACATTTCTGGTGGTACAGAGTTAAAAGCATGGGACAAACTTAACTGAACTCTCTGATTGCCACTGAAAGGAGAACACTGTAAGGATACTGCACTAGAGCTCAGTAGCTTTGTCTCCAAGGCCTGAGGCCAGAGCACCATTTCCTCAGGAGGATTAGTGCTTACAAATTTCATTTTATAACTCTCTGGGCCTTTTACTTCATCTCCAAAATGAAGGAAGATCTATCTCGCTGGGCACTCTCAAATTGAAATTGTCATCTTATGAATGGATTTTTATCACTTTTTTGTTAAATTTTAATTTTTTTTTTTTTTTTTTTGAGACAGAGTCTTGCTCTGTCACCAGGCTGGAGTTCAGTGGTGTGATCTTGGCTCATAGCAACCTCTACCTCCTGGGTTCAAGCGATTTTTCTGACTCAGATTCCTGAGTAGCTGGGATTACACCTGCAAGCCAGCACACCCAGCTAATTTTTGTATTATTTTAGTAGAGACGGGGTTTCACTGTATTGGCCAGGATGGTCTCAATCTGTTGACCTCATAATCCGCCTGCCTCAGCCTCCCAAAGTGCTGAGATTACAGGCGTGAGCCACCACGCCAGGCCTAAATTTTTAATTTTTAAAACATTATGGTAAAATATATGTAACATAAAATTTACCGTTGTAACCAGTTTTAAATGTACAGTTTAGTGGCATTAGGTACGTTCACATTGTTTTGCAGACAGAACCATCATCCCTCTGAAGAAGTCTTTTCATCCTGCAAAATTAAAACTATGTACCCTTCAAAAAATAATGTGGCATTTTTTTTTATAACAGCACTTAACGTGTTTGCCAACCTGCCCTTCCACTGTTCTCAGTTTGTTGGTAGGGAAGTTAGGGCACAGAGAATTTAGATAATGCAGCTATGTGCCATCAGAAAATCACTGCTGGTAAAGAAATTAAAATTCTCAGCTTTTGGGCTGGACGCAGTGGCTCAAGCCTGTAATCCCAGCACTTTGGGAGGCCGAGGCGGGTGGATCACGAGGTCAAGAGATCGAGACCATCCTGGTCAACATGGTGAAACCCCGTCTCTACTAAAAATACAAAAAATTAGCTGGGCATGGTGGCGCTTGCCTGTAATCCCAGCTACTCAGGAGGCTGAGGCAGGAGAATTGCCTGAACCCAGGAGGCGGAGGT
>CM052666.1:7320030-7343067 GCA_028533165.1 Leontopithecus rosalia
TGAGATCTCGCCATTGCACTCCAGCCTGGGTTAAAAGAGCGAAACTCTGTCTCAACAACGACAACAACAAAAATTCTCAGCTTTTGAATTTTCCAGAAAATGATTTTATATTGAGCTTCATTGCTTTCAATTCGATTCACCCCACTTATTGGGGGTATACTGTGTGTTTAAGATAGACTTTCAGTACTGATCAATTGGGACTAAAAAATGTGGATAATAGCAAAAGACATTTGAAAGGAAATAGGCTGCAATTTAATGTGTTAGAAGGCATAATAAGACATCATATAAATGCTGAGGAGAACAATATGGTCGTTGTTACTATTAACTTAGTTTACTGTTATGCATTGCATTATATTTTATTTCCATTTCCCGTTGCTGTGCTTTAATTTTGAAAAGAACTGATCATGTGTTTGAGGTCTTTCAAACTTCACAGTGTTTTGTTCAGAGAGAGAGAGAACATGCACACTACAGTATCTCAAACTCAGTCCTGTGTGTCCCAATTTCGTGCAGGTTTCTGCACAGAGTACTGCCAGACGTCACTGAGCTCTCTGTTTTCACAAAATAGCATGTAATTCAAAGCCACCATATTCCCTGGCTGACTGGATGACTTTTTTGTTTGCTCTCTAACAAAAAAGTGGCAAATACTCTAAATTCATTTCATCTGCATTCTCCTAAACTTTGCAGAATGGCACTGCACAGTGGGTGTGCCAAAGTCACCTGTGTAGAACACACATTCATGAAATCTCATGGTGTTGCTATTGCCAACACTGAAGCCTGGCCCCTGTCATGCTAATGGGGATGTAAAACTGGTAACTCTTTTGTATATTCAAGATTATGGAACTCTGTGAAAAATGATAGAGCACTGTGACAGCTCTTCTATAGGCTGATGTAACTCAGGCTTAATTCTATACCTCTGAAGTGATTATTATGCAATTCATGGCAATATTTCAGGATTCTAATATATTTTGAAATCATGTTCTCTCTCCTGCTATTCTGCATAAAATTCTCAGAGTGTATTTTTCCCAATGAGCTTATTGAATTATCATGCTAATTCAAATATTATTTTTTGGCACCTAATACTGACTTATGTAGTAACTTAATGTTTCGGAATTAAGAGACATGGGGCCATCTCCCTACCATAATACAAAGTTGCCTAAATTTTATTTTATGGGAAGAAACAATTTAGAAAATGTGGACCTAAAGAGATAAAATAAATGCTATTTCAGTACCGAAACTTAAATTATAATTATCCACAAATGTGTTTTCCAAATAACAGAACTATATGTCTTTGCAACAAATTAGTTTGATTTAAAAGTGGGAGGCATAAAAGGTTTCCCAAACAAGACTTGAAAGTCCAGCAATTGTATCTAACCCCCTGCCCTTCCTTAAAATGTAGTACTGCAGAGGACAAAAATGATTGGTAATTAATGACTCAAGCCCTTTATGTGATACTAATCCCTTACTATTTGCTAGGTTTCGGTGGTTGCATGAAGGATGTTAAATTTACACGGGGTGCTGTCGTTAACTTGGCATCTGTGTCCAGCGGTGCTGTCAGAGTCAATCTGGATGGATGCCTATCAACTGACAGTGCTGTTAACTGCAGGGGAAATGACTCCATCCTGGTTTACCAGGGAAAAGAGCAGAGTGTTTATGAGGGTGGTCTCCAGCCTTTTACAGGTAATGTGGAGGTCCTCTAAATTAAATGCTACATGTCTCCTATTCATCCCCCTTTCCCTCCCTGCCAGCCTCCCATTAGTCTATATGAGTATTATTTTAATCTTGATGCTTCTTCTTTCCATTTAAGAATACCTGTATCGGGTAGCAGCCTCGCACGAAGGAGGTTCAGTATATAGTGATTGGAGTCGAGGACGTACAACAGGAGCAGGTACTTACCTTCACATGCATATGTGCACACACACATCCATGTGTTTGTGCATGTAAACAAAAGGAAGGACTGTTACCCTAAAGTGGTAATATTTTTGTAGTCTTCTGACAGAGCATGCTTTGGTTTGAAAATACATCTGTCAATGGCTAAAATGCTTAGTAGGTAAGTGCTTTTGATTTGTTAAGAATTCAAAGTTAAGTATTTGTTAAGTATTTGCTCAGGCTTGATCCTTTCCTCTTAGGATGCAGAAGAAAGGAAAGTTTAGGTTGTCTTAAGGATGTAATAGTCCCACCTACCTAATATGTCTAAGGATAGGTAACCTTTACAGGTGGTGTAGATCCCAAGAAACTGAGGTCAGAGATTAGGATTATCCTTGGATAGGGTGGCACCCTCTGGACTTTCTTGTAGAAAGCACATTTGAAACCTGCAACTAGTTGGAATCAGGTGCGTCTATGACATGTTCGCAGATGTTTGCCCAGTTGTTGACTATTAGAATCTTAGCATAACTCTCCCAAGAGAAATTGCTGATGGGTTTAATATGTTTTGAGTTGGAAGAGAACCAACTAGGAGACAGTGTACATTAGACCTAATTTCAGACAACTGACTTGTTTTGTACTTTGGCCACAAAATCTTTTCCCATAATACCACCACAGGAAGGCATTCAGCACAAAGAGTTTTGTGAATCAATAGCATTCTACCATTTTGGGTCAAATATTTGTCAGAAAACTGAACACATATCTAAATGATTGCCACTTATATATCTGTAAGAAAGTTTCTTCAGCAAGTAACAATTTGTCTAAAGATGCATTTTCACCAAGATATTCTCTTATACTTAATCAACAGTGGGTTACTATCCCAGGCATCCTTTGAGGAATCTTCTTAATCTAAAATATAAGTAAATACTGAGATTAGCAACTAACAGTAATTTTTGAGACTCTCTACCTACATATTTTCCAGAAGAGGACAACTTGACACTTTTTCAGGATGATTTAAATTATCACCTATTTATAGGCAAGACAGTGATCTGAACGATCTCTTAAAATCCTTTTGAACTTCAGAGCTAAGAGAAAGCTCCAATATAAAATACTCACTTGTCACTGACATGTTCTCTGCTACTATTTCATACTCTTCTACTTTATTAACAAATATATTATGAAACCTGTTTTGCATATAATTCAGCAACATTAATAGGTGTCTGGAAAGCACATTGCTTACTTAGCTTAATAGTCCCCATTTTGAGTACTACTGAGAAAGTACACAAATAGAGCTCTGAATTTATAGCAATGATATGACCACAGTTCTATGCCATAAATTCATACCTACAATCTGACCACAGCACTAAGCAGCTACATGCTCCCAAGGGTTGGAGAATAATTGCACTATTTAATTATTTTTTAGTCAGTTTTGCTCTGTCCCTTATGAGAAGACCATCTGTTAGACTGTACTGTACTTTGCCCTGTACCAGATTTCAGAACTAATAAAATCAACTTCACTCCCATTGTCCCTTTTTTGCAACTCGATCGTGTGGCCTGTGTGTTTTCTATAGGTGCCCATGGTGGTTTAACTGCCCAGAGAGTGGTTCTCCCCCTCGGTGCTTCCTCTTATCCTTTATGTTCACTTTGTTCCCTTAAAGCTGTCCTATTTTATTGGGCTGAACAGTAAAGTCGGAGAGGAGGAGATTTGATGTGGAAAAACCAAAGTGATCCTCCATCGACAGGGCTCGGGAGTCCATGAGCAGCCAGAGCAGGTCTCTCATCCATCATCCTGCCACAGAGTTCCTTGGGCTCTTTCTTTGTGTCCCCAGTGCACTCAGCTGTGATGAAGTTTTTACTGATCAGAACTGTAGAAATATCTAATAAATAGTTAAAGGTTATAGATTTTTAAAATTAGGGGGCTCCACTTGTAACTAAGGTTTTGCAGTTCTTTTAATTGTTCCCATTTTGTGTTATTATTTTGAGATATTCTGCATAACAAGACTTTGAAAATGACTTTGTAGAATCTCAAGGGCCAGCAGCTCCTTTATCCTACCCCTCCTCCCCAAAAAACTGCAATTAAGAATATATTCCATATATCATATCATGTAGAACTTTGCTTTTTATAAATTAATTTGAAAAACAATTGAATTTGGAAAATGGGTCCAGACATTCAAGTCCAACACAATCACATTTGTGATTTTTCTTTTTTGGCTAATACATCGAAGATATAAAAGTGTCAAACCACTATGTATAATAACAGTCTAATTATCTTGCTTCAAAGGGGGTACATCATTATACTGCTTGAACTTGTTATCTGCCTACTATCCACCTCCTTCTTTATGAGTGATGTTTAAACATGTCTGGTACATTAAATGTTTTTGGAAAACCTGGACTAGACTTGAAAGAATGTTATGTCGATGGAGTTTTGATGGTTTTGAAATATCGCTTAAACTGAATGGCTCAAGATGTGCAGTCATATTAAATCAATGCTGAAAAGTTACAACTCTAATAAATTGTATTTATGCTAATGGTTGAGTCTGATTTACTGTGGCCATTAAAAGTGAAGAATAGGAGCGATAGTCTTCTCAGAACTGCCATTTTCTCTATTTTCTCTTTTATTCCTTCACAGCTCCACAAAGTGTGCCAACTCCCTCAAGAGTCCACAGCTTAAATGGATACAGCATTGAGGTGACCTGGGATGAACCTGTTGTCAGAGGTGTAATTGAGAAGTACATTCTGAAAGCCTACAGTGAGGACAACACCCGTCCACCCCACATGCCCTCTGCCACTGCTGAATTTGTCAATACAAGCACCCTCACAGGTAAAGCCAATTCTTTAATGAAGTAGATCTTATTAACTTCCTTTTTGTTTGGATTTTAACTAAAAATCTACAAACTTCTTTAGGAAAATGTATTAAATATACATATATTTTTGTCTGATTAAATACAACAACCATCTAATATAGTGGGAGCCTGTATGTATCTAGGATAAAAAGGATAATTCTACAGTGTGCATGGGCTCTCATGGATAATCTTCATTCTAAGGTTGATAATCAACCTGTTCCCCAAAGATTACATCACAGGTGGCTATAGCCCTTTAACACTGTATAGACCTCTTTTGGAAATCCTGTGTATAAATTCTTATTTCACCAAGCAAAAATTTACTCTTTGGGACTAGCCCCAGTTCACACCACTATTATGTATTGTAAAATTGCTGATTAAACCTAATTATCTCAAGGTGGAAGAGTCTTAGAACCCCAGTTAGTTGGACTGGCAAATCAGTGAATCGATTTCTCACAGTGTGGTGTGCCATGCAGAATGATGATAGTGAAATATACTCATACATACCGTTAACACGTCTCACACTCAAATTTGTGCATGTGTAGTAAGAGCATTTTTCAGCTTCATGAAATGTTAGAGCACATTTAAAGGGAGAGTTGAATTTAAGCCTTTGATAAAAAGAAGTAAATGTGTCAAATTTGATAGAAAAGAACATTTTCCTCTATCAAAAAATCTTACAATGTGAACAGTCAGAATGGATGTTAGAAAAGCCTTAAATATTTTCTCAAAATCCTGTTGGTCAATTCCCTCAAGTCTTTACCTTTTTCTTTAGACTCCTTGAAATGCACAGCCCAAATATACTACCAACTTTTAGCAAAAGAAAAACAAATTCACACCCTTCACTTCTTTCCTAGTTTTCCACCTTATAAAAACCCAACCTGATTAAGCCCACAGCTTGCCTTTCAGTTTGTACATGGCAGCTACAAGGGCTAGAAAATATCAAGATGTTTATTGCTAAAAATGCTCAATTCCACTTTCAAATGAGCACTCAGTAATAACACCAGTCCTACCGTATTTCCAGAATAAGCTCCTTCCCCCATTCTCCTGATTAAATATTTTATATATTTCCAAACTATACACATGTTATCTCCCTTTCTCAACCTACCCAGCTGACAGTGTTCTATTTTAGATTAAATTAGACACCAGAGAAAAAACAATCTATTGTATAGGATTTCTGTTACTTTCGTACTACCAAATGTACATATTAATTGCATTTATCTGCCTGATGGAGTTGTTATTAGGGGTTGGATGAGTGAACGCATGCTAAAACACTTAAAATCATTTTGACATATAGGAGGTGTGTCCTATGCTATCTTTTTATTTTCATAATTATTTTTTATTTTCACACTTTTTTTCCTTTCTGTTTTACAAAGCTTCTCTTACCTATCAAAAATAGAAATCTTCACAAATCCTCTGAACCCTGATTCTTCCTGTTTTTTCAAAGATGTTACTGATAGCTTATCTTCCTCTCACTTATATTTTTAACGCCGATCTCTGCTACAGTAGAGTATGGCCCAAGGACCAGCATTACTAGGTTCACTTGGGAACTTACTAATGCACATTCTCCTGCCTACCCCACACCCACGAAATCAGACAGTCTGCAGTGTGGCTCCGTAGTCTTTGTTTTTACATCTGATGCATGCCAGAGTTTGAAAACCACTGTTGGGTGGACTCTTCCTAGGGTCATTCAAGTTTTATCTCCACTGTTAAAAACCAACACACTAATCCAAACCAATCACAACAATCTTCTTTCTGTCTAAACTTCCAGCTACGGCTCCCGCTCTCCTTTCGGCTGTCGTCTGGCATGAAGTATCTATGTACATTTTGTCTTCACTTTATCTGGCTTCTGCTCATTACTTTTGTGAAGAGCATCAAAACTGCCATGTTAACATAGGCAAAAAACACTTTACACTCCTTGTCTTTACCACTCTTCAGCATTCTACACAGTAACTCTCTCATCATTTCTTGAAATATTTCTTCACTTCTGTGACTCTTCTGCTTACCTCCTGGTTCTCCAGGGACCCTGTTCTCACTGTCCTTTGCTCACTTCTTCTTCTAAAGTGTGATGACATGTTGGAGAGTCTCGGGCTTAGAACTGGGCCCTCTTCTCTCTCTCTTTCATTTTTTCTGGCTTGCTCCAGAAATTCTACTGATTCTCATAACATCAAAACCCTGGAAGCTGCTGCTGCTGCTGACTCCTAAATGCACATCCCACCTAGACATCCAAATGTCTGCACCGAATAGGCGTTTGGACACAGTGCCATTTCCAACTGGATGTCTCTCACCTTCTACACTTACCAAACCTGAACTCTTGCTTCTTCAGCATTCTCATGATTAGTAGATACCTCCAGCCACCCAGTTAATCAAGTTTGAGAGTTACTCTGGGCTTTCTACCTCCTTCACACCTCATATCCATAGTTGTCATTCTGTTTCCAAAATATGTGTTAAATTCATCCATTTCTTCTCTGATCTACTGGCCAGCCCAAACCACTACCATCTTTTCCCCGGACAACTTACTTGGATAACTGTAATACTTATTCTCATCTTTTTCGTAGCATTTTTTTTCTCCCTGGCCGTGAATCTGTTCTACAGATCGTCCAACATCATGTACCTCTCCTCAAAAATCTTACCTTTTTTTTATTATTATACTTTGAGTTCTGGGATACATGTGCAGAATGTGCAGGTTTGTTACATAGGTGTACACACGCCATGGTGGTTTGCTGCACCCATCAACCCGTCATCTACATTAGATATTTCTCCTAATGTTATCCCGCCCCTAGCCCCTCACCCCCGACAGGCCCTGGTGTGTGATGTTCCCTCCCTATGTCCATGTGTTCTCATTGTTCAGCTCCCACTTATGAGTGAGAACGTGCGGTGTTTGGTTTTGTGTTCCCGTGTTAGTTTGCTGAGAATGATGGTTTCCAGCTTCATCCATGTCCCCCGCACTGCCTCTTGTGCAATCACATTTTGCCTCAGTGTCCCCCTACTTCCTGGATTTCCAACAATTACTTTTGTAATTAACACCATTTAAAGAAATTTGAATGTAAAGAATTCCTAACAATGATGATAGAATAAACCCCCAGAAATGGAACAACTTCATCAAAGGCTCTTAAGACATTGTATAGTCTTGAACTTTGAAGTCAGACATTGCTATACATCTCTGCTCTATACCTTCCCTGTGACTTAGATAAGTTCCACGTCCTTCTGGATCTATAAGTCTTAACCTATGAAATGAAAGAGTAATATTTACCTCAGAAGAATATTTAAAATATTAGGTGATGTGATATTCTAGCACTAACCCGTTTTAGCTGTGTAACTTGGACAATTCAATAAATCTCTGTGTGCTTCAGATTCCTTGTAGGTAAATAAGAATGAGATACAACTACCTGCCTCCCAGGGCAGCTGTGGGGATTAAATGAATTCATATATATGTAAAGCACACAGCACAGTACTTGACATGTGGAATGCACTGTATCAATGTTACCTGTAGGGTACCTGTAAAGTATGTAACACTGTGCTTAATGTATGGTAATTTCTCAAGAAAAGGATAGAGATTTTTATACTGCCCAAAAGACTGTACAAATTATGCCTTCACCAGCAAGCAGAATGCAAGATTGTGCATTTCATTTTATCTAGCCAATGCCAAGTTTTACAGATTAAAAAAAAAAAAACTTTGCCAATTTGAAAGGCAAAATGTGTCAGAATATTGTTTTAATTTGTATTTATGTGATTACTGGAGAGATTAATTTTTAAATGTTTGTTAGCCATTTCTACTTCTTTTGTGATGTGTCTAAGCAAGTCCATTGTTTTTTGTGTTTTTTTAATTTTAATTTTTATTTATTTTATTTTTTTTAATTTTTTTGAGACAGGGTCTCACTCTGTTACCCAGGCCGGAGTGCAGTGGTGCAATCTTGGGTCACTACAAACTCTGCCTCCCAAGTTCAAGAGATTTTCCTTCCTCAGCCTTCTAAGTAACTAGAATTTCAGGTGTGCACCACCACGCAAGGCTAATTTTTGTATTTTTAGTAGAGATAGGGTTTCACCATGTTGGCCAGGCTGGTATGGAACTCCTGAAATGCTGGGATTACAAGCATGAGCCACTGTACCCAGCCACATTGTTAATACTTCCATTGAATCATACACATTTTCTCATTAAAGTTTTTCCCTGCATATGAAGAATAATATACATATTTGCTTATCTGATACAACTCCCCCAGTTTTTTCATTTTTTAAAAAAGTTTGATTTGCATTTTTATGTACAGATTTTTAAAAATATTTTATGTAGTTAACATAATGTCCTTAAAATGTTGAATATTCTATGGGTGATTTTTAAAAAATGCATATTCCCCACTTAGGGTTGATTATTATTTGTTTATGTTAGATATGACATATTGACACCATATAATGCATATTCCTCAAAATAGTGATTCTAAGGTTAGGGTAAGAGCAAATCAGATACAGAGAGCAGAAAGGCTTTTCAGATTAAACCAGCCTCTCCCAAGATTCTGAAGGATACCCTCTTGAAGGAGGGATCCCACAGATTACAAACCAACATAGTATAGTACAGGATGCTACTGAAAGGCATGTCATACATGGGAGTGATGTATAGGGAGAAGAAAATCAGAGAACCACTGAGCAATTGTTACTTATTTTTATATATCGAATTTGTCAAAAACTAAGGAAAGAGTTAACTTTGTTAACTATGAGGGCAGTTTTGTCAATTTCTGAGATATTTTTATTTGTATTTTTTAAATTTTTATTACTTTTGCAATTAAAATGTTTTAACCTTCAAAGTCTCATTCCTTTAGGTACAGTCATGCATTGCTAAAGGATGGATATGTTCTGAGAAATGTGTCATTAGATTTCATTACCTTGCAGACATCATTTAGTGTACTTACATAAACCTAGAGGGCACAGCCCACAACACACCTAGGCTAGATGCTGTAGCCTGTTGTTCCTGGGCTGCAAATCTACATAGCATGTTACTTTACTGAATAATGTAGGGAACTGTAACTCAATGGTATTTGTGTATCTAAACAGATCAAAAAACAGTAAAGGTATAGTAAAGGCACCCATTGTAATCTTACGGGACCACTATCCTATATGTTGCCTGTTGTTGACCAAAACTTTGTGTACCCCACAACTGCATGGCAACAACTTGGAAAGTCCCTTCATTCAACATTGTTTTCTTTTAAGTTTGATGAGAAAAGAAAAAAGAAAAACAAATTCCCAGCAAGGGCCATCGTCTGTGTGGAATTTGTACATTTTCCCCATGTCTTTGTGGGTTTTCTCTGGGTATTCCAGTTTCCTCTCACATCCCAAAGCTGTGCCTGTTACATGAATTGGCCTCTCTACATGGCCCCAGAGTGAGTGAGTGCCGGTGTGTGTGAGTGCACCCTGTGATGGTACAACAGCCTGTCCAGGGCTGGTTCCTACCTTGAGCCCTGAGCTGCGGGGATGGGCTCCAGCCACTGGAATAAGCAGATTGGAATAAATGAATGAATAAATAGAAATCACTATAAAGCAAACATTCATAAAGTCTATGATAATTATACAGGTGCATGAAATAATGCGGTAGCACAGGGCTCAGCAAGCTGCGTTGTTTATGATTGCTGAGGTTTGAACTCTGTGCTGGTAGGAGGTGCTCCTTACGATGTTCACTTGGCAAGCATTTATTGCTTGTTTTGCGCTATTATGACCACTGTTACTCACTGAGTCACCATTTTTGAGTACATCAGTTTCTCGTTTTGATTAATCTTTTGTAAATGGATGTGTAGCTCACATTCATTTCAATGTTTAATATTAGTAGTCTATAGAAGTTTGGTGATGCTTTGTGACCAGAAATATGCCATAAGATCTTAATTCTTTTTTACATCAATTAGCCTATGGGAAAATCGGGTTTGCTGTTCATCATTTGACTAAGAACTCACAGTTAAAAAAAAATACCGATGACATTACGTGAGGACTTCTATATATCTCTGTAGTTTTAGTTTTATCTTTCACTTGAAATTCTCTATGTTTAAGTAGGGGAGTTATTCATATATTTTTAAGTAGTTGATATAATTGGTCTTCTTTCTGCCATCATGGTTTATGCTTTCCAGTTTTATTATTTCTTGTTTTTTAGTACTTTTTTTACCCCACTACATTTCTTGCCAGTGTAGACTATAAATCTTTTGATTTTTGTTCCTTCAAGCAATTTGCTGCTCTCACTGCTAAAGTGACTTGTCAAGGATATATGTAGAAGGTAATCTTAAAGAGTAAGAAGAACGGCTGGGCGCGGTGGCTCAAGCCTGTAATCCCAGCACTTTGGGAGGCCGAGGCAGGCAGATCACGAGGTCAAGAGATCGAGACCATCCTGGTCAACATGGTGAAATCCCGTCTCTACTAAAAATACAAAAAATTCGTTGGGCATGGTGGCGCGCGCCTGTAATCCCAGCTACTCGGGAGGCTGAGGCAGGAGAATTGCCTGAACCCAGGAGACGGAGGTTGCGGTGAGCCGAGATCGCCATTGCACTCCAGCCTGGGTAACAAGAGCGAAACTCCGTCTCAAAAAAAAAAAAAAGAGTAAGAAGAACTCCCGTGTTGCCAGGTGGACTTTTCATTGTGCAGACTCGGGATAATGAGGGAAGAATGTGAACAGAGAGTCACCAAAGCCAGCTTGGATAATTATGTCAGAGGATTTCACAGTAAGCAAAAGGAATACTAGGAGGTGAAATGGAAGGAGTTGAGGAAGCAGAGAGTCAGCAAGTTGGATTTGGTGGAGATGTTAGAGGTGTAGAGATTGTTTTATGGCAGTTGGTTGAGAAACCAAAGTGCCAAAAGAGAGAAAAATAGGTGAAGCCTGTATAAGCAGTTTTGCTATTGATCTTGAAAAAACTCCTCATTTAGCATTTCTGAAGTGTCTTCTGTTGAGATTTTAATATTTAAGTTAATTTTTGTTGTTAGAGTCATATTTAAATAAAATAATTTCGACACTGAATATACAAGGAAATTTAGCTTTATTGGTTAGTATAGGGCTATTTACCGATTAAGTTTTAAAAATATCAGAAAATATGCTGGTTTCTTTTTATTAATTTTTTTTTTTTAGTTGTATAAGAAGGTCTTTTATTCTTCAGATTTGGGTCTTTCTTCAGCTTGGAAAATTTGCCATTGTGTTTATGATCATTACTTCTGGTGACAATAGCAGTTTTCAATATTGTATATTTCTTCCCAGATTGTCTTCCTCATGTTAGTAGTTCAGAATACAGCTTGTAGCATCAGATCAATCTAAGTTCAAATTCCACCTATAGCACTTTTTAGCTATGTGACCTCAGGCAAATTTAAAAACATATCCTTACATTGGAGTTTCCTCCTTCATAAACTGGGGATGAAATCTTATTTATGTTATGGAACTACTATAAAGATTACAATGAATTATGTAAATATTTTGCTCAGAAACAGGCATATAGTGAGTGTTTAATGGATTAATAGTTGTCTTTATAATCTCTGTATTACAGTTTCTGAATTCTGGGTTATTGTTCCATACTTGTTTTTCTTTCAATTTTCTGATTTTTGCACTATTGCTTCTGCTTTTTGAAACTTCTAAGATGATTTTTAATCTTTCTAGTTCAGTCTTTGATATGATCTGCGTTTTTCCTCATCTAGCTTGCTTTGATTTCTGTTTGTCTCTTGATATTCTCAACTATCGTCTTTATCTCTGTTGTTTACTGCTTATCTTCTGTCTCTTATTTAGTGGATACCAAGTTCTTTTAGATCTTATAAATGACATGCAATTCATGATTTTTAAATTTTACAGGTTTCTTGAATTAAATCCTCCCCAGAATATGACAGTCTTCTGTAATCTGAGAGCTATGCTATATTCTCATCCTTCTTTAGAGTTACGATTTTTACGTTAGCTAAGTGTTCTCCCCCAAACTCAACTCCCTAGTTCAGTTGCCTCATCTCTAAAATAATCTTCTGACTGGGTGTTTGCATGGGAAAATTAAATTGTTTTCAAATCATCTTACTAAGCAGCTAGTTGCTGTTAATAAAATCCTTTTGCTAAGATGATGACAGGGTCAGTGGGGTAAATTTGCATTAGCTTCACAGCCACCCTACAGTTTCAGCTTCTTTCTTCCAAGTGTTTGGTAGAATAGGAATGCTAAGAGCTTGCTGGCATTTGCTTCCAGTTTAAGATTGGGTTTACCCAGGAGTTTCCTTCTAACAGTCCATTGTCTTTGCCTGGTATGCTTTGGTCATTTCACTGGGATTCTTACAAGATGATAGTTCACAACTATAGGTGTATACTGAGTCACCTGGGAAGCTTTAAAAAATATACTGATGCCTGTGTGCCCCACCTGAAAAGAGTCTGATTCAATCGGCCTGGAATAGGACCTGGGCATTTGCATTTTTAAAGGATGTCAGGTAATTCAGTTGTACAGCCAGCATTGGGAAACTATTTAAAGAAGGAATCTGTCACCAGTGATCACATTTAAATTTTATCCAGAAATTCCTGTAACTTTCATTTCCCTATTGAAACTCCAAAATGTTTAGTAGGGAAAAAATTAAATGCATATAAAAAATAATAAGCTATTAAAAGTAAATAGAAAACATTAGCCAAAGAATATCATAGGATGACAAAAATTAAGTGTAATAATTATTGGGAAGTGGGATTTTATGCTCAGACTTACAAAAAGCAGGAGGTAAAAGCAAAGAAAATTATTAAAAATGAATATCAACTAAGAGAACTGAAGAAATAGAATAGTGAAAAAGAATATTTACCATTCATGAATTTGGCTACCAGAGGATTAAATGAGATAAATCCCAGTTGCAATGGAGAGTCCAAGGGTTAACAGCCCTACTCAGGAGCAAATGGGCCCCTTTGGGCCACAGGGTCTAGATTCTGTGCCCTCCCAAGGCCAAGGTTCAGAGCAAGGAGTTCTTTAAGGTTCAGTTCCTCAGCCGGAGCCTCAGGGTAGAAAGCCCTTCAGTTATCACTCCTATGTATCTTTAGATTTGTTGAAAGGGCTCCAATTAACTCTGGGTAGCTTTTGCTGATTTTCCCTGCAGCCCTGTTAACATGCAAAGCTGCAGCCCAGAGAGACAGGACTGGCGTTTTCCCTCGAACTGAGGACTGCTCAGAAACTGTCTTCACAATTTGATTTGAAATTATTTCAAGAATGAATGGATTCAAGAATTTGCACATATACGAACTATTTTTTCTTCAAGGTGTTTAAACATATAAACATAATTATCAGCATAATTACTACAGCACCCGGCATCGAGTGCTACAGATATAACTGGTATACAGAAAATATTTTCTCAATTTCATTGTTGCATTACATTGAGCTAAAGTCTAGGGACTATATTCCTTCCTCTGGTAAAATAACAATTAGTAGTAATAAATATTATTTATTATTTGCAATAGTTTGGAAAATGAATCAGTAAGAAGAACAGTCTTCCAGATGACCCAAATCTATATTTATGTAAAAAATTAAAAGCCATTTTAATTATAATATGAATAATAATATACTTTGGCCACTAAAATTGTTTCAGTCTTTACATACAATGGATATTAATTTTTTTATCTGAATAATGTAGATTTCATACTGAAAATCTGTCTCTAATTTTTGCCTCTTTTCCATGCTTGCTAGTAAAAATTAGTGACTCTCAATTCTACTGGTCATAAGGTGATTTTCAGATTACATATAAAATGTAAATTTAGGG
This sequence comes from Leontopithecus rosalia, assembly GCA_028533165.1. NCBI lineage: Eukaryota > Metazoa > Chordata > Mammalia > Primates > Cebidae > Leontopithecus > Leontopithecus rosalia. Next base: position 7,334,436 of record CM052666.1, read on the forward strand.
ACCACTCACATGCTTCTGTTATATGGGCTAGGATTTAGCAATTTGCATTTTACCTAGTGCTCCAGTTGGTTCTTTTGGAAGGTTTATGAACCGCATATTGAAAGGCACTAGCATAGAGGAATGGTCAGGTTAGAAGGAAATACTTTCACCTGCTAGGCTTGCAACTGTCTCTGCTTTATTCCCGCATCTTGTTCTAACTGTATTAGCTTTGCTGCCAGAAAAATGCCAAGGCAAATGAAGAAAGAGAGTTTGTATCAGTAGGGTCCCTGAACCTCAAGGGCAGTGCTTCTGATAGTTCCCAATAGAAAGGAAGTAAGAATTGGGGATCTTGGTAACATGGATTCTGATTCACTAGATCTAGGAATGTGGTGTTAGATTCTGAATTTCCAATCAGTGCCCTCCCACTCTGTAATGCCCAATGTAGAAATGCAAGGAGCTCACTATTTATGTGGGAAATGGAAAACGGCAACAACAACAAAATAAAATATAACGAAACCTGGTTCTCAATTACAGGATGCCCAATAGGTTCATATAAAAGTGAAAATAGTATAATTCAATGTATGAATTATAATTGTAATGTCTTGGTAGAGCCTTACCTGCATGCATTTGAGTTACAAACATTCCACTACATGTTTTGGAAATGGGTTAGGGTTGGAGAAGAAAGCGAAAAAGCAAAAACCAAACCAAACAAAAATCTATAAAAATAATGTCATAGGCAAAGGATGCTATCCAATATTAAAACTGTCAATATCTGTTAGCTGGAGAGAATGTTTGAATAATTTTAGGGTTTCCCAATCATTGACAAAGAAGTGATACTCATTGTTTTGGTGTCTACAAAAAGAATGAAGACTTAAAAGCTCCGAAGAATCGTTGATTTCTGAAGAGTTAGAGGTATACACAAAACCAAATGTTCTGGACTTTATGGGCCATATAAGGAGTTGTCAAGGGAACTTTAAATCATGTTATTTTTGCCTCATGCCTGACTTTGTGACTTAAACTCAGCTAAACAGAGTATCATCAATAAGATTAAGTTAAATTAAAATGATACTCTGTATATGTATGTATATGTGTGTATATGTACATTCATACATTATATAAATATGCTCTCTATATATTACATATACACATGTATGCTACATATGTATATATTATGTACATATATATGTATATACATATATAATGTATGTACATATATACGTATATACATATATAATGTATTATATATACATATATAATGTACGTACATATATATGTATATATAATGTATATACATATATAATGTACGTACATTATATATGTATATATAATACATTATATATGTATATACATATATATAATACATTATATATATGTATATACATATATATAAAATTATACTTACCTGAGAAGTCTGCAGAGAAATGACTGTAATTTAATGCCATGATGTTTTTTGTCTATTCAACTGAAAGTTCTTATTTCACAGTTGCTAAAACTGCCTATGGTACTCTCTATGCATCCATGTTATTTCTTCAATAGACAATAAGATCCTGGAGGACAAGTTTTATGTATTATATTTATTTTAAGCCTTGTTCACTACCTTGCTCAAGGTAGGTGATTAATGTACTTATCTTAAAAGAAAGAACAAAGGAATGTTTAAATTTACAAATTTAGCTTTCTGCTACTAACCCCATAGTTAACCTAACGTTAATATTATTTCATGTGAGTTGGACTGAGTTTTGAGCTACTATTCTTTACTTAAGTCTCCTGAGTCTTATCAATAGTTCTTTAATTTTATAAAAGAATATACTGAGCTATCACAACCTGAATGTATATTTGGAACTTAATACACATTTCGCAATAGAAAAAAAATGTGTATGTAGGGTAATAGAATGTAAAGATTAATTCCAAAACATAGGCCTCAGAATAGAACCCAGCCACTATATATTTGAAATGAAAAATAATGGAAGCCAATACTGCTGCAAGGCTGATAATATACAGAACAGAAAATACTCATTTATTTAAAACGTGATCTACCATGTTCTACACTAGTGCTAGGTCTTATTTTTGTAATACGATTTTTATAACACTAAAATATAGCCCAAGTACTCTCTGAAGTATAAGATTATGTAGATAATGAAAGTTTTATGGGGAAAAACCTAATAGAGAGGGTTTATCATTTTTAATTCATTTCACTTGAGAAACTGAGAACCTGAAATACTAGTGATTAAATTTTCCTCTCTATGGTAATAGGTGACCACAGTAAGTCAATGCAGAGGTGGGGTGTTCACAGTGCGAGACCCACACACTTTATCTTTTGGCCGTGCCATCCTTACAGACAAGGCTTCTCCCTCATAGTCCAAGATGACTGCTTGAGCTCCTGCCATCCATTCTGATTTTCATCCAGCAGGAAGGAATAATGGTCAAAGAATACTCACATTCACTTTAAAGACATATTTTAGAAGTTGCTCCTCTACCTCTGGTTATCCTGCATGGTCGGAACTTAGTCACATGGCTGTACCTAGCTTCAAGGAATGTTGGAAAATGCTGTCCTTATTTTAAGTGGCCATTTGCCCAGCTAAAAAGTGTTTTTACTTTACTGAGGAAAAGGAGTATAATACATAATAAGGGACAATTAGTGGTCTTTGCCACAATAGGCAAACATCAAAAGTAAATAAAAAGGAATTTTTTTGATGGTGTTATTAAAGATAAAAGCCAGTTTTTATAGTAGACCATAAATCAGTATTCCAATATTTGTAGTTTATTACAATTTCTTTCTTTCTTTCTTTTTTTTCTGAGATAGAGTCTTGCTCTGTTGCCCAGGCTGGAGGGCGGTGGCACCATCTCAGCTCATTGCAACCTCCACCTCCTGGGTTCAAGCAATTCTCCTGTCTCAGTCTCCCAAGTGCTGGAACTAAAGGCACAAGCCACCACACCTGGCTGATTTTTTGTGTGTGTATTTTTAGTAGAGATGGGGTTTTACTGTATTGGTCAGGCTGATCTCAAACTCCTGACCTCAGATGTTCCACCCACCTCAGTCTCCCAAAGTGCTGGGATTATAGGCTACAAACCATTTCTTTAAATCTAAATCTTGAAAGAAACTGGTCTGAAAAAATTCACAGGACAAAAATATGGCCTATGACATAAATAGTAAAAATAGAAATGATGTAATGTTCCTGCTTAGCTAATGTAGAAGGATTTCATTAGGTAATGCAGTGTTGATGAGTTAATAGCTTTGTCTAACTCTCCTGAATACATAATGTCCCTGAACTACTGGTACACTGTGAAATCTTCAGAAAGCGTTTTTTTTGAAACAATATTTTCATTTTATTTTATGCAGTGAGGATTGACACCAAAGGGTTTGCATTTCTTTTTGTAACATGTTGAGCCATGGTTAAAAATGATGAAAATATATACATTTTGTTCTACAGTGATAATCAACTAGGCATGTCCACAATGCTAATTAACATTCAATGCAAATACGTCAAGGTTATCAATCAGATTTGATAAAGAAGATGAGCAACCAGATTTTTCTGTTCTCTACCTTTTATGATCATTTTATATTTACATTATATTTGGAATGAATTAAAAGGGTCATATATATAATACACACACATAGAATTTCTTATGAATAAGTCATTTTTGTAAAGAAATATTCTAGGCATACACACTTGCTTATTTTGGAGGACAAGACTGCTAATTTCTGTTGTAGACAATAGGTTTCAGTCATAAATTTGAACCTTTTAACACATTGTAAGGTGCATTTTAAATAAGGTATTTTATAGTAAAAAGTGTGCGGATATTTTTAAACAACATTTCTTCAACAGTTTTTTTCTTTTTTGGAGAACTGGAGCTTAGGTCAAATGGGAGAAATAAAGGTCTTGGGGCCAGAAGACATAGGATCTAATACTGGCTCTAATGCTTTTAAGCTGTGTGGACTCGAGCACCACAGTGTACACTCTCTCCAAAAGCAGCCTCCTCTGTACAACTGGGTAACAATATCAGAGGCCTGTAGCAGGGGCGCTAGGACACTGATCGTAAGGGATGACTTTCATTTCTCTTTCTTTTCCTCTTGTCTCTTTGCCTTTCTCTTGGCTTGGTCAGCTCCATGTTTTCTTGGAGAGTTTCAATAATTTCAGTGTCAGACCTTATATAAGTTAAAGAGTTAACATAAGCACATGGCTTCAAACTTAACTGTCGAATTAGAATAAAAATGACAAAGACTCTGTAGTTCCTACCACAAAGGCATTGATTAAAAATTTGAGGTTAGATGTAAGCCTGCTGAGAGAAACTTAACTGGATAATAAAATTATCCAATTTGAGGTCAATTAAAATCACTGTTTAAAAAATCCTCTAAGACTGGGATTCAGCCACATATTTTATAAAGAAATAAAAGAATATTGTTTTCCTGTTCGTAAGCATCAACATCTGCATAGTCTTTGATCAGCATATGATATCTTCTAGGCTCTCTACTAAAAGTTTAAAGCAAGGTCAAGAAACCAGTTTGAAGGGAATTAAATGTAAGAAAAATCAGTTTTGAAGTTTCCAAGGGATTACCTTAGGTTTGGGTTAAGTGTACTTATTGTTTCACCTTTTGGGTAAAACAAAAATTGATGCTCCCTTTATAAATATTAGAAGGCTTTATTTTTTTAAATAGTATTCAAAATAAAACAGTAACAAATCCTACCTTCCTGGGCTAAGAACTAGAGGAGAAGCACCCTGGGTATGTTTCCAGATCTCTATTAGACCGTTAAGTTTTCATCCATATTTAACAAATGTCATTATTCAGTTTCATGGGGTCACTGTGTCAAAATGTCTGTGTTAGAACTTTAATTTATTTTCAGAGGTTCCTTTAAGTGGGCAGGAAGCATGGCGTATTGGATTGATTTACTCTCTTTAATCCATCCACTGGGTTGGTTTGGAATGTATACTTAAAAATTAGATTTTAGCAGCATTGCAGCAGAATCCCCAGCCAGAAGTCTCTTCTTCTGCCTTCCTTCCCCTGGCCAGTTTTCTTTTAAAAAGTGGCCTCCTCCATTATGTCTCCAGGTAGCAGGAGCAGCTCTGCCTGTGTGGTATCCCTTACCAGATGGCCCTCTTAATAAATGTCTTGCTCTTGCCCACCCTCACTTTCTTGATCCAAATGTGAAATGCCAGCAAATAAATAAGAGCACTGTACTCTGATGAGTTCTCTTGAGATGGAGAAAAGCCCTGGGGAGAGGAAGCTAGAAACAGCTTTTCTGTTTGCTGTGACTGCTCCTAATTACTAGCCAGTAGTAGAAGATATCATTTAAATGCAGCAGAATGTAAAGATACAGAAGAAAAAAAAAAGAAGAGATAAATTCTCCATATTATCTCAAATGCCTTTGCTAGTATTTGTGAAAATACTCTTGGATTGCTGGAGTCCATTTGAAATAATGTACATGATCCTTGCAAGGGGACTCCTGACTTTGGACTCAGGGTAGACAGTTGCTGCTTGCAGATTTCACCGCCAGACTAAAAGTGCAACGGAAATGAGTGGGTGATGAGAGCAGAGCAGCCAGTTATTTAATTGAATTAAAAGCTGGGTGACATCAATGCAGACACCTGTCCAATTACAGACAGGCCAAGGTGTTTACCATTGCTGTACAAGCGATTCGAAGATGACAGAAATCTTTCCGCCCACAGATTAACATAATGAAGGAGAACAGATTACAGTGGATGCCGGCCAAACACCTAGGTTGGCAGCTGGGGGTGAGGTGGGGGAGGGAGGAGGAATGTGCTGAAGTATGAAACAGAGTCCTTTTTTCTTCTCCGAAATGTGCTTGGCTTTAAAAAGGATGCTATTTTGCTTTGTGTCTTAGGCTCAGTTTCCAGGCAGAGCATTTATACTTGTCTGCATTTAGTCAGAGGAGTTAATCATAAAATTTCAACGTCAAAGCAGACTCCTCTGTTGTTTCGCTGCTTCTCAGCATACAGTGTCCCATTAGAGGCATAAAAACTTGCACAGCTGGTGTCAGCTCCACAATGATTTTGTCTTGGGTCGTCAGGCTGCCTCCAATTATTAATATTTTTCTTTGGCTCCATTGTAACTTGAGGTTAGAGCAGAGGAAAGAGAGCCTTGGAGATAATAATGTAAGTCAACAGAAGAACTTTCCTTGTTTTCTGGAAGGGGTGTGGGGGGAGTTGGGCTCTCCCATAGTAAGAGAAAAAGCTGAGTGGAGCTAAGAGTCTGCAAAATCTTCATTTTTCAGTCACCCACCAAGTGCTCACTTTTGGTAAACCATACTAACAGCTGCTGGGATAGAGGGTAAGGAAAGAAGTAAAAGGATATGCCCTCTGTGGTCAAAGAATTCCCCAAATCACTGTGAAGGACTTTTAAGTCAAAAGTTCTCCTGGCCGATGCTTTTCTCCTCTGTTAGGTGGAAACCCTCAGAGCACAGAGTTTGGAGCCATATGCAGTAAGGCTCTTCCCACGATGATGTGTTTCCTTCCCTTAAATCAAGTCCCTGCCCCCTGTTCTTTCAGCTTGGGTTTTCTGCACCCACTGTGGCCCACAGGACTTCAATTCAAAGGAATCTACTTGCTTGACTTCAAACTCCCTTGGTGTGGCATGTCAGGATTTCTCAATGTTAAGCATTAATGCAAAATGCATTATCGCTTAGCAGTGAGAGTTATGGTCCTGCTGGTGCCAATGATTTTAATCCGGATACCCACCCTCCTGTGTTTCATGGGATACTAACACTTTTAAGACATCAATAATGCTTACTTTATGCTTATTGAATGTTTCTTCAGCTTGCCTTTTTCCATTATCAAGAGGGTCTAGCAGGTTTCCTGACATGGTTGGGGCCATTTTCTGATTTCACAGAGTTTGTGGCTGAAAGGGAGGTTTGCGAGGTCATCTGGACTGCCTTGTAATAGGGACACTTTCAAATTAACAACAACAAAAAAAGACTTATCTGGGATGTGTCCCAAACAACGAGATTAACAACCAAATCAATTTTAAAGTTCCCCCTTTCAGGATATACTTCTTCAGTCTAAAAACCCCAAGTGTCATAAAAAGAGACTAACCCATTTCTCTTTTTGGGCTTTCTAAGATTCCTTTATAGATATGTCATATTATATATTTCCTACTATTCTTTTTTAATATAATACCAAAATATATTTTAATTAAATTTAGGCTTCCTATCACCTTGAACTGGCAAGTCTGAATCTTATAAATGTCATTGTCCACTTGGCCTATATGCACACATTCTGTTTTGTGCATCAATCTGTTACTATAAGGGTTCTCCTAGTTCCAGTATTGTCTTATATTAGAAACTTTGTAAAAATCAGCACCTTTTCCAGAGGCATATAGAAAAAACATTAATAAATGCTTTTTAATGGCAATATATTATCAGAGTAACACTATATTTTCCAGAGAGTACCTAATCTAACTAGAACCCTGACACTTAAAGCAAAGCCATTAGGATAATCACTCAATTATTTCCAAGAATATATTCAAAATCGACTTAGTCTTGGAGATAATATGTTAATCCCTTTCTTGAACCATGCACAACTTTTTGTAAGCATCAACTTGAATCCATCCTGGTAAGCGCTCCATATTGAGAATCAAAGGAGATAAACCACGTCTCCAGCAATAAAATGACTTTGCCGTGATTCCAAGTGAATGAAGACCACGTTTGATCAGCCCCTTGCCCCTATGTTACCCTTAATTTTAACCTGACAGGAGGAGAGAACACAGCGAAGCATTATACTGCTCTTCTTTCTGAAGTAGGTAATACTAACTTGCCTTTAAGGAAAATTATCAGATGGTTTGACAAACTTTGTCTCTGCCACACAGCCTGATGAACAAGATGCCCTACCGGAAATAGAAAATAAATGGCACTCCAGCCTTAGAAAATGCAGCACATTTTTTGAAAGTGTGATTTACAAACCATCTAAAACCTTCCACCTGGGATCCACAGTTGGCAAGAACCACAACATCAGCTTTCTTCCTTTTTTTTTCTGTTTTCTATTTTACAGCTCTCATTTCTCAGAGCTTATTATTGTTTCACCTGGCTTGAAATGGGAAATGTGAGCACTTTGATAAATGACTTTGAAAGATGATCTAGTTTCTCTCCAGCATCTTTCTTTAAGAATCTCAGAGTTTTTCTATCAAATACAATACAATTTGGTAAAGTTCTCTACCAAATCGAAGCTAAAGAAAGCAAGTTTGCTGAGATGGTATTGCTTGTTTTCTGAGTTCCTTAAAATAAAGAGTGGCTGAAGTTAATAAAGAACTCTCACTATACACATATTATACACAAAGTAACTACTGTAGTGAAAGCAAGAAATTTTACACAGAACACTAAAGATCACTCAGTGAGTGTGAACCTAGGATCTGGTTTGATGCAGTTCCTCTGAAAGTCGATATGAATACCTTTCCTGATAAGTTAATATAACAATTAACATTCTAACATTGTGCTTTAGTTCTGATTTGGAAGGAAATGTTAAGTATAAGGAATTTTATAAAGTCAGGCTGCAAAACTGCACAATCATAGAGCTGCTTTTATGTTTCTCAATGACAATGCTTCCTGAACATACGATACATCTTCATGCTAAGGATTTCAGATAAACAACCTGTGTATCAGCATTGTTTCTTTTTTTTTTTTTTTTTTTTTTTTTTGGGGGGGGG
>CM052666.1:7343567-7421067 GCA_028533165.1 Leontopithecus rosalia
TTTCTATGTGTAATGCTTCTTTCAGAAGCTCTTGCAAAGCAGGCCTGGTGGTAATATAATCTCTGAGTTCTTGCTTGTTCATAAAAGATTTTATTTTTCCTTCAGTTGTGAAGCTTAGTTTGGCTGGATATGAAATTCTGGGCATTGTTTCTTTTTGGTTACGCTGTTCTAATGCCTCAGCTAAACCATGCCCATCTGTGAGGGGCGCTACTTTTCACATATGTTGCATAGGTTAATTGATGTTAAAGGGAAACTCGCCTCATAATCCAACATGCTTTTCTTATTCACATTAGGATTAAAAGTCTTGTTCTCTGGGGGCTGATTCGTTTATTGTTAGTGTGGCATTATACTAATTCAGACATGCAAGTCATCTTATTTAGAATCTTACAGTAGATTCCAACTTGGCAATAGGAAAGACATGACAAAAGCCAAAGATTTACCAAAGATAGAATGGCTAAAACATACTTTATGATGATATTTTAGTTTTGAGCCTGGATTTGGGGATCGTGGTGGAGTCATTACAAGATGGAAAAATGAAGCTTATATAATTATTTAAATGTTGATTCTTGATTGGGGCATGTTGAGTATGAAATACCAGTAGGGCATCCACGTGTGGATAAATGGCCTGCAGACAGAAACCCAGAACCAGGGCTTGGGAGAGACGGGAAGTCTGTAAATACGAATGTGATCATTGAAAGATAAGGCTTAATAAGCTAGCAAAAGTGAGTGTTTAGAAAGGGAAAGAATCTTGACAACAACCCAACTTTGTGAAAGAAAAACTATTTAAGAGACTCTGAGAGGAACATGAGTCAGCAAAGGAAACAAAGGAGTTCTCAGTAGTTTAGTAGAACACCTAAAAATTCCCAGTAGTTTAGTAGATCAACTAAAAATTTCACAGAAGGAAGTTGAGGGATGACAATGCCCCATAAGTATAGGAGAATAAGGACTGAAGAACGGCTATTTGATTTGGTATTTAAGGAATCACTGGTGGTCTTTAGAAGATACAAAATGTTTAGTAGCACGTTGAGGTAGAAGTTGAGTTGCAATGGTAGCCTAAGTTGAAATGACATAGCTCTGCACTAGAGCTCTCAACTGGCACTACTCCGTGTTAAGTATTTTATGGTCCTGAACTTGTTCATCCTTAACACTAACCCTTTGAGGAAAGTACTATGTTAGTCCCATCTCACAGATGAGGCCTGAAAGGCCTTGCCTTCAAGACAGAGATTATTATGATCTGTTTACAGACAAGGAAACTAAGGCACAGAGGTCTGAACAACTTGCCCAAGTTCATTTGGCCCATCGGCAGCAGATTTGGCATCTGAAGCCAGCAATCTGGCCCGAGCATCCGTGCCCTTTCCCACACTGCTCCATTATGAAGATGTGCATGTGATAATGTTAGTTTGCTTTTAAGCCCTTTGTTGGAAGAAGAGATAACTTCTTAAAAGAGAGTGAACTCAGAATGTGGGTCATGGTCTGGGAGATTTAAGAGGAAATGACAATCACAGGGGCAGGAATGAGAGAAAGCAGGAGGCTCTGACACAAGAGGGTTTGGAAATTAGAGCTGAAGTTGGCATGAGATGGTCACACATGTGTGCGTATTAGTTCGTTGGCTTGCTGTCTTCCTTGGCCATGAGCTAAGATGATGGTGCCAAGTGGATGAATATTTTCATGTAGAAGCATGGCAGACAGGATTCAGCAGCCCACGGAGATGCCTGAGTTGTTGCTGGAATGAAGACTTAGAGGCAGCGCTAGGGAATAAGCGCAAGTGGGAGGTGTCAAACCAGACAACTGGTCTTTGCTCCATCCTGGCTCTTTGATCTTTTAATTTTTTAAATTTTCTATTGGGGAGAGAAAATACAGAAACATGCATATTAAAATTTGTGTTTGAATGATGCAAGCTGTCATCAATATTGGCACCTTAAAGCAATAATGTATTCTCTGAGTGATTGAAGGTTTAATCAATAACGCAATACCACAAATGGGGCTAGCCAGGGGAGAAATGCCAAATGTGGGTGAAGGGGAGGAAGGCAGCAAAACACACTGCCATGTGTGTACCTATGCAACTATCTTGCAAGTTCTGCATATGTACCCCAAAACCTAAAATGCAATAAAAAAATAAATAAGTAAAATAAAATAAAAATGAAAAAAAATAATGATAAGATATGGTTAGGATTCAAGATTGCTCTGAAAAATTTCATTGAGGGAAAACTGGTAAGCAAATGTACAAGTTATGTTTTTTACTTTTTTAAATTCACAGGATTAACTATATAAGGAGTCTCTGACTTGCTGATGAACACTAGTAAACAAAATGTGTTTTCATTTCTACAGGTACTTTTAATTGCTGAGCAAATCTCATGTATCTACCAGCAAGCCACCTTAATTCAATACTTCCACGTGCAACACTTCCATTTACGACAGGTGTCTTAATTAAATTAATAATTTTGCAAGTAGAAGTACAAAAGCATACTTATCTTATTTGCTAATTGTTCAACTATGTTAATTTGCATACGTGTTAGCTACAACATAAACAAATGGTTTGTATATATGTGGCCTACTGTTGAAATAATGAAGCCACTCTTGGGAGTAGCATTTTTAAAGTGTGTTAATAGGTGCCATATGAAAAGGACTCCTTAGTTAAATACAGTTGAAAAATGCTAGGTTAAAGAAAATTAAATCGTTTTGTTTCTGCAGGAGGTCTAGGATCCTGGAATGAGGTAATATACATCATAGCTAAAGGCAACACTATGCTCTGCCTCACAAACTATATTGGACCCCTCCTTCTCATTTTAATGGGAGAAACATCAGATGCTGTTTTAGAGTTGTTTTAACAATAAGTTGATCTCACAATTTTTCCTCAGGAGTCATTCCATTCTACGATCAGCAGAGAGAAGGAAAATGACTGAAAGTGGAATATGTTTTTGATTTCCATCTCTGGTCTCTTTGTCTTTTTCTGTCTGTCTCTGTGATACGTACACTCACGCAAATATACCCACGATGCTCTTTATTGACGCTATGGTAAACATGCAACCCTCTTTTGTCCCTTTTTATTATAGGCATATTGACAGGCTTGCTACCCTTCAAAAACTATGCAGTAACCCTAACTGCTTGCACTTTGGCTGGTTGTACTGAGAGCTCACATGCATTGAACATCTCTACTCCACAAGAAGGTAAAGTAATTTCAAAGGTCTTGACTTCCACATTTCAGTCATGAATAATAAAATAGGAGAAGAGCTAAATGCTGCAAGGCCATTTGCTGGAAAACCCCAACCTAATTTGATGACAAAGTGCATTGCCAGGCCATAATTGCTCCATTTTTTGGGGGGGTGCGAAAATGAATCAAACTCCATACCCTTTAATGACATGCATCTTTAATAGCTGTAATGCAGATTAATGGGCTTTTTAATTGCTGTTACATTGTTCATGCAAGAGCCTTGTCATTAATATGAAGCATCTGAAAGATTAATGAAAGCTTCCTCATTTTACTATGGCTCAGAAGTAAATCTAGAGACAGTCTGACTAAAAAGAATTGATTGTATGGCACAGTATGAAATTGAGAATCAAACGGTTGATTTCCATGGTCTTTTTTAACTGCTAAACAGCAGCACAGGCAACAATTATTTCAGTATGATGGAACCTCCAAATGCCAATTGAGGCATTATTAATCACTGCTTAGTTTCTTCCGACTTAAGTCTCACTTCTGTTGTGCTTGGAACTTGCAAACTGTTGGCATAAATTAAGTTTTCAGAAAGCGTATGTTAAGAAGGCAGTGAGAAAGAGAAAATATTTTAGCACGCCAAAGTGAAAGCTTTGCTCAAGCATCAGAATGCACCACTTCGAGAAATAACAGCTCTCAAAATATTTGAAGCATTGTTACTTCATATTTCTGTCTTCTGGATGATGTGCAATGGAGGAATTGCACATTTCTTATTCTGTCTAGTTGTAAAGTTCTTTCGGAGATCTAAAAGCTTGATCTTCAGGGAAAAAGAGTCAGCCAGTCATTCTCTCCCTCTCTTTCCCAGTATTTATATATCCCCCCTTCCTCTTTTAAATCCTTTATCCTGTACCACTTGCACTGAAGATATGTAACAGAAAGGAAGACATGGGCCACTGGATGAAACCACGACAGGGTAAAGGATTTTGTAAAATCCTTCTTGTGACCCTCTATATGCTGTATTTTGTACCTAAACCAAGCATACTCCCCTCACCTCAACTATGCTGTCAGTGACCTGGCCTCAGCATTTTCTCCACCTGGTCTACTGATAATAGCACTGTTTTTGTTGTGCCACTGCATCTGCTGAGGACATGATTATCAGCTCCTCTTACAAGGACTTTGACCGCCTCAATAAGGGACAAATGGCCCTATGTTGCATTATTTTCTCTGTATCCACTAAATCCTTTGTCCAGGGTTTACCTGGTACACCTCATGCCAGTGTCAAGCTATGCCCCAGAGGGATCCCTGTGCTTGTTTCCTTTACATTTCCTTTTTATTTTTTAAGAAATTCCCAAACTTCTAAATTTCTACAAAGTAATTTTGAACTTACTAAATAATAGAGAAGTTTAGGCTAATTTTAAAAAACTTTTAGTTTTTAGGACTCCCAATTCATTGACAACTATATAAAATAAACAGGTATTTTTTTAAAAAAAAAAGTATGCATGATAGTTTTCATATGTAATTGACTAAATTGATTGTGCATTTTCTGGCTATTCCTATCATTATATATAGGTTTTAAAAAATATCTTTTATGAACCACTTTCACTAGCTTTACTCATCTTAGATCATAAGCACCTCAAGGCTAGAGGACTCCATCTGCTTAATTTGCTTTAATAGGTACAGTTCCACATAGAGATTATGGGTTAATAGTACTTTTGATGGAGTAACACAAGCATCAGTCTAGCTAACTAGCATAAGTACTTTTCATCCATCTTTGATACAAATTCTCAGAAATAGGGGACAGTTATTTAACACTGTTCCTAAAGCAATTACTGACAAGCTGCCCACGAATCAGGAATATTTCCATGCATGGGGTTTCAGGTTTCTTCCATGATTTATTGATTTGAGTCTGAAAAGTTTGAATTAGAAAAGTAAACTAAAATTAGACTCTATAAATCTTTTTTCCCACAGCCCCACAAGAGGTTCAGCCACCAGTAGCCAAATCCCTTCCCAATTCTTTGCTGCTCTCCTGGAACCCACCCAAAAAGGCAAATGGTATTGTAACTCAGTACTCTTTATACATGGATGGGAGGCTGATCTATTCAGGCGATGAAAAGAACTACGCAGTCACAGGTAAGACCTCTAGAGTTATCAGTGAATTCTTATAGTCTACATTCAAATATAAACATACATATAATTAGCTCTTGATATCTAGGGGTTCTACATCTGCAAATTTAAGAAAGAATGCATAGAAAATATGTGAAAACAATAATGATACAACAATTAAATATAATATAAATTCTAAAACGCAGTATCACAACTATTTACATTGTATTAGGAATTCTAAGGAATCTAGAGATGATTTAAAGTATACAGGAGGATGTGCATGGCCTATTTGCAAATACTACATCACTTTGTAACAAGGACTTGAGCATCCATGAATTTGGGTATCAGCAGAGGGTCCTGGAACCAATCCCTCACTGGTACTGAGGAGTGACTGTACACACTCACACACACACGCGCACACGCACACCAGGTAAATATGGTGTATAATCATCTGAAAATGTGTATTTGAAATTGGGTTGCTTGTTTTTATCTCCTGTTAATCACTCTGATTGCATCATCTGGAAGGTCATATTAGATTTATGGTGAAACTACTGCTAAAAAAATGGGAAAAGTGCTCCTGTTACCTCCCTCCACCAAGGCTGTCCTACTGTGTGTTCTCTTCTGTAGATCCCACCACCCCTTACCTAAATCCTTCTAGCAATATACCTTTGCTAAGATGCAGAGGACGCTTTGGAAAGCAGCAGCACAAAGGCTCAGCACATGACTTCTCTGCCTTCAACAGACCACACAGGATTGAAATCGGGAGACAGTGTAGTCCCCAGTCAAGCTCACAGTGTCCAATTGGATCACTGACATCATCAAATAAATTCCTCTCTCCCATGAGCTATTAGGGTGGTGCAAAAGTAATTGTAGTTTTTGCCATTGAAAGTAATGGCAAAAATCGCAATTTCTTTTACACCAACCTAATACTTTAAAATCCTCACTAATGTAGAATAGACTCAGAGGGGTGACTCAGTGTGGCTGAATTTTAGATTGTTTGAGAGGAAACATAGTACATATGCTCACATCATATTATAAAGTGTGATGACACTGAAAAAAATGAAGTAAATTGTTGAAAAACTGTGAATACACGAGGCTTGCATTATGTATACTGTCTGTACTGTGTTTATATTTGTATAATACTTATAGTGGTTTTATATTTCATATTATTTTATATACTGTATGTGACTCCCATGTGAGACATTATTAATCAAATATTGATTGATGAAAAACCGAGGCCTGGAGATATTAACTTCTTCATAAAGGTCACAACAAGTTAGAGTCAGAGGTAGGATGAATTATTTATGTGTTCACTCACTCACATTAATGCCAGGTACTAAGGTTGTAATAGGGAGCTGGCCAGACACTGTCCCTCTTCCCTTGGCATTTACTGCTTCATGGGGACACATGTAAATGCTGGAGTGAGTCATGTGGACAGGACTGGGATTCATCCAGTTGCATTCTCAGGTTTACATTTTTTGGCCCCCTTCTAGTCTGAGAACCTTAAAAGAATAAGAACAGTTACTTTTATATGTTATTATTCATAATAGGATAGAATTCTGTAATGTTTATTCTACAACATAGATATTGTTACCCCCATTTTACAAGTGAAGAAACTGAAGCAAAGAGAGATTAAGTAACCCAAGGTTACACAGGTTAAGTCGGAGGCTTTGGCACTAACCCAAGCATTCTGGCTGTGTTGAAGAGAGTGTGGTCTTGGGGGAAATAGGGGAGGGACAGCGGGGGGGGGAGCGGGGGAGGGATGGCATGGGGAGAAATGCCAGATATGGGTGAGGGGGCAGAAGGCAGCAAAGCACACTGCCACGTGTGTACCTATGCAACTATCTTGCATGTTCTGCACATGTACCACAAAACCTAAAATGCAATAAAAATTTTTAAAAAAGTGTTTTTAACTTCTCTAAGTATTAGTTTCTGAATTTGTTCATGGTGTTAATTACATTTTTCAGCATTTTAAAGAGAATTAGAACTATAAATAAAACATATAACATGTCATTAGCAATTAGTAAAGAAAAGTTATAATTGTTATCTCCTGTACAACACAGAGTTCATAGTGAAAACTTAATAGGTTAATCTTACTCCAACAGTATCTTATGGCATGATTTTAATTACAAATTATAAACCACAGAAGTTATTTCAGAAAAAATCAAATCACACCATGGAAGGAACTTTACACATTTCTCGATAATTAACATACAAAGCACTTCTATAGGACTAAGAGGTAACACTGCAAGAATTCACTGGATATCATACGAATAGTCATTTCCTCTGAGAATCCTTTGACTCTCCGCATATGACACAGGTATGCCCTGTATGCTTACTGAGTAGCTTTGTATTAAACCCCTGCTTTTGGTTTGTGTCATCTTGAATAGAACTGCTTGTTTGCTCATTGGTTTGCCCTGCTGAACCATAAGGATTGTAAGGACATAATCATATTTGTTTTTTTCATCACTGCGTCTCTTGGACCTATCACAGAGTGGGAATGGAATAAAAACTGTTATTGCATTCCAACTGTTATATAAAAACTGAATGAATGAAGTCAAATGATTTCTGGGAACAAAAAAGGAAGATAGGAAAGGGGGACTGGTGGAGGAAAGGATTAGGGTAGGAATAAGGCAATAGAGAAGAGAAAAAGATGGAAAAAGATACAGCCAGGGGAAGAGAAGCTAAGGTCCCTCCCATGTACAGAAACAAATGTTGAATCAGTCCACAGGGAAGTGTGGTGCAGCTGACGGCAGGTCTCAAACTGTAGGACTTGACTCTTTCCAAAATGTGCAGGATGCCATATGAGGTTACACCGGGCACAATCAGAGAAAGAGCAGTGTAGGGAGAGGAGGCAAGAATTCACGTCAGTTTCTAATACCACCTGCAAAATGATACTGAATCTGATGTTTCGGAAAACCCTACAAAATTGTTTGACTGAATTATCAAGAACACCATGGGACTATAGGCACTGATGAAAGATATTGGTAAATGGCACCATAGTGTAGTATTACAATAGAAGCCCTGAATATAAAGAAAGTGAAATATTTTTGAAGTACCTACAACCATGTTATCTTGCTATATAGTAGTAGTAGTTTGATTCTTCAATGGTTTTTAATCTTCATGTCATATTTTAAAGAATATCTCTCCAATACTATTTGTAGCATTTTTTCTGCTATATCTTTCTTGTCATTTCATAAGCAACTATATTCCTTGTTGCTTTTATCCCCAGATAGCTTAAGATATGAAGCATATTGAGACTGCATTGCTGGTCAAAGAGGGGAAATAAACAGAAAGTTAAGATGGGTTTCAAAGTTGTACATGATTATTCTAACTTTATTGCTGGAAAAACTGAGATTTAGATAGGTTAAGGAATTCTAGTCTGTAATCAGAAGAACTAATTCAAATGTAGATCTGTCTGGCCCCAAATTACCTGCTTTTAATTTCTATACATTCTGCTTGTTGCTCATATTTTATTTTTCCTTGCCACAACTCTAAAAGAAAGACCCCAGAACACCCGTGTTAGTCTGCTATGGTTGCCATGGCAAAATACCACAAATGAGGTGACTTTAATAGAAACGTATTTCTCACAGTCTGGAGGCTGAAAGCCTGAGATCAAGATTTTGGCTGGCTTAGTTTCTCCTGAGTCTCTCTCCATGGTTTGCAAATAGTGGTCTCCTCACTGTGTGTGCACATGGCCTTTCCTTGATATGACTTCATCCTTGGTATCTCTTCCTCTTCCTCTGAGGATGCCAGTTCTATTTCATGAGGCTCCTACCCTATGACCACAGATTTTATATCTATGATATGGACTAAGTTCAGGTCACTTATATCTTCAAAGGTTACCTATCAACAGAGACTCTCAGAGGAGACTATATAGGAAAGGAACTCTCTGTCTGAAGTCAGCAAGGGAGAAGCCTGGTAGGAAACTGATCTAGCCATTGGGATGGACTTTATCTTTTAGGGCACTTTGAGTCTACACCATGACATGTCTCTATCTATAGTGCTATTGGGCCTTATCGTTCTTCTTTGTTTCTGGATATTTGTGACCTAATATCTTTTCCACACTGAGTGGTTTGTGGGTAGAACTTCTATGTATGACGTCTGGCGCTTTCAGCAGTAGTGTCAGTCTAGGGCTACTAAAGTGAATCTGTACAGAGCTGAAATGCCTCTTCATAGAGAAACTGAGAAATGGAAGACAGAGTCTACTAGATTGGGAAAATAATTGATAATATCTTAAATTATAAAAGTGATATATTCTTACTGAAGTTAATGTAAAACATGCAGACATGTAATACCTGAGACATGTAATATTCTGTCATCTAGAACTCATAATATTTGATGCAGTACCTTCAAGTACTTTATTCATTTTAACAAAATTGAGCTATAACCTATGTATGATATTGAATATTTACATCTTTCCTTATTATAGTATGACTATATCCTATATCCTATCATTAAACATTTTTATAAAAATATTTTTGAAATATTTTAAATAACATATTCCATCTCAAGTGTCATATAATGGATATTATCTTGATGTAGATATTATTATGTGTAATACTTTATTTGCTAGCTTCCTAGAAGAACAGCTAAGTCCAAAGTAATTAACATTTACAGAATATTTGATATACTTTGTCACATTATTTCCAGCTATCAGCAGTGAATTTTAGATTCTTGTTTGATAATTTTACAAATAAAAAATATTATTTTATTTTTATTCGCATTTTAAAGTACCAGTGATAGTGAATACTTTTCTGAATAATTATTAACCTTTTATATTTTTCATTAATTCATCTAATCACATTCTTGATGAGCAAAAATTTAATTAGGGTAAGTATTTTGAAACTTCTCCAAGAGCTATGCTGTTTTTGCTGGTTACAATCACCAGCACTGTTTAAAATGTTTTACCTTCTGCAGTATCAGAAACTTTCCTAATAACTTGGTTTAATGTCTTCTCCTAAATATTCAAAGTGTCAACAATTTTTCTCACTCCTACACCATTTACTTGTAGTTTCCTTTTAAGTTTTCACATAGAACCAACATTCTCCCCTATGCTTTGCAAATGGATCTTGCTGCCGTGGTGGGACCGAGTAAAGTAAATGCATTTCAATTCAGAAGCCACTTAGCATCCAGGTGGCTTGATTTTTTTTCTTCTTTCTCTTAAATATGAAGCATTAAAAGTCAAAGGCATTGCTGCACCTTGAGTTAGTACAAAATATATTTAAAAATGCATACAGTTCAAATTTTTTACCTTGCATAGGCCATAAGCTAGTAGTATGGTGGGTCAGTTCTGACACTGAAAAATGAATCCAGTTAGAAAACCTCCCGAAGGCTGTTGATGTTTGCTATAATAAATAGCACACACTTTAAGTCAAACTTTTTCATTCTGTATTCAAAGGTAATGGATTTTTCGTAACCATAGTAACCTTGGTGTATTTCTGGATAAATACATGAGGTATATACATTCTAGTTTTATTTTTGAATATAAACTACCACATTATGTATTACTAATAATATGAAAAATAGGATGTAGGTTAGTATAATGACAGCTTAAACTAGTATGCATTTTTCTTCCGCAAAAAATAAATATTTATCAAAAGTATAGGTTCAATTAATTTTTCTCCTAGTTTGGTGGTATTCTGGTGGTGCCATTTATCTTTTTTTGCAAGATCTCCATTAATCTCTTATTTCTGTCCCATTACAGATTTTTAGGAATTTTGAGGTAAAAACAATTGTACTTTAAAGCTTATGATTAAAAACATAATCGAAAGATTGAAGGACCTATATCAATATCCCTAGCAGAGCTATTGCGGGCCACTGAAGATGTGTGTATACTGTACATTCATAAACAGGTAGTAAAAGGAAATGCTTCATGAGACTGTTCAACATACCAGGATTGTTTCAGAGTTCAGGCTAGCTAGCATCTGATTGATGATGACTATCCAGACTGTAGCCAACCAGATTATTCTCATTTTAAATGAGCACCCTACCAGAAACTGGCCATTTTTAAGAAGTTTATGAGATGCTTCAGAAAAGCCTACAAACTTTTGAGAAACAAGAATAGCAAGATGGTGGTAATCAGGATAAGCTTCCACCAAACTCGGCAAGGAGGTTTATGTGAGTTGTGCTGCCTAGTAGAAAAGAAAAGACTGCCTGAATTGCTTTTAGTTAAGCCAACCTAAGCCACTGCTGTTGATAATGACTAGAACTCCAGAGGAGACAAGGTTAATAGGAACACTATAGAAAAATAACAACTATCTCACACCAAGACATAGCACATGTGTATTTTCAAGTGTATCATCTGATAAATCTGTACAGTCATCTTATAATTAAATAAGAGTAACCGGTATCTAGAACCATAATGACATATTCACACCTCTCCTCCATTAGGACCTTGATTTCTGTCACTAAGGCTGAGACAGTAAGACATGGATAATAGCAATGTAGTGAGTGTGTGTGTGTGTGTGAGAGAGAGAGTGTGTGTGGTGTTTGTGTGTATGTGTGTGTGTGTAGCTGAGAGAGAAGAATAGAGGCTAGGAGGATGTGAGGGAAAGGGGAGGGTGAAAGAGGGAGGAAAAGTGGATGCGTTTCTGGTAAAATCATATAGGCAATAATTATTTATGTCTAACAAACTAAAACTGCTAAAACTTTTTTGGTCTTATTTGTCAAGGTCAAAGAACGATGTATAAATAGCAAAATGGAAACACTCATTTTAAACCATCCAAACACTTAAGTCTTACGATGAGAAATTTATTGACGAAGAAGCTGTATTGCTTATGGCACAGTAAAAACACGTTTAAAGGTTAGGTACTTCTATCCAAGCGTTATGAGGAACCTTTTCAGCACTCTACAAATTTGAGCTAAATTATACTCATTCACACCAATGGCTTACAAAAGGTCTTTTCTTAGCAAAATAGAACTTTACTTTAACCTAGATATTGTCTTTCTTTTGCAAATTTAAATATCACATTGCAGTATATTGAAATAACTCCTTTTACCCAAAACTACTATTACCTAAAGGAATGCAGTTAACATGCCTGTGTTCTGTTACAAGCTCCAATAATAATAAGGCAGAGCATATAAGGGTGTCCAGGTAAGACACTGGTCTCATCTGTGAGTCACCGTGCCACTCTGTTACAAATGAGGTCATACCATGGTTTCCTTTTATGTCATGGTCACATAGCATTAAATTCTACAAAGTGAGAAAGTTTAAGGATATGAGGAAACAAAAACCAAGCTATGCAATAAGCTAGAGCATTCATAAGCCAAATTACTAAGCTACTAACTCTGTGACCAGAGACTCCAAAATAGCTGTTCAAGGTTTTTCTAGATATCGAATCCTTGGGTTAATGAACAGTGGATGCTATACGCTCAAGAGTCTTATTTGTCGAGCAACAAAGGATCAAATTAAATGAAAAAGCCTGTACAGAATGTTTGAATATCAGTTATGGTTAGCTGCAAACAATACAAACTAAATGTCATTCTTCCATCAAGGTGCTTTTATAATGCACCCATATGTAAAGAAATAGAATATGTTTAAATTTACATTTTAAGATTCATACCCAAATATTATCTGTGATCTTTAAGGAATATTATGTTCATAAATGATAGGGAAAGACTCTATGCTTAAAGGGATTTTAGAAGAATAGTAGGAATAATATTCAGTTAGAAAAGCAATGGAGTTAAATGCTGAAAAGGTAATGGAATGTATCCTTCCATTGAAAGCTTTGCAAATAGAGCTGTCCTGTTATTCTGAGCATTTTGAGCGTTGCTATTGTTTTTATGTATCTTTTAAAATGCTTAAATTGAGTTATAGGTTAATACAGAGAAGTGAACATATATTAAGGGCACAGCCTGATGGATATTTACGAATGAAACACATCTATGGAATCTGCACCCAAAGCAAGAAGCAGAACATTATCAGCACCCTGGAAAGCTCCTCATTTTGTTGCCCCAAATCTTGACTCAGGTGATGCTGTGATTAATAACATTCAAAAACTTTCCTCAAATACCTAAAACATATTAGAGAATTTAAGGTATCTGTTCAAAATCAGTTTAAAAATGGATATGGCCTATGACAGTAATAAAAATATTTAGAAAAAGATATAATCTAATCCCAGCTACTCAGGAGGCTTAGGCAGGAGAATCACTCAAAAACATAAATAAATAAAAAGAAGAAGAGATAATCAGTTCCATCCAGAATACTCCCAGCCTTACCTTTTGCATCTCCACAGTCACAACTCTTATTTCCCTGGCTCTCTTTCTTTGATTCCTTATAGGAGCGATTAGTTTCCTAGTGCTGCTTAATACAGTACCCAAAATGGGATGTTTTAGCACAATAGAATTTTATTATTTCAAAGTTTGGGAAGCCAGAGGTTTGAAATGAAGGTATCAGTAGGACCATGGTCTCTCTGAAAACGAGGAGAGAACCCTTCCTTGCCTATTCCTTCCTCCAGTGGTTTCTGGCAGTCAGCAGCATTCTTTGGCTTGCAGTTGCATCACCCAGTCTCTGCTTGTGTCATTACACAGTGATTTCCCTTCTTCTAAAGTTCTTTCCTCCATAAGGTTACCAGTCAGATTCAATTTAGGGCTCACCCTCTTTCAGTATGACCTCAACTTAACTTCATGATATCTGCAAAGACCTTATTTTCAAATAAGGTGACATTCACACGTACAGGGAGTTAAGACATCAACATATCTTTTGGGAGGACAAAATTCAAGCCACTACACCTCCATTGGCTTCACAACTTCTTTGCCACTCAACGGAAACTGTTCTCACCTAGGTTGTCAATGTTCTGGTAGTCTCCAATTCAGGACAGCATGGAGGCTGTATAATTCACGATGTTTTGTTGATCACTCCCCCATCTCAGAACATTCTTCTCTTGGTGTCTTCGATACCTCACCTTCTCAATTTTCCCTGTTACTGTCCAAGTTCTGGTGTGGTCTCTTATTCCTCTTTTTCTTCCACTCAAAAATGTTGGTTTTTCCCAGGATTCCTCTTGGGACATTCCACACAATCTCCCTTTAATGACTCAGTA
Source organism: Leontopithecus rosalia (assembly GCA_028533165.1). Classification (NCBI taxonomy): domain Eukaryota; kingdom Metazoa; phylum Chordata; class Mammalia; order Primates; family Cebidae; genus Leontopithecus; species Leontopithecus rosalia. The sequence goes on from CM052666.1 coordinate 7,357,866, forward strand.
GTCCTTGTCTTCAGACATTTTTCCTAAGCCACAAACATTTTTCTGACTGCGTATTACGCACTCCTGCTACAAGTGCTTTTCACTCCAACTTCTTAAAACTGAATTTATTGTATCTGCCACATCCTATCAATGTGCTATTTATTCTGAGTTTTTCATCTTAGGGAATAGTAACTGTATTCATTCTTTTTCCCAAACAAAAACCTGGAATTAATCTTGGATTACTCCTCCTTCGTAATTCACAACCAAACTTTTTTGTTGTTCTCGTTTTAAGACATTATCTCCCTGTGTCACCTAGGCTGGGTGGAGTGGAATGGTGTGATCATGGCTCCCTGCAGCCTCAACCTCCTGGCTCAAGCGATCCTCTCACCTCCACCTCCCAAGTAGCTGGGTCCACAGGTACATACCACCACGCCTGGCTAATTTTTGTGTTTTTGTCGAGATAAGGTTTTGCCATGTTGCCCAGGCTGGTCTTCAACTCCTCAGCTCAAGCCATGTGCCATTCAATTTTAAAATAAAATCTAAACATCTCCTGTTGGCATATCACACTTGTCATCTGGCTGCTAGCTACTTTCTTGGCCTTATATCATTCTTTTACTCTCATTTATTTCTACAACACTACATTTGTTTTCCAATTCTTTTGGTTTTGTGAAATACAGCATGTTCGTTTCTATAAGCAGACTTTTGAACTTTCTGTTTGCTCTGACTGGAATTTACTTTCCCCAGTTCTTTACATGGCTGGATCGTTGTCTTCCTTGAGTTCTTAGATCTTATAAAACCTTCTCTGTATTAGTTAGAATAACCTAGATGTTATCATCATACACACATATACATACAGAGAGATAATAGTCTTTAACAGTGAAAAAACAACTAAAGTTTATTTCTTATTTATTTAGCATTGAGTGCATAAAAAGTTTGGTCTACAGAGTTTCCTTTTTCTGCACAGTCATTCAGAAACATGGGCAGATGAAGATTCTGCCATATTTAACACATGATTTCCAAGGGAGCTCTAGATTTGTTTCCATTGCTATAGCAGATGAGGAAGAGGATTGAGAGATCATCATGGCAGATTGTTTTGGGCCAGTCCTGGGAGTGAACATGTTGACCCTGCCCACATTCCAGTGACTGTAACTCAATTTCATGGCCACATATAACTGTAAGGGAGAATCCATAGCCAGCCTAAAGCATTATCTTGTACTAACTCAAAGTTCTGTAAGTCAGAAGTTTGGGTGGACTTAACTGGGTTCCTAACTAGGGCTTTACAAGGCCAAAGTCAAGTGTTGGGGCAGTTTGGGTTCTCATCTGAAGGCTCTGGGAAAGAAATTGCTTCTATACTCCTCTTTCAGATTGCTGGCTGAATTCAGTTCCTAGCAGTGGTAAGGCCTAGCTCCCTGTTTCCATGTTGGCTGTCAGTCACAGGCCACTATCAGCTTCTAGAGGCCACCTCAGGTCCTTCTACAGGGCTCCCTCCATCACAGTGATGGGGAACCTCCAGGATATCTAATCCCCCTCATGCTTCAAATCTCTCTGACTTTTCCTGCCAGCTGGAGAAAACACTCTGCTTTAAATTGCTCAGAATTAGTTTGGGCCCATCAGGATTCATTTCCTTTCCTTCATATAAGGTAAGATCATCATGAGTGTGAGAGCTCATCAAATTCACAGATTCCACCCACACTCAAAGGGTATGAATTGTATACAGGTGAGTGTCACTGGGAGTCATTCTTGAATTCTTCCTACCACAAGGTTCAGAAGCAGAATCATTCATGTGTGACTCTTACTCACCGGTAACCTTGCTAAGTCTTGGTTTCCTGGTATAATGGTAACAACAGTACCTACTTTAGGAATTTCATATAAAAATTAAATGTGATAATGCATATAAAATGATTAGCATAGTTCCTGTAACTTTTGTAAATATAGTAATTAACAACCCATGCTATTAGTTGCAGAAATAATGAAATTATTATATCATCCTAAATATTCTTAATGTAAAACATCCCCTGCATGCAGAAAACAAAGCATCTTTCTAAATTTTATGTTCAGTTTAAGTCAGGAAATACTTGTTGAGCGGGTACTATGTACATCAGAGGTTAGAAGTTATGTATATAGCTAAGATATTATCATTCTTCCTCAAATCATTCCCAGTTCAATTGCTTAGACAGAAATATATCAAACTAAACAGAATGCTGTTCAATCTGTGGTTGATTCTGTAACATGTGTGACAACAAAAGAGAAGAGTTCAATCCAGTTTGGAAGACAAAGTGTCAGAGAAGAAGTGAATTTTCGCAGGCTTGAGAGTAGAGTTTCAGAACTCAGGAACAGGCACACATAAGGACCATGGCTGAATAGACAGTAGGCCCAGAGCTATTAATGTGCATTTCATAAAAATTAAAGAGGGAAGAGTATAACATGACTGTATACCCTGGGTAAGAAAGCAATAGTGAGAAGCAAGGTGGGATTCATATTATCAAAGGTGCTAAGTTATGTTGAGATATTTGAACTTCGTTCTGAGGCAACAGAGAACCAGTGAAGGATTTTCAGTAATACCATAAGATAGTCAGTGCTAAACACATAGTTGGACCATAGCATTGCTTCAAAATAGTGAAAACTGAGCCTGTGTAGCTGTTGTCTCCATTGAGTAGGCGCAAGGACGAGTGGGTTAGAACACTAAATGCAAGAGGCTAATTGGACTTAACAATACAGATGGCAAAAGGATGAGGCAGAGAGGAGAGAAAAGCATTATGTTTATTTGTTAACAGATCTATTGTATTTCTGTGCATCAGTCAGTGTAAAATAAAATCTGCTTATTTTAAATCCTTTTAAATAGTGTTTAAATATTTCCTGATGACACAATCTGTTGAAGTATTTATCCTTGGTGCAGATTTCCATTAACCTTGTTGTAGATACTAAGCCTACAACCATGTATTTATAGGGGCCTCAACTGTAGGGTAAAGCCCAGTGACATCATTATAAAAGCACATCTGGATAAGCTTTAGGGTCTTTGTCTTTCTATCCGATTTAGGAAATTTAGTAAACTATAGAAGAATACCATTATTGACAGCCCCTAAATTCTCAGATTACGAGGGTGTCCTTTCTCTCAAAATAAAGGCGGAAAGGGATTAAAATCTCTAAAGCTGTAAATGATACAGAGAAATGCCCAGTACACAGATATCAAGGATATTAGGGGAATCCAGTTGTATTGGATATACAAGAAGAAAAAAAAGGCAGAAATTAAAATCAAAGTAACCTTTCATCATGTCTTTGTCAGGATATTTGTCAGGATATTTTTAATTGTTTTTAGAGTCTATATCAATCCTTTGGTTCCTAAAGGACAAAATTCCCTTGATAATTTTATAAATTATTTTCAAAATAGTTTCTCTGTATTATAGATTTAAAAAATTAATACCTAGAAAAGCTCAGGTTGCTTCTTTCAGTCAAGTAATGACTCATTGATGAAACTGAAAAGAAAACATTGTTTTTTTCACTCACCCCAATACTTGATAGCTCTCGTAAATTGAAAATGTCTTTAACAGTGTATTTTGATTTTATCCATGGCAAAAAAAATGTGAATGCTTCAAAAGCAATGATCATTACTTCGGGTTTTTACAAAACAAATAGTTCCAAGTCCTTACTCTTTCAGTTGCCAGTGATAGACAACAGTCTCATCTTTGCTTATTTTTCTAATGGAACTCATTCTCTATTGTAACACGGGCTTTCTCCATGGACTGGGAAACATGGTCATCAGCAACTCTAAATTTATATTCTATGGGGAAACTGCCCCAGCAGCTCTAGCCTGAAAAATACTGAAGGGCCAGGTGTGGTGGCTCACACCTGTAATCCCAGCACTTTGGGAGGCTGAGGCGAGCAGATAACCTGAGGTGTGGAGTTTGAGACCAGTCTGACCAATGTGAAGAATCCCCGTCTCTACTAAAAATTTAAAATTAGCCAGTGTGGTGGCTCATGCCTGTAATCCCAGCTACTCAGGAGGCTGAGGCAGGAAAATCACTTGAACCTGGGAGGTGGAGGTTGCAGTGAGCCAAGATCGTGCCTCTGCACTCCAGCCTGGGCAAACAGAGTGAGATTGTCTCAAAAAAAGAAAGAAAAAAAAATACAGAGGAAGTGTTCTGATTGGTCCATTTTGAATGATGTGCTCAACTTTGGTGTCAAAGAGGCAGGATCTAGTTAATAGAAGAAAGGAAAGAGAGAAATAGCCCCTGGGAGATTATGATGACCTAGGGCATCACACCAAAAGCTGACTCTTGAAATTCTAAAGTTTGGCTCATCTGTTAAATTGACAAATATTAGAATCTTACTGCCAATAAAACTCAACTGTACATATATCATATGTAAGTGTGTGTGTGTATGTGTATTTTGTGAATGCAGCTCATGAATACGTATCCTTGAAAATCCAACTCTGATGACTACCTGTGTTCTTTTTTTTGAGAATGTCTTTGAAATTTTATCTATTTTCCTAAATTTAAATCTCTGTTTTGTTGGTTTATTTTCCACCATTTTTGAATTCCTCAAATTTGTCTGTACGTGGCTGCCTTTCCAAAATAATAAGTCAGTTCTTAGAATATTTATCTACATGGTTTTTGTATTGAAGGGAGGCCATTCATTTCTTTTGATCATTTTTTAAAACTTTTATTTTAAAACTTTTATTTTAGATTCAGGGATGCATGTATAGGTGTGCTATATAGGTAAATTGTGTGTTGTAGGGGTTTTGTGTACAAATTATTTCGTTACCCAGGTTATAAGCATGGTACCTGATAAGTAGGTTTTCAGTCCTCCCCTTCCTCCCACCCTCCACCCTCACGCAGGCCCTGGTGTCTTGTTCCCTCCTTTGTGTCTACATGTACTCATTGTTAGCTCTCACTTGTAAGTGAGAATATATGATATTTGATTTTCCGTTCCTGCATTAGTTTGCTTAGGATAATGGCCTCCAGCTCCATTCATGTTGCTGCAAAGGACATGATCTCATTCTTTTTTATGGCTGCATAGTATCCCACGTTTTCTTTATTCAGTCAACCATCGATAGACATTTAGGTTGATTCCATGTCTTTGCTATTATGAATGATGCTGTGGTGAACATTTCTTTTGATTTTTTTATTTGTATTGTCTGCATTAGGACATCATAACAGAGCCCTCTGCTATAGGCTGAATTGTGTCCTTCCAAAATTCATAAATTAACATTCTAATCTTCAGAATGTAACCATATTTGGGGATGTGGTCTTTAAAGAGGTAATTAAGTTAAAATAATGATATGAGGATAAAAGCATCATACCCCTCATCATGGTTTTGTAGATGAAGTTTAAGTAGCCTAAGTGACCTATATCATTGATTTGTACATATTTAATATATATAATATCAACTACTACTTTCTGGATACTAAGAGAATTGCTGAAAATACAGTGGTAAACTTCAATTAACCTGTATATCTTGATTTGTACACTGTCTTTCATTTCAGTTACCTTGTTTAAATCTTGTTGCTATATGACACTAATAAAAGTAACCAAAAAATTGTAATAAATAGTATCACAAACATTTTATTGTACTTGAGATTGTTTCAAAGGTATTCATTTTTCTGGCCATACACACACATATATAACATAACATAATATAATTTAAAATCTAATAAACATTACTAGACTACTAAACAAGTTACAGCTAATAACATGTACACAAAATATTGTATGAACACAATAGAACAAGCAGATCTTTATCAATAGGAGAATATCGTCAAAGTATATTGTAAAGCACTTGTGCTGAAAAGCATATTCTCTATTCTGCTAATGTTTATTTGTCTGTTTTTATGTACACAGACTACCTCTGGAGGTATACGTATAAATTCAATAATTTCCTGGGAGAAAACTGGGTAATGGTGAAACAAAGGTGGAGAGAGACTTAATTTTTATGTAAGATCTTTTGTACATTTTAGCTGTTGCACTGTGAATATATATTAATGCATTATTCATTCAAAATTAAGTGCAAATTAAAATTATTACAAAATGGTAAATTTTAAATATTAAAGAAAACTTGAAAAAACATAAAGGAAAATTAAAATTGCCCACAGTTTTACCTACCAGACACAATCACTAATCATATTTTCAGCCTTATGTATTTAAAGGCTTATGTATTTAAAGTCTAATTTTTTTTATCATTAAGGCACAGACACAAACATATAATTGGGACCAGACTGTTTCACAACGTTTTACCACTTTAAAATATGGTAAGCATATTACCAAATTACTAAATTACTTTCTCAGCATTCTTTTATGTAATATTTAAAATTCTTTAAAATTCTTTAAAATTAATACCACAAATTGTTTGTGCATTATTTAAAATGATATATTCTTCTTCCTATTTTGTAAATGTTTTAATATATATTAAGGATACTAACCATTTGCATGCACTCTATATGACAGTTTTTTTTTTCTACTTTGTCTTCTGGATTTTTTTACTTTGGTTATGGTGGTTTTAAAATTATGAAATTTTTGAAACTTGCAGTCAATTCAAATTTGATATATTTTGCATCATACTGTCTTCCTTAAATAAAAAATTTAGATTTTCTTTACTCCAAGAATAGATAAATATTTCCTGAGGTTTTCTTTGATAATTTATACTTTCAAATATATTTTCACATGTTCCAGCTTCCATGAATATTTTTCTTTATTCATTTATTTACTGAGATAGGGTTTCACCCCGTGGCCCAGACAGAAATGCAGTGGCGTGATCTCAGCTCACTGCAACCACTGCCTCCTGGGTTCAAATTATTCTCTTGCCTTAGTCTCTTGAGTAGCTGAGATTACAGGCATGCACAACCACACCTGGCTAATTTTTGTATTTTTAGTAGAGACAGTTTCACCGTGTTGGCCAGGCTGATCTCGAACCCCTGACCTCAAATATTCCGCCTACCTTGGCCTCCCAAAGTGCTGGGATTACAGGCATGAACCACCGAACGTGGCCACTGTTGTGAATTGTTAAATTACCCAATGATGTCTATAAGGGTCCAAATTTTATTCCCATTTTGTAGATGAAGAAATAGAAATTCTGAAAACTTAATTGATATGCCTGAAATCATACAACTAGTTAATGTCATAGCTAGGACTAGAATTTTGGTGCTTATATAATGTTCTGACTCCCAAATCACAAATCTCTACTAGATGTTTAAAGTCAAAGAATGATGGGAAGTTCCATTAAATTATTAATTATATTCAGTAGTTTCAAAATATTAATACAACATTGATATCTTTAGTACATATCAATGTATTCTTGAAGACAACATGTCAATTAAATTGTCTCTTATTCAAATGTTAGCTTCAGTTTTTAAAATTTAAAGCTAGTCTGCTGATTTTCAGTAAGAGTTATCTAACATTGTGAACTCATAAGTTGAGGAGAAAACCGTAGAAATTGTAAGTCTGCAGAGTGTAGCACTGATAAAGAAGGGCAATTTCTTCCAAGTCAGTAAGCAAAGTGATGCAATGTAAACCGATGTTTTGTAATTCTATTGTTGCATGACCTTATATTATCCCTGTTTTAATTAACTATGGGCATGAAATAATAATAGTATATCCTTTTAATCCACTCACAGGAATGGTAGGCATAATAGTTTGCTAGGGCTGCCATGACCCATGTTCGCTTGGGTGAAAAGGCCGAGTGGTTTAAATAACGGGAATTGATTATCTTACAGTTCTAGATGCTAGAAATGCAAGACAAAGGTGTCAGTATGTTTGGTTTCCTCTGAGGCCTCTCACCTTGGCTTACAAATGGCCACCTTCTCACAATGTCCTCACATGGTCTTTCCTTCGTACACACACATCCTGGTGTCTTTGTACATCCCAATTTTCTCTTCTTATAAAGACACCAGTCAGACTGAATTAAGGCTCATCAAAATAGCCTTATTTTGACTTAATTGCCACTTTAAAGACCACATCTTCAAATATGGTTACATCTTAAAGATTAGAATGTCAATTTATGAATTTTGGAAGGACATAATTCAGCCTATAGCAGAGTCTGCTTTGCAATTATTATGCACAATTATTCACCAAGGTAGTAAAAATTAAGCAAACATTTGTATACACAAGTTTTGGGGAAGATAAAGCCTACAGAGTATAAGAACAGTGTTTTCAAGAATGCTGATCTGTGGTTCTTTCATTAGTTCACCTCTTCATATTTATTGAGTGTGATAATGAGGCAGGGAAAATGTAACCTTATGATTAAGAATTGACCTGGTGCATGTAGACATATGTGGTTTTACAGTTTTCCTCTTTGTGTACCCCTCTCTCATATCATTTAGCATACTCTGCTAGAATTATTGATTAATTAACTTATTGTGTTTTTCACTAGATTGTATTTGAAGGCAGGAACTTTTATCTTTCATCTTTCATTTTGAAGACATGGATTAGTATATGTATATAGTAGGAGAACAATAAGTAGTTTTCAGAATGAAGGAAAGAATTAATTTTTTCATGGAAACTACATGTGATTATGTAGAGAATTTATCAGAATGCCAGACTAGTAAAGATGTTCAGAGACAGAGAGGTTTACCTAAGACTGACCTAAATCTATTAGTATCACAGAAGCGTGCCAATGCTTGACATACATTGAATAAAATGTTTATTTCCTATTTCTCTGTATTGTTTGGTCACATGACTATTGCAAAGCCCATAAGCACAAAATTTGTGCAAAACCCCTGAGAGAAGCCATCCATGGCTACTAATATACATTTTGATTATATTAAAGTAAATAATTGACCCGTTATTTTAAATATTCAAGGTAGTTATGTGAATAAATTCTGTAGTTGCAACCACAAGATTGGTGCATATTTTAGAAATAAATGCTTGTTTTACTATGAGTGGGAAAACTTCCAGTGGCACACAACCTAAACAAGGCCATCCTGTTCGCTTGGGTGAAAATTCCATCCCCATGTTTACTATACCTTCCACTCTCATTAAAACCTGGAACAGCCCAGCACTTTGGGAGGCCGAGGCGGGTGGATCACAAGGTCAAGAGATCGAGACCATCCTGGTCAACAAGGTGAAACCCCGTCTCTACTAAAAATACAAAGAATTAGCTGGGCATGGTGGCGTGTGCCTGTAATCCCAGCTACTCAGGAGGCTGAGGCAGGAGAATTGCCTGAACCCAGGAGGCAGAGGTTGCGGTGAGCCGAGATCGCGCCATTGCACTCCAGCCTGGGTAACAAGAGCGAAACTCCGTCTCAAAAAAAAAAAAAAAAAAAAACCTGGAACAGGAGGAAAAGAGTCTGAGTTAAAAAAAAAATTCCAATAGAGTTTAGGAAAGTTCGTCTTGTATATCCCAACTTTAAAAGGCTATTTAGCAATGACAGTATTCTTGTATTGCCGTCTCTATTTCTCCCCTCCCTATTGTATACACAAGTCCAGCAACTTCTAGGAATATACTAGCACGTATGCAAATATATGAATATCTATTTCATGTGGGGAGATTGGAAAGTCACTTTCTGCCACTTGTGTAGCTCTATTATGCAAAAATTCAGAAGATGCAGATCATAAATCCTATTAGGTTGGAACTCTGGGTGTCGAAAAGACTATATAGATAATTTTAAGAGATTTCCCCTCAGCTGAATTGTTGCTATAAAGTTAAGCGTGGTTTTTAAAATATAAATCAAATAAATGGTTTCTATAAAGGCACATACCTTTAGTATAAACTGAACTCCAACAAACTTTTGAGTGGACATTTTTCAAATACAGAATCTATTGAAAACTTCCTCTGAAAAACATTTTATAAAAATTGAAGTTTGGCTTACATATTTCCATATTATGTTGTTTTAATGACAGTTGTATTCCACTCTATCACTATAAATAAATATGACTTTAAAATATATATTATAAATAAAATTAGCTCATAAATACTAACACTAACCAAACATTAATCATTTCAGAAGAATATCAAAGAGTAATTCAGAAAATAAAAATCTTGTAAAATTACTACCATGAAAGCTCTAAGAAAAGTTCATCATAATTTCAGTGGTATTAATGACAAATACCAAATATAAACTTAGAGACAAAAAGATATTTACACTAAGACAAATTAAATATGTAAATATTATTTTCTCTGATGGGCATAGAAGCCCATCTATACTCTGAATTTATATTTTATTAATACTCTCATAATTTACTTTTATATGTAATTTACTATGTAATATAAAAAACAAAGAGCTTGAAAAACAGATTGGGGACAATAATTAAATATTAATGCTAATATTATCTTTAATTTTGTGTCTATACATGTTTAGATGTTGTTATCCTCATTGAAATTTGTTACTAATCTGTGAAACTTTGATACTTACCTAAATTAGTTCTTATAAGTAGTTCAGTCTCCATAATAGGAGATAGACTGTAATTTGTACTTTTGCATAAATATTCTTCTAAAATAATTCACCATTTTATATTGCAATATACTGAAACAATATAAAGTGGCTTAAAATCATTGGTGTATTATAAAAATCTGTGTCAGATAAAACATGACATCTGTGAAGTTTGGGAAGCATAACCCAGAACAATGTATAATTCAAAAGAGATGCCTAAAAATATCTTCTACACGTCTCACTATCTGCTGTATCTCATCACATAACACAGTAGATGCACAAAGTAGTTGTCCAACAAATACTTGTGGAGTGAATAAATGAAGGAATGACAAAAATGCTTTTCCTCAGTGTGCTAAGTCAAATACATATGCTTCCTTTTATTAAAATGTAACTATGTTTTAGATTTAGTTGAAAAAATGTATACTGGAATTTACATAATTACATAATAAATATTTAAAAAGTGTTATTCCCAGTATTTATGAGCATTCATTAATGAGAATGGCATTTACATAAAAAGATTAGTCAGCCTCTGCTATTTTTGATAATGATTTAAACTTGTTAATTCCTTTTCTTTCTTCCTTTTTTTTTTTGTTTTTTGTTGTTGTTGTTGTTGTTGAGAGGGAGCCTTACTCTGTCACCCAGGCAGGAGGGCAGTGGCGTGATTGTGGCTCACTGCAACCTCCACCTCCTGGGTTCAAGGGATTCTCCTGCCTCAGCCTCCTGAGGAGCTGGGATTACAGGCACGTGGCACCACACCCAGCTAATTTTTTTGTATTTTTAGTAGAGACAGAGTTTCACCATGTTGACCAGGCTGATCTCAAATGTCTGACCTCTTGATCTGCCCACCTCAGCCTCCCAAAGTGCTGTGATTACAGTCATGAGCCATCGCACCCAGCCTTCAACTTGTTAATTCTTACCTGTGTCATTCATTCTCCTTTATAAAATGCTACTACAGCCACTTGTTTTATATTATCCTCACAACAATTGTAGGTACAGTTCAGATGAATAATATATTTTTCCTCTCCTTTGCTTTTCAACAAATGAGAAAACAGGCCTAAAGCTCCAGTGATTCACTCACGTTTACACAAATAACTCCAAATTGGTGCTCAGATCTTGCTAATTCTTTGTCTTCTCTTTTGTTTTGTTTCCCTAAACCATAATGCCATCCAATAGTATTTAAGGTTTGCCTGCCTGCTTTTGCAATGGTTCTTACTTCCCACAACAGCAAGTGCATCAAAGAAGAAAAAGGAAATTGATTATATGGTTATTAATCAAACTCAAATATGGCTAGTACCACCTTTATCAGCGAAACTTACAACAATCTCAGTTTATGTCAGTCTCTCATCCCAGTGTTTAAAGTTTTAAGGACTGGCTTGGGAATGTGAGGAGGCTTTTGCTTTTCATTTTGTACTCTACTAGTTTTAGTTTTTCACTATGTGCATGCATATAGCACCCCAACTTTTAAAGAACTAGTTTCCTGAAAAAAAAAAAACAAGGAAACTGCAAAGCACAGTAGCACTGTACAAATCAAGGCATAATCCTTTTTATTAATTTTTAACTAACACATAATATCATCCTATTCTGGGTACTGTTTTTAAATGACTTACATCTAAATGTAATGTTAATGTATACTTTCGATGTGCTTAGATATAGCCAAGCAGTCCTAGATTTAGATAAATTGTCTTGCACCTACTGTGTATAATTACGTAGTACTTCCTAACTTTTATAAAATGTGTTGTGTGTGTGTGTGTGTGTGTGTGTGTGTGTGTGTGTGTGTGTGTGTATTGTTACCCACATGAGGTTTTGTTATTTTTCTCTCCTCAGGGTCAATAACTGTATCTCACTCTATCTTTTGTGTCTTTTGTTTTCTGATTTTTTTTTTGTCTACCTTGAACAGTTTTTAAGAGGAAAAGAAGAAAAGGTTGTTTGGGAGTTATATATTTTTAAAAAAATGGAGAGAGGTCCAAATCTCCTGTCTCTTTTATCACCTATAAACTGTATTGATTTTCACTTTCCTTTCCTAAATTCATGCTTTAAAGATATTGTCCATCTAAAAAACATACAGAGTCACAAAGCACAAGTTTTGATGTAGTCAGCACCCATTGATTGTACCTTAAAGTGGATATAGACAAACAGATGACAGATGGATCAGGTAGATAAAGATATATAGATATAGATATGGATAGATTTATCTTGAATTTTCCTAGAGCCCATTAATCTGATTGTACAAATAAGTCTCATTAGTCCTAATATTTGTATTTCACTGGTTCATTGCCCTCACCTGCTGTAGATGATCTCTGCCTCCAGCAAACTAATCCTCATGCATTTCTGGGGGGTCCATATGGGTTTTCTCACTTGCACTTAGGATCAAGCCTGACACCAGTTGGCCAAGTGCCACAGTTACACCACTGGGCATCTCCATGAGCCTTCTCTGGATAAAGACCATCATCTATGGGCATGAGGAGGAACACTGCTGTTCTTCCATTGCTGCTCCATCAGGCAACTGAGTCTCTCCCACTGCTGTGCCAGGTGGAATAGTTTTCCACCAGGGGCCACCTTAGATATTCCCAGTCAGGTGAGTACCAGGACCGCTTTGCTAGGTAGGGCTGACCCAGTAGATTCTAATGTACCCCTCTGCTGTTGTGTCTGTATCACTGCTGTTCTGTATCCTGTTAGTGTACCAAAGCTGAATGAGACTGTGTTAAAAGTGGTGGTGGAGAAATGGCTTCCTTCCTTGCCTTCCTCTTTCTTAGGTGAGTCCTAAAAGAATACTGAGTATATTTCAGTATCTTAAAGGTTTAAGAAAACAGATCTTCTTGGTTTTACTCTAAATACAAATCTGAGTAAAGAAGCCAAAGCTCGTAGAATGATCTCTCTTCTGAGAACCAGGACCCCATAGCTGGCTCTGATTTCTCTCACAGTAAATTTTTCAAAATGTTTTCCAGTGCATGGGCTTTTGCTGGGTCATCTCACATGTTGCTCACGATACTCACAGACATATGAGTGAACAGTGCACCCAGATGTGTTCCCTCCTTCCATCACTGCCTGCACCCCAACCCCATGCCAAGAATGCCACTCCCCAGTTCTAATGGAATTATACTGCTGGTATCCTGGTAACCTGTCTCAGTCCATTTAGGGTTTCTATCAAGGAATTACCCAAGGCTGGGTGATTTACAAAGAAAAGAGGTTTAATTGGCTCACAGTTCTGCAGGCTGTACGGGAAGCATGGCAGCATCTGCTTCTGGGGAGGCCTTGGGGAGCTTTTACTCATGGCAGAAGGTAAAGGGGAGCAGATATCTCATGATGAGAGAGGAAGCAAGAGGGGAGGAAGTGCCAGGCTCTTCTTCAACAGTTATTGTGGGAGCTAAGAGTGAGAACTCATTCATTCCCATGAGAATGACGCCAAGCCACTCATGAGGGATCTGATCCCAAGATCCAAACACCTCCTACCAGGCTCAACCTCAATGTAGGGGATCGGATTTCAACAGGAGATTTGGAGAAGCCAAACAAACCCTATCCAAACCATAGTGCCACCCAATTTACCAGTTACATGGGCAGATCTAAATATATCTTACACTCAAAATGAGGTCCTTCTTATATGAATATCAAAGATGTTGTATTAGGGTTTCAGAAAAACACAATGAAGAGGGAGAGATTTACTGTAAGGAATTGGCTCACATGACTGTGGGGGCTGATAAATCTAAAATCTGAAGTCTGCAGGGCATGTCAGCAGGCTGGAGACCTAGGGAAAAGTTAGTGTTGTAGTCTTGGGACCACAGTCTTCAGAGCATGTATTAGTCTGTTCTCACACTGCTAATAGAGATTCACTTGAGACTGTATAATTTATATAGAAAGGAGGTTTAATTGACTCACTGTTCCACATGGCTGTGGAGGCCTCACAATCATGATGGAAGAGCAAGGGTTGTCTTACGTGGCAATAGATAATAGAGAATGAGAACCAAGCGAAAGGGGATTCCCCTTATAAAACCATCAGATCTTGTGAGACATATTCACCACATGAGAACAGTATAGGGGAAACTGCCCCCATGATTCAGTCATCTCTCACCAGATCCCTCCCACAACACGTGGGAATTATGGAAGCTACAATTCAAGATGAGATCTGGGCAGGGACACAGCCAAACCGTATCAGGGCAGATGAGAGGTTTTTCTTCCTCATGACACAAAATGTGGTGTCTTTTCCAACAACCCTTCTTCAATTCTCTGACACCCACTAGGCATACTATAGTTCAGCTCCGTTCTGACAGTAACTACCTGGAGTTTGAGTCAGACTCAATAGATTTAAGAGCCCAGTCTCACATGATTGCCTTCCCTTTAGAGGCCAGGAGCAAGTATCAGGTCCCCAGGTTAACCACAATTTGGTCCAACTGAAATATACAGTCTTGGGTTCCCAAAACCCCTTCCTCAGGGTCGATAATTTGCTAGAATGATTTGCAGAACTCAAGAAAATTCTATATTTACTCTTGCAGTCTTTTTTTTTTTAAAGGATACATGTAAACAACCAGATGAAGATCTTTCTCAAACTCTGTTGTTTAGGGGTTTTCAGGAGGTTTCATTACATACACGTAATTGATCAAATCATTAACCACTGATGATTGGCTCGATTTCCAGCCACTGCTGCCCCTCTCCCCAGAGGTTGCTGACTGAGGAGTGAGGCTGAAAGTTCCAAGCTTCTAATCAAGGTTTGGTCTTTCTGGTAAACAACTCCTAGAAGTTATCTAGGGGCCTCCAGTAGTCACTTAATTAGAACAAGAGATGCTACTATCATCTGAGTGATAAACTCAGAAAATTCCAAGGATTTTAAGAGTCTGTGCCAGAAACCTGCTACAAAGAAGACCAGATATCACAGCAGGCCAGCAGACTGGAAACTCCCACAGAATTTTTACCATGCCATCTTGAGGCAGAATTCTTTCATCTTTGGGAAGTTTTAATCCTTGCCCTAAAGGCTTTCAACTGATTGGATGAGGCCAACCCATATTATATAGGGTAAATTTACTTACAGTCTAACTGTAAATGTTAATCACATCTAAATAACTTTATAGCAACATTTAGTTGAGTGTTTGACCAAACAAGTGGATACCGTAGCCTGGCCAAGTTGACACACGAAAGTAACCATCACAGATGTCTTATTTTATTTAAAATCATCAGTATTATATGAATTAATTCAGAAATAAAAAAGGTACTGACGTGGTGTGAACACTTATAAAGTGTTTCTCCCACAGAAATGTCAACAGAGTGTTCCTTGAAAATTGCTGTTTTAAAACAGAAAAGCCTATCATTCTATGGGAATGATTCGAAGATAGACAATCCAGTAAAAGTCTTAAAATGAGCCAAATGCTACTAGTTGTTAATTTATACTTGTAACATCAAACACTTGACCAGCTTTTAAAAATGCAATTGTTGCATATGATCCATTATGCTTTTGCAAGGAGCTGTAGAGCATAATTCTAATAGGATATTTATTTACACCCAACCTTACAATTTAAATTCTGCTATTCCATTGTGCTCCTTCTACCCACCCTCTTCTTATATTCAGAGCTATTAGGGACTACTTGCTCAGCATATCATTCCAAATTAAATTGCAAAGACATTTTCTTATGAATTAAATGGGTGATGCTCTCCCGGCCTTTGTAAGTACTAGAGCAATATCCAAGAAGCAAACATTTTTATCACAAAATTCTGATTGTCAACTTGTTTTTTTTAAAACAGACAGTAGGGAATTTAATCTTAGAAAGCATCTAACACAAAGTTCTCTTTTTATAGATGAAGAAACAAAGATCCAATGAAGGCATGTATTTTTTCCAAGTGCATACAGATAGCTAATGGCTGAACAAAGACTAAACAAAGCTTTCCTAACTCCTGCCCCCCTTTTTAGCATCATTGCATTCATTACTACAAAATTATTTACCTGGTTATTAATGGTGGCCCCAAATAATGGTTTTAGTATTACTTCCTTCACTTCTTTCATATGTCCTGTGTTCCAGCTAAATGGAACTATGCTAAACATTTCTCTCCAAGCTTGTACTGCATTTTTCTACTCATTTTTCTTTTTGCCTAGTCTTCCCATCCAGAATGTCTTCTCTCTCTGTCTCTACTGCTTTAAAACCTAAACAGTTTTCCATGTTAGTGCTATTTCTTCTTTGAAGTCTTTATATTCCTCTAGCCAGATAAAATTCTAGGAAAATACTGTCATACTTGACTGCATAAAGATTTAAATTGTCTATATAGAAAAATGAAACCATTATTGAAATGATAAAACAAGTAACAAACTAGAACAAAATATAGTGTGCTTATTTAATAAATATTTATTGATAGCCTGCTATTAGGCACTGTGCTAGGTGCTATATCCATATAATACTGACTTATTATTTTTCAGTTAGAAAAAGAGAAACGCTATTAGATATGGGTCAATTAGATAAACAGGCACTTCCCAAAAGAAAAAAAATATGTAAAGAAAGTCACAGAAATAATAATAATGAGGATGATAATGACAAATGAGATGCTACTTAGCATTTTTCCAATTTGTAATTTTTTTTAATTAAATTTCTTAATACTGATCAGAAGATGGAGAAAAGAGCTCTTCCATGTAATGCTGTCATAAGTGAAAACTGGCAGTTTATATGGTAATATGCCATAATTTTGTTCCATATGATCTCAATCCCCCTGCAAATGTGTGCTCTACTTTTCTCTACCTTGTCCTGAGCTTTAGTCTCTGGATTCTGTTTGGGTTCTGCCAGTGTAAGACACAATAAAGAGAACAGCAGACAGGAGGGAGTAAGGCCAGAGTGTTTGTTCTCCAGGCTCTGTTCTTCCAAGGGTTCAGATGGGCAGTAGCTGTTCCTCCATTGAAGGGGAGGCCCTTCCTACAGTATGGCTCTCTTTCCAGCCTGATGTGGTCCTCAGCCTAAGGCAGCAATAGCTTGGTCTGTGTTTAGCTACCAGCTGTGTTCTCATTCTTGAATGTGCCAATTAACCCTGCCCCAAATCCTGTAAATAGTTCCTGCCATATTTCTCTTCAGTGATTCTGTTTCAGTGTGTCATCTTCTCCCTTGTCGGGTCCCCAAATCATCCCTCTTTGACTGTGAAATTCCATTTCTAAGAATTTATACTTAAGAAATAATTTAAAATGTAGTCGATAATACAGTGAATTCATCTTTTTTCTCTTTTTTTTTTTTTGCATGAGCCACTGCACCCGGCCAGCTATTTATCCCTTAATTCATGCTCTGTACTGTGTCTGCTCTAGGCTCTCCTCCAACTATGAACTAAGATATAATTGTATATATGTATGTGTGTGTATATATATGTATATATGGAAATAAGTAGTATGATATGCTTCAGACCTAATTCTATAAACTAATATATGATTATATCTAAAGGATCATATGAAGGAAATAGCTGAGTAATAACACTGTTACTGTGTTCATCTTAAGTGAATTAAGTGAATTCATCTTAAGTGTTCTAATAGTGGTATAAATGATGCTGGTGAAGCACAAAAGAGAAATTAATTCAAACTGGAAGCATTTGAGGTTTCCTATAAGACATGGCATTTGATGTGTCTTAATAAGGGTAGCATGAGACTATGTCAAAAAAGAAATGTGTATGTCTTGCCACCCAAAAGAGAGATCTTGGCTCTCGAAGGTCGAGATTCATTACTTTCTTGTGCTATATACAGCCTAGTATAGGGCTAGGTTGTAATAGTATTAAATTAATATTTAAGAATTGATTGTGGGTTTTCATTGAGAACCATTCTCAGGTAATACTTTGCTAAGCTGACAATAGACTTAGCACTGCCTGGCAAATGGTAGGTAGCAGTCAGTGACAGAGCCATGATTGTTACTGAATTAACAGCCTCTTACCTTCACTAAGATATTTGAAAAGGAACACTGATTCATAAACCTATCCTTTTCCTGCCACAGGTAGTCAGGGACTTATTATTCTCATTATGTCTCACTATTAATTTCTGTTGCCTAACAAGGTATTATATATTGTATGTCACATGAATATTTTCTTACAAAGTATCGATTCCTAATCTTATTAAAGAATATGATAGCAGTAAATATCCAACTAAATCTGAGAGAAAAACCTCCAGTTTTGCAAAAAAGATTTAGCCAGCTTATGCAACTAAGTTTGTTCAAATAATAACCCCATGAAGTTATCTCAATTCTCTCCTCTTCAGTTTGTGAGTTGAAAGCGTTGATGAAGATCAAATGCCAAATGCTGCCTCCCTAATTCTATAGCTCCCCTTGTCCAGAGGCAAGGTGGGGGAGTGGGTAGGATGGTGTGTGTGTGTGTGTGTGTGTGTGTGTGTGTGTGTGTGTATGTGTGTGTGTGTAGAGACAGAGAACAAGAGCAAGACAGACAGACTGAGAGGGGGAAAGAGGGAGGAAGGGATGGAGGAATAAAACAGGGGACTTTCTCTTCATTTATAATATAAAAGTAACCAAGAAAAAAATCCTGGGTTCAATATTTTTAATTTATTATTACAAATGGGGTGATAGAGAAGTTCAGGGAGCCAGAGTAGAAGACAGCTAAAAATGCTATCAGCCTATGGAGTTTTTCATGGAGGCCTTTTTGTTCTAACCAGCCACAGAAGAAAAGAGAGAAATGAGGAAGCATCATCCTTTATTATCACAACTGACAGTAATGGTTCCCCCCACCACCCCTCCACACACACACAGTAGTGACTGATAACGCCCAGCAGGTTGGGCTCCCCACCACATGCCACCTGCTGTAAACATGTTGGAGGGACCAGGTTCTCCTTTCTTTTCTGCCAGTTTTCTTATTGCAAAAAGGTTTTACTATCCAACAATGAAGAGTATCCAAAGTATTAGGGGTCGTAAGATGCCTACAAAAAGATACGTCCTTGTTCTCAAAGAGCTTATAACACCATCAATACTAATGACTGGTATAAGGATGCTTACAAGGGAGATTTATTAAAAGGACAACATAGTAGAGTGCAAACTATGCATATGCTGAAGAGAGTCAGGAGATGTTTCATGGATAAAACAAACATTGAACAGGATTTTGATGAAAGGGAGGGAGGTGGATTTCTCTGATAAGATAGAAAACATAAGAACAAATGGAAGAATTTGTTGAGTTTAGTGACCCTGTGTTTATTTTATTTTATTTTATTTTTGAGACACAGTCTTGCTCTGTTGCCAGGCACCAGGCTAGAGTGCAGTGGCGCAATCTTGGCTCACTGCAACCTCTGCCTCCTGGGTTCAAGCAATTCTCTTGCCTCATCCTCCTGAGTAACTGGGGCTACAGATGCATGCCACCATGCCCAACTAATTTTTATATTTTAGTAGAGATCGGGTTTCACTATGTTGGCCAGGATGGTCTCAATCTCTTGACCTCGTGATCCACCCGTCTCAGCCTTCCAAAGGGCTAGGATTACAGGCGTAAGCTACCGTGCCTGGCTGACCCTATGTTTATTAATTATAAGGTCAGAATCTGGTTCTTCTGGAATCAAAATGCTGAGCAAGCAATTGTGGAGCAAGGGCTACACTATGGCAGAGATGAATGCAGCCAGACATTCCACATGCATCCTGGCGTAGCTCATTGCTTTTCAGGCATCTACGAGAAACATACTACCTCTTAGGTCAGCTGCCAAAGATGTATTCTCACTGAACCATAACCTAGTAGAGGTTCTCAGGTTGGAACACCAAATAACAAGAACATGTGGTCAGTGCTAACTATATTGCTCCAACATTTTAAAATATCTAATTGATGATTTGTGTGAAGAATGCATAGAGATGAAAGGCAAAGCAGGAAAAGCTGTGTTTTTCATTTATGAAATATTGGGAAGTTACCAGAAGACTAGGCAGCGTTCATTAGATCATCATAAAGAAGCAAAAAAAAAACAAGGAGGGGGCTATGTAATTTTCTGATGATAGAAACAAATAAGAGGATATAAATTCCTCAGTTTACGCCAGGAGTTAAAAGAAAATCATCGCCTATTTATTGGTTCATTTTGTAAATTGAGATCAATGAAATTCTCTGAACAACAGCATGAAATCAATCTTAAAATACCAAATAATTCATGGCCAGTATTGTAAATTACAGTTTGCTTGACAGTAATCAGTGAGGTTTCCATGCACTGGGATGCATTTCCTTGTAATGCGTCTGAGGATAATGCCTGTGGATCCATTTCTAATGCATGTTAGAGTGATCTGTTTTTCCCTGTCCACAACTCCCTGTGTTTGATCTTATGCAAATGATGCAATCAAACAAATGGAAAACAAGATGTTGTTGTTCAGGGGCTCTGACAAACAGTGGCCTTATGTTTTCAGGGTTTCCCCACCCTCCATTTACCCAACTCAGATTTGTGTATATACCTGCAATTGTTTGAATCCATTGATTGATTATATCGCCATCCAAGGGACTAATCATATCTGTAGAGACAGATTACCAAATCAGTTGCAGTTAAGCTAGGAGGAGAGAGTTGTCATTACATTCCTCTTTGCTTTAAATTTTAAATTGGTGGCTTTGTTTATGGCTTCACTCTCAAAGAATATCTTAGTCACGCTTCCCTGTAACCAACTCGTTTTCATCTCTTTTTATTAACTGTTTTTAAAATATTCTCTCTCATTCCATTCATTCATTTTACATGACTACTCTTTCCCCTCATGCCCAACCTGATGCCTCCTCCTCTTCTTCTCTAAGTTTTTATTTACCCATTTCCCTCATCATTTCCTCCTGTTTTACCAAGAATTTCCCAATCAGGTCACCAGGCAACTTTCTCTGCCATATGTCAAATTAGGTTCTCTTCTCTCTTTTTTTTTTCCATGCCTCATTATTCAAAGTAGACTAGTAATTCTTCATCTTCTTGTGGAAATACACTGAGGATATTCCACTTTGGGGTGGACAGCACAGGCATAAAGATAACTTGAAAGTCAAAAAAGCTATTTAATCAGAGTGGTTTTCTTTGGATTATTAAGTTTATAGTTTTCAGATTTTTAAAACCAAAAGAAAATCCCCAACTTCTGTTGTAGCAGCAACATGGCAGTCAGATTTTCCAAACCAGAAATGTGACCTAACAAAATACTTTGTGTGTGTGAATTAACTTACCTTAAATAGGTAGAAAACGTTTTAATTGTACATAGGTTCTGAAAATCTTGGCTGTGTGGTTATGATAAGCAAAGATGAGTGTCTAACATTTATAAATTTCAGTCTGCAAGACATATATGTATGTCTCTATCTCTGTATACAGTTATGTTATTTCTATAATTCAGTTCAATATCTGACTTAACTCCTATCCAACTTATTAGTAAGTAAATCACAGTCACTTTGGGGATGCGTGCACCTCCACTAATTATGTAAAGGCTTCTGGGGTCTTACCTAGTTCCTTAGCATATGGAATGTGGCTACCCAAGATGCATTCTTTCTCTGTGCAAAGGGATAACTATTGGGACAACCCTTTCACGTTGAGTGGATATCCTCATTGCTTCCACATCATACTTGGGCAACTGAAATCTTTGCAAGATTTTCTGTGACTCTGCCTGAATACAGACACCAAAGTCTTTCCTTTTGCTCCCATCTTGGCCCCGACCTTGGACTCTACCATGAAAAAAACAGAGGTCTGGGCCCTTCCTTACTCTGGTACTCTTGCACATTTCTCCTTCCGTCTATCCTTATTCCATCAGCTGGGAAATCTGAATTAGGGAAGTGGGAGACTCCATATTTCCTGTTTCTCCTACATTATATCTGAACTCTGAGCCTTCTCTGTTCCCTCAATTACTTTGTAAGTTTTTTTGTTTGTTTGTTTGTTTGTTTGTTTTTCTGCCTCCTGACCAGTCACAATCTGTTTTATGGAGAATATCTATTTTATATTTTATATTAAATTCTGATTACATAATTTAATTGAGTGAACTAGTCAATTTTCATGCTGCTGATAAAGACATACTCAAGACTGGGTAATTTGTAAAGAAAAAGAGGTTTAATGGACGCATAGTTCTATGGGCTAGGGAGACCTCACAATCATGGCAGAAGGTAAAAGGCATATCTTACATGGGAGCAGACAGGAGAGAGATGAGAGCCAAGCAAAAAGGGTAGCCCCTTATAAAACCCTTAGATCCTATGAGACTTCTTCACTACCCTGAAAACAGTAGGGGGAAACTGCCCCCATGATTCAATTATCTCCCACCAGCTTCCTCCCACAACATGTGGAAATTATGGAAACTACAATTCAAGATGAGATTGATTTACATGGGGACATAGCCCAACCATATCACTGAGCGACATTTAGATAAAAATTAAATGCAGAAAAGATATAGGGTCAGTAGCAGGGAAGGATGAAAGAAACAAAATAGGTTAATATGACAATCAGATTGATTTCAGTTTCCATTAAACAAATCCTGAGCATTATAGGAGTTTAGAAGAGGATGATCTACCTGAGGGCTTCAATCTGAACCCCTACTTGGATCCTCAAGAGAATTGGCCAAACTGCGGAAGCAGAAGAAGGAAAAAAGAAATCAATAAAAGGAAGAGACAAACAAACAACACAGTTGTGACTGAGCAGTTCCAAGAGCCCAGTGCAAAGTGGAAAACCTAAAATTATAGACTGTTTCAGTGTGTTCAGTGACACCTCTCAGAAACATTTTAGAGATATGAGAAGTATTAGAAGATGATAAGATTTATCCAGAACTGAGAATCGGGATAGCCATATAGAAGAGGACTGGAGATGTGAAGAACCCTATGGTACCCGGGAATATGGCTTTGTAATGAATGATCAAATTTCATAACAAGGAAAATGCAACTATTCTGGAAATAAGAAGGTGCCAAAAGACTGGACATTGAGTAGGGGCATAGGAGCGATTGCATCAATGAGACAAATGAAAGAGGTTGAAGTAACCAGTTTGTGGTCACAGAGTGCAGGATTTAGATTTAGAATCTTGGAAATCATTCTGAAGATTATCAAGTAGTAGGTGTAACTATGCTGAATATTGAATAAATGAAGTAGAGGTGAAGGGCATTGCATTTGAGGAAGTTTAAGTAAAGCCAGATTCGGAGATGAGTCATTATTGAGGATGTTAGAGCTGCCAAAAAGGGATTATGATTGAAAAGAAAACTGAGCCAATGCTGAAGTCATAGAGAAGAGAAGCAGTGTGACCGGAGATGTAATGGGGCATGTGTTAACTAGGTTTGGGGCAGATCTTCTTTTAAATAATGAATTGATATTGATTAACTATGGCTATTTTTTTCTCTATCTGTGATATAAATGTATATCACAGAAAATTTTTTAAATATTTGTAATAAAAATTCAATCATCTGTATGCACTCACTCTAAGAAAAACATTGTTAACATTTTGGTATACCACTATCTTCTGTTTTGTTTTTATTTGATTTATTTGTTTTTATCATTTCTTTCTGTTGCAATGAACCACTGGTACTTTGAAATTATGTTTTGGCATTCAGACAGGTACAGCTTTGCCTTTTTCTTGTATTTAGTGGTAAATCTCCTTTATCTTACAACTATAGACCCCTCCGTTGGCCTAGAAATTGTATTCATTATATTCTTGGAGTCTTTGAAACATTTTTAGAAATTACTGTATTTCTGAGGAAAAAAAGGTGTCAGCCTAGGTAGAGGGCATAGAGATAGCCCTCTGGTCTTGCTCATTCATTTTCAACAAGTAAAATTATATGAGTTAGTCATCACACCTGGAGATAACCTGGTAAACATGATAGAAAATATTTATCTGAACTCAAGAAGTTTGCATTCCCCTGGGAAGGATATAATATCAAGACATAAATGACTTGTTTAAGTAATTATGATATGGAACTGAGCAAGGTGATATGACAAGAACCTGGGGATGATGGTGGCCATGTTGTTCAATTATCAAGAAAGACCACTCATAGAAAGATGAGCCTAAAGCATAAGAAAAAGTCATCCAAGGACAAAACAGAAGAAAATAGATTTCAGTTAGAAGGAGCAGAACCTGCAAAGGCCCAGATGTGTGAACTTGTTGTGTTAGAAGAACAGAATAATGTCTAGTCCAGTGTATGAAAAAAATGGGGAGGATGTCAAGTCAAATAGGATTTCATTGGCCATTTTAGAGTTCATCCTAAGAGCAACAGAAGGGCATTGCAGGGTATTCCTCTGAAGAATCAAAAGATCACTCTTGGTGGATGATCTTGCTTTTTAACTGGGAAAATTGAAGTAGTCAGAGGACAACACCCATAGACTCTGCTACCCTCTACCCACCCACCAGCATTGGCACCCACATAGTCTGCATTCCCTCCATTACTATAAATTTTCTCCTTCCAAGTTCTACTCTTTGACTTTTGAACTAGATTCTCCTCTTTCACATATTGTTGGATAAA
Source organism: Leontopithecus rosalia (assembly GCA_028533165.1). Lineage (NCBI taxonomy): Eukaryota > Metazoa > Chordata > Mammalia > Primates > Cebidae > Leontopithecus > Leontopithecus rosalia. The sequence continues at coordinate 7,382,545 of CM052666.1, forward strand.
ACTCCAACCATTTTTTCTCTTTCATCCACTTCCAGTTTTCCCTTCACTGCTGGGTCATCCCATTACAAACAACATAAATTTTTCTCTCATTTAAATTATCTTTTCTTGATTCTACTCACCTTTTATCTATTGCTTCGTTCATCTGTTTTCCTTTACCGTAAAAGTTTTTGAAAATGTGCTTTATGTTCACTGTCTTTAGCTCCTCTTCTATTTCATTATAAGCCCACTCAGGTCTGGCTTCTGTGCCCACAAGTTCACTGAAACTTGAATTGTACAATTACTGATGACTGCCTTATTGCTATACCTGGTAGTCAATTTTTAGTTCTCATCTGATTTCACCTTTAACTCTTAAAAAATCACTTCATTTGACTTTCAAGGTGCTCTGATCTCAATGTTTTCCTTATACCTTACTGCTCACTCTCTGTCTCCTTGGTTGATTGCTCCTTTACTCATTGGCCTCTTACGTTGGTATCCCAGGGTTTTGGTTCTTATACCTTTTCTTTTTTCTGTCTACACTCACACCATTTGCACTCCTAGCCACTTGAAATACCATCTATATGATGATGACTTACCAAATGATATCTCAAGTCATTAACTTTACCTGTAATTCCAAATCTCTGTTCAAATATCCTGACAATCTCCTCTTGGTTATCTAACTAACATAGCAAATGTCCAATTGACATTCATAATACTAATTATTTATCTTCCCCTCCATGCCTTTCTCCACCAATAAAATGGTTACTTTTTCCTTCCATTTGCTCAGGTCAAAAGCCTTGGAGTCAACTCTGGCTCTTCTCTTTCATACTCTGCCTACAGCACACTGGGAAATCCTGTTAGTTTTCCCTTTAAAACATATTTGAAATCCAACCATTTCTTACTTGATTGTTATAGGCCTCCACTTACTTGATATTACAAATAGCCCTTTAGTGACATATATTCTTATGCTCTTGCTCACCACCATCTATACCTCATCCTGCAGCCAGGGTGATACTCATGAAGTCCACGTTTGATTGCATGACAGCTCTCTTCAAAATCCTTAGTGGCTTTCTAAATAGAACCTCTTAGATTAAAAAACAAAATTCTTACAAAGACCTACACAGTCTGTACGAACTGGCCCTTCACTAAATTTCTAATATTATCCCTAACTTACTTCTTCCTGATTTATTCTGCTCCAGCCACATCAGCCTCCTTGCTAGTCCTCAAGTGTGTCAGGCATGTCCCTCCTCCCTTTGCTGTGCTTGTTCCCTCTCTTGGAGTGGTCCAACCCCAAAATTCCCACAGCTTTTATACTCACTCCCTTTCAGATCTTTGCCCAAAATGTCGCCTTCCCAGTAAGACCCCTGCTGACTCTTACCTATTAAATTACCAGAGCTTCTAATTCTCCTTCCTCTGTTCTGTGTTTTCTGCAGCCCTTTTTATGTAATGTAGGATGAACATCTTAAACTCCACTACACATTCACTTTAAAGTCATTCTATCTTCTAAAATGCAACACCTTTCTTACCGACAAACTTCACAATACTTTGGATAATATAGAGGTAAACCTAACTAGAAATGGAGGACTTGACAAGTTTAGTATTTACTATTTCAATCCTGGCTCACTAGCTGTTCCAGACCTCTCAAGCAACTTGACCCTTCTAAGTAAATTCACTTCCTGTCTTGACTCCGCTCCCCAAGTCCCAGTTATTATAGAAATGGACACTTCCCAGTCCTTGGAAGAATCAAAGCACAGATAAACCCTGAACTATTTGCTTCAGGAAGCTACTTCCATCTGAGGCAGATATTCTGTGTGGGGTTAAGACTTAGGTGATCACAGTCACCTTCAGTGTATGGAGTTTACAGTGTAAAGGTAAGTGGGGCATTCTGTGATAAGCAAGCACTGTGATATGTGCTACTATGATAATGCACTCTTGAAATACCTAAGTCCTAGCTTGAGATGCCTAAGTTCCAGATCTGAAAGTCTGGACCATGGAAACATATGCAAGCAAGTATGAGGCCTTTTTCGAATGGAGTAACTTCTTCACCACCTACAAACTGGGCAGCTAAATCCCTGCCTTAGCAAAGTGGAATGAAAGAAAGAAGGAAAAACAATCCCACTCCAAAGAGTTCACTGGCCAAAGAACTTTGTAGCATCCAGTCTCAGTTGTGGCTAAGACAATCTGATACGGCTGTTATATATTTCAGAGTCACATGGATTTGGCCACAGGGAATATAATTTCTGGCTGGAGCATGTTCTTTCAGAAAGTTAGATGTGTTTTCAGCTCAAACACCATAGGTTTTCTCCAGTTGCACTGACTTACCCATCAGGAATTCCTCTAGGCTTGGTGACCTCCTTGATTTTGCTCCTGCAGCAGAACTTAGAGTCAAATCCCCAGCTTCTCCTTTTCAGGGACGACACAGAATTCAGACAGATGAGAACAATGAAAGAGAAGAAAGGTCACCAGAGAGAGATGAAGGGAAGAGGGGAAGAGCAGATACAATATATTAGCATATAAACACATTATAATTTTGGCCAAGATTGGCCCTGTTGGTAGTTTTGCTTTTCTCTCAGTAAATAGTAGTCTACTCTCTTGGTAGCACGTGAGGACTCTGCTCTAATGAGTTTTTAACTTCGTAAGTTTCCTAGAATGTTGGTCCAAATGAAGGCACCCCAGTTCTGTCTCAGTTGTGTACACATAGTACGACTGTTGCTGCCATCTCTCAGCAGTCCTTGGCAATGCCACGTTGCTTCACCAGCAGCTTCAAAGTGTCCTTGAAGCATGTATTCTGACTACCTTGACTGGGAGTGCCCCATCTCAACTTGCAATCATCACATCCCTGTAGGATAAAATTTGTAAAGAAAACAAGGTTTAATCAAAAGCATTGAGAGTCTCTTCTTGTTGACAAATTTTGTTCTAAGGTAACTGTAAGTACTGTAAATTATTTTTTAAATCTCTCTTCTAGTGACCTACATGTTTAACCAATTGATTACACTTTGCATGAAAACCAAAGTGTTCTTTCCCCAGTTTACTTTTGTTATCAGTGCAATACAAAATCTGTTTGCCTGAATTAGGTTACATTTCATTAATCTCTTCAACATGGAATTGTAATGGTTTACGGTTAATGAGATTAAGAATATGTGTTGCTTAAATTGTGACTTATTTTAAAAATATTTTAGAAAATAATTGTTTCTAGTAGTGTTACAGTATCAGTTACAATATTGGTACACCTGACTGAACGTTATCCAAAGTTAGATTACCAAGTGTAATGAAGTGTTCAGGATATTTCAGAATTGAGTTAGTATATTTCAGATTAGCTTAATCTAATACAAGAGAATGTGATATCCATTAGGAAGATAAACAATATAAAATACCAGGGAAGTTCAGGGGAGGGGGAGATTCTTTTGGCCTAGGGCACTACTCTACTCTCATGGTCATATTTCAGACCTAGCTCATCATTCATTAATTACTCATTCATTCATATATGCATATTCAAAACCTACACTGTGCCAGGTATTGTGCTACATACTAAGGATGCAAAATAAATATATTACCATTCCTGCTCTTAAGGTGTTTAGTGTATCAGATAGTCATGATGTAATGTTTTTAAGTGTTAAACTAAAAGTATGTACAAAGAGAAAGAGAAGAGGCTAATAACTCCGTCTTGTGCTGGGGTGACAGCAAGGAGTGTCACCCCAACAGTCACCTGCACTGCACCTCCACAATTTGAAGGTCAAATAATAGGTGGTGGACAGGAGAAGAAAGGAATCTGAAGAACAGAATTACAAGCTTAAAGTCATTGTTACAAACTATGTATTTGCATTTCAAAGGCAACTCCTGTTGTCTTCAAATATGCTTTAAAATAATTTAAATATCTCATTTATTTTTAAACAGAGCCATTGAACTAAGACTAAACTTAGCAAATGATTTACCTGGTCACAAACATTCAAGAAAACAGTAAAATTGTTAAAATGAAAAAGTCAAAGCAAAAGTTTGATTGACACTTGTCTGTTTAAACATAACCAGAGTATATTTAAGGGATGAAGCATCCTATATAATACTGCTATTGATTTTTATGGCTATTTATGCATATTTTAAGCTTTACCTTAATAGTTCTCTGAGGTAGGACTATAGTGGAGGAATGAAATCTCCTCAATAAGAAGTATAAAGCTAAGTAAATTCTTGTTTCTTCCTACCCTGTAGATTTAGCAGTGTTTACACCCCACCAGTTTCTACTCAGTGCATGCACACATGTGGGCTGTACAAACAGTTCCTGGGTCCTACTGTACACAGCGCAGCTGCCACCAGAACATGTGGATTCCCCAATTCTGACTGTCCTGGATTCTAGAACTATATATGTACAGTAAGTACAAATGTTGTCTCTCTCACATGCTGGTTCATACAAGACTCCCAGTGAGTTCAATCAGGGGAGGAGCTTGTGACATAAAATTAATTTTATTGTGATTAAATGCATAGAAGTGATTAGTTCAGTGGATCTGGAAACCTTTGATTATCACTTGTCAGCCTAATTTCCATTTTGTCTTTATGCAATCAGACTGAGCTACATAGTATACAGATTCCATGCAAACTTCAATAAAGGAAAAACCAACCACTTTCATGACTGCCTTGAACTTTTTATCTATGGGGCATTATTTGTAATAATTTGGCATTAGAAAGTGTATGTATATATTTCTAGTATAACATCTTACTCCCTTATTCCTGCAGTTGGTGTCAGAAAGGAAGTTTCACATATAGGCATCTTCAGATGATTTCTGATGTTAGTGATTCTTGTCCATTTCCTAATGAATGAGGTATAAGGTCTGCTATTGTACTGAACTAAGATCTAATAGATCTCTCTTATCAAGCGTTAATACTTGTTCATATTTATCTCTCTTGGTCTCAGTTTTCTTATCTGTAAAATAAGTTTAGACTGAATGGATTATGACATTCATTCAAGCTGAAATAGATTATGATTCACATCTCATTGTTCCATGTCTAAATTCTCCTATTGGCTTCATGTGCCCCTAAGCCAAGCCACATTACTTAGCCAAAAAAGATTCCCCACAACTCAAGTCTTTCTCAGTTTAACAATTTACTGTCTGTTCTGTGACTTGCCCTTCTCATTTCTACTGATACGTTGTAACTGTCATCTGAATGCCCTCTATCCTTCCTTCTACCTATCCAAATCCAATCCATCTGTTAACAATAAAATCTTACGTATCTAAACTTCAGTCAAGAAATCCTGCCTGATTATTTTAGCCCTTCCAATCAGCCATTTCACTGTTTTCCATGATTACATATTAACCCTGTGTTGGATTCCTGGATTTTCTGGGACAATTATACTATGCCCTCTTTTCCCCATATCTAAATTCTCAGATGTTCTCATTCTACAGTTTTTGTTCTACAGCTTAAATTCAAAATAAATACTCACTTAGACATTTCTGTATTGTTAGCTAATTAAAATTTCAAGTAACCAGAGGGAAGGAACCGTGCTCGCTTCGGCAGCACATATACAGAGGGAAGGAACCATATCGTATTTTCTTTTTGCCTCTCTGGATTGGCATTGGATAACTACTTTAGTGTTTTATTTTAGATGAATCAGTTTTGAGATTTGTGGTTTTTTTGAAAAGTATCACAAATCCAAGTTTGTATGTGTCCTTTGAAAAATCCTGCATATATCAGTTTTGACTTGAATGAATGATAATAATGCTGTATTTTACTGTTCCCAGGTGGAAACAACCAAGAAAAATCAGTGGGATTCTGGAACGCTATATATTATATATTTCAAATCAAACACATGATTTTACAATTTGGAGTGTCATTTATAACAGTACAGAACTTTTCCAGGATCATATGCTACGGTACCTTTTACCTGGTAATAAATATCTCATCAAGCTGGGAGTAAGTTTATTTCCATCACTTTCTCTGTCCCCATCCCTTGCACTTCTTATTCTCTTCCCTTTGTCCCATCTTTTCTTTCTCTCTCACTTTAAAAAAAAGCAATAAATCAAAGGCACATGTATTGTTATTTATACTGAAAATTCACTTCCCCTTCTAAATGTGAATTCTGTTGATGTAATACCTACATATTTATTTTATTTTAGGCAAAATGATAGAATAACAGTCTGAGTCAGTAGATTTTCCCAAGTCAAAGTTGGGATTATCAGGATTTTTTAAATTACTTGGAGAACATCACAGTTATTAAGAACTTTTTCTAAAGTGCTAGGATTAACCAGGTTATTTCCCTGTGGCATTTGTATTCATTTAAAAAACAATGCACAGTATGAAAATTTAGATCTTATATTTGTAAATGAAAGTGTAAATGACCATCAAATATTCTTGATTGTTATTACATTCTGGTTTACATTATGCTGCTGTCTCAGAACAGTCACTTAATAAAACCCCAGAATCAACATAGTTTAGAGGTTCCTTTAGACAGACAATAGCATTTTTTTAATGCAAAATAGCACTTTTACACAAAGGTCTTTTAAAAGACCTTGATATTACTGTGGAATTTATACTCAGTAGTTCCTTTTGTTTTTTGATGAAATATAATCTTTTTTAAGTTTAATAGCACATCTGAAAATAACTGAATATAAACATGAGATTGTCCCTATTTGTTTTAAACACACTCTTCATTTTATAGCAATACCTATATAAGGATATTTGCTTTGATAAATGCCATAGAAAATATTCTGCTCTTGATTATGAATAAATTTACATTTATGTAGACACTGTGTATGCATTCATTTTACTTAACATGCTCTTGAATGCTCTAAATATTATACCATGAGAAAATAAACTACATTCAACTATTGCTAACTGTCTGACTTAACACCATAAAACAAGGGCAATCAGACAGTGGTGAAGAACACCATTCAAAACTAACTCCATGTGCCTAGGTGTTCTGCACAGCAGAGTTTATGAAACAGCACTTCCGTTACTTATACTTTTATTACCCATTAAGTAAGAAGTATACTAACTAACTTGATTTTCAAATGCTAATAGGAAAATACAAGCTATTTTCAAAATAGTGGTAATATCAAAATCAAGAAAAGTCTTAACTGTTTGGAAGCAACCAAAATTAAGAAATTGTGCTCTTGGTTTTTATCAGAAGTAGGCAAATGGCATAAAACAGATTCTATTCCTAAGGCAGTTTTTAGGATGTGCTGTGCAGTCAATCAGAATTCATATCAATCTCCTATATTTTATAAATCTGTAATACCTTGAAAAATACATACCAGTAGATTAGAAGTCCTCTGCCCTGAGTATTAATTCAGATTTTGCTACTAACTGTGTGACCTAAGGCAAATGCACTTAACTTCACTGAGTTTTATTTTCTTCAAGTCTAAAATTAGAACATTGAACTAAATGATTTTTAATGTCTCTGAGCCATAAAATTCTGTGATGCTAAAAAAGTAATCCCAAACAATGTTCTATGGAGTCAAATGCTATCTGTCAGCCACTGACTAGTGTTGATTCAAGATGTCATAAAGATGTGAAAATCCTTGCCTTAACATTTGGTAGGGAAATAAACTTGCTCACATTATTTTCAAGTTAACTGTATTTATTAGGGCAGAAAATAATATATTTTCAGGAAGGATTCAACTAACAGGTTTTTTACTTAACTCTGTTAAGCAGTAAATTAATTGAATCAGAACATTTTAGGTTCATCCTGGTTAATTGAGGGATTATTATATATTTCACAGTTGCAATGTAATAACTGGCTTTCAAGGTCATTAGATTAGTAGATCGACAGCAGGTTCCCAGCAAAGTGGAGTTGTGTTTATAGATCATTATAGCATGTTGACTAAGGGCTAGAAAACAAAACATAAAGATAGCAAAGCCTTTTAACAGCCTTTGGAACACAGAAAGAATCATGGGGGTTTGAACCACTATGATTTACTCTAGGCTTGGAGCAGGTATGTTACTTCACGTAACATCATTGAATTTTCACATTTGACTGGGTTATGAGCTGCTGAAACATACAGACTGAATCTTTCAAAATTTGATCTCCAATTTCAAGCACAGTGCCTATTGGAAACTGGAAGCTGAGCAAACAATTCCTGAATGAATGACTACCAAGGACATCTTTTCATAAAGGTTGTGAGACTTTTATGATATGAATTAAATAATTTGCTTGGAAACATTGGAATTGGGAATTGCGTGGTTCCAAAACATATACTCTTTCCGCTGCAAAAAAAAAAAAAAATTAGCACAATACATTGCTACACTCAACAAAAGCTATTTTGAAGTGTGATAAAATGTGATAGCTTCTAATAAAGAAGACAATAAGTTAAAAATAAAGAAGTTATTAATACAGACAGCTATAAAAATAGGTGTTGTTTGATAATTTCCATACTACTGCTAGCCATTTGTATGGATGGAGTCTAAGGGTTATATATTCCTGGAAATGGTATGCTTGACTTTTTAAGTAATTATGGATCAAGTGGCCTTTTTCTTTATGCTTTAAAATATGCAGCACTCTTAACACCCCCAATTCCGATGTACCTGAAACTTACTAGAAAAAAGGGAATGCTAGTTTTGGTCCAGGCACAGTGGCTTATGTCTCTAATCTCATCACTTTGGGAGGCCCAGGTGGGCAAATCACTTGAGGACAGGAGATCCAGACCAACCTGGCCAACATGCGAAATCACATCTCTAATAAAAATACAAAAATTAGCTGGGCGTTGTGCTGCAAGCCTGTAATCCCAGCTACTTGGAAGGTGGAGGCATGAGAATCGCTTGAACCCAAGAAGCAGAGGTTGCAGTGATCTGAGATGGGCCACTGCTCTCCAGCCTGGGCAACACAGCAAGACTCCATCTCAACAACAACAAAAGAAGGGAATGCTAGTTTTGGATTGTTTTCATAGTCATGATTTCAAAAATGATTGATACAGTCATTATTTATGCATTTTATTGTACCAAAATTGAATCCCTTATTTGGTCAGATGTTACTCATCATTTCAAGGCAGAATTATGCCTTTATGAATTTTTCAAAATGGCTATAATTGAGAAAAGCTATAGGAGATGGGCTGAAATAACTTATTTTAATGGCTCTCAGACTTTCAAAGACCTTGCCATTTCATAAAGGCGTCTTTAATCAACCCCACCATTTTGTTTAGTTTTTCCAAACAGAATTTTAATCAGCATTCAGCTGTATTGAATGCAGTGGCCTCTTGTGCAAGCAGGTCAAACAAGATACTGATTGGTTCAATTTCATTTAGATGATGTCAGTTAGATTAGACCAATTGGAAGCGACTTTAAGAACATTTATTTTCTCATCAAAGGAACTAAGATATTGTCTTGCTTACTTGGGATGCACTAAAGCACCCCCAAAAAATGTGGGCAAAACAAAAAAATTTGCAGGCAATTCTGTTATTTCAGTAGCCTCTTTATCAATAATTTCATTTACAAGAAAAGTTCTTTCATAAATGCCTTATATTCTTAAGAGCTTTATTTTTTTTGAGATGGAGTTTTACTCTTGTTGCCCAGGTGGAAGTGCAATGACACAATTTCAGCTCACTGCAGCCTCCATCTACCAGTTTCAAGCAGTTCTCCTGCCTTAGCCTCCCATGTCTCTGTGCTTACAGGCATGTACCACCATGCCTCTGTGCTTACAGGCATGTACCACCATGCCTGGCTCATTTTGTATTTTTAGTAGAGATGGGGTTTCACCATGTTGGTCAGGTTGGTTTTGAACCCCTGACCTCAGGTGGTCCACCTGTGTCAGCCTTCCAAAGTGCTGGGACTACAGGTGTGAGCCACTGCGTCCCGCCTTCTTAAGAGATTTCTTTGTCAGGTTACTGGTTTATAGAACTCAGATGACATAGCACAAGAAACAGTCTTTCCAAACCAGGGAATGATTTCACTTATCCTGAAAGGCATCATAAAATCCTCAAAACAAAGTAAATTTTAATTCACACTGTTTAAAAAATGTAAGATTATATGTTGTATAGTATAGTATTCATTTGGGAGAGTTAGCAGGGAAACTATTTTGGTACACAAATATGAAAATAATAATGGCAAATAGACTATCAGAATTAAATCCCAGTGTGTTACAAGTTTAACAATAAGAAGCTGAAACATTTTTCCCTTCTAAGGAAAAAAATCTGAAAAATGCAAATAGATGGATTTTTTTTTCCTCCCTGAGAAGTGGAAATAATTTTTCATTGACCATTTTTCCTCTGATAACTCAGCTGTCTCATATGGCCTCTTTTCTTGCTATATTTTCTGGTTGACTTTTAGCACCTTTAAAATGTCTGGGGTCTTCATTTTTTTTTCTATTGTAATCATTAGGTAGTTATTATTTGAGCTAACAGTGACCTGTCCTAAAGCTTTGAGTCAGAGTTTGGCCACCTTCTCAACTGACTTCCTCTTCATTTGCAAAGATTCCATTCTCAAGAGGAGTATGTTTTTTTTCTTGCATAGAAAGGCACATACCACAGCTGAGAATTAGAGGAAACATGCAGAGGTTAATTAGGTGCCCAATCATGATGCAATTTCATGCCCAGGCCACAATTTGACCCATCTGAAACTTGCTTAAGCTGGTAAGAAATTATCCTGATGACATTGGCTACTGCTATAGTCTTATAATAGCAAGTGAGATTAATCTCCATGTTTGTTGACCATAAACTGTTGTTTTTGCTTATAATGAAGAATTTACAACTGGTTACAACAAATTTGCAAATAGTAGTGTACTCAAATAGCTTAAAAAATCTAAAAATCAATCAACCTTCTTCTATCTTTGGGGATATTGACTGCTTTAAGAATCACAAAATCACTCCCTCAGCATTGAACTGAAAATCAGAGGAGACACCTAAACAAATAGATGCTTTAATTTTTTATCTTAGAAATATCTGTCCTACACAAAAATGAACTAAATGACTCTGCATTTTTACATTATCTTCTGATTTTGCTTTATTTTCTTACTGATTTTGGTAAAATGTAGTGCTTTTTGAAAGTTTTTTAAACTTTGTTGCATAAGTTGAAATTGTAACTTGAAGAGATACTGAAGTAAGCTTAAGCATAGTTTTCAACTATCATTGTTATATAAGGATATAATTACTAATATTTGCTACCAAATATGGGCTAAAAGCCCTTTATGTATGTATCAGTTTCCTGGAGCAGGGCTTGTCCAGTAAGTTAAAAAAATTAGAGTTCTTTATGAAAGTGTACACAGAAGTTTCTGAATATCTTTAACATTCATGTTAGCACTTGTGACATTAGTGATAATTAGGGAACAGAGAGTTCTGTGATCATGTTAAATTTGTCAGACATGTTTTAATGCAGCCTAACTACCCTGACACATAAGTAAATTATGTAATCCTTTAAGCCATTAAACATTCACTCAACTGCTTTGTATTTATTGTTTTACGAGAAATATTGTTTTATTCAGTTATAATTAGTGTTATACTATAAACATATTGGTCACACAGAAATAAAAAGCATTGTATTTGCTACACATCTTTTCTTCCTTAGAAATCAGTTGTTCTATCTTGAAGTAGTCTTCCTCTAATACTTTACTCATGTTATGTGTACACATGCCGCGCATGTGTGTGTGTGTGTGTGTGTGTGTGTGTGTGTAATTCACTCTGGGAAACCTCATGCAGGCTAACTTCAGCAGGACTGTTTATTCAGTCAATATATGCCCTACATCTCTAGGTTCTAACTTGGGATGCTTCTTTAATTCATATATTCACATGGTATCAGTTATTCTCTAACTATTGGAGATGGCTATCTTATGTCTTAAAAAACTAACTAAATGTTAAATCTTAACACTGAAATGAATTAATTTTGGGGGAGTAAAGGTAGCATCGCATAGCAAAATCTGGAGCTCTTATTATGAATTCTTTTCTTCAATGCTCATGAGAACTTTTTGGGACCAAGAGTGAAATGTGCATTTTTTGCATCTTTGTTTAGGCTTGCACAGGTGGTGGATGCACAGTGAGTGAAGCCAGTGAGGCCCTAACTGACGAGGACATACCTGAAGGCGTGCCAGCCCCCAAAGCCCACTCATATTCACCTGACTCCTTTAATGTCTCCTGGACGGAGCCTGAATATCCGAATGGTAAGTGAACTCTTTTAGCCTCAAGTTAAAAAGATGATTAGCAAAGGTAAATTAATATTCTAAATGGCAGCTTATATGTGGTGCTTAATTTTTAATGATCATTTTAGCACATAAAATACCTAAGATAGTATCATTGTCTGTAGTTGGGGAGATTGTGGTTTTTAGGCTAACACACAATTTTGGTGGCTCAAAAGTGCTCCCTTTTGATAGTTCTTGTGTACTGCATCTTATTGTTTAATATGCTCCAGGAGAGGTGAAGAGAGCAAACGGGGAGGATTCCCAAAGAACGCTGTCGTGAGAGTGACATTGTATTTTCAACTACTTTCTGATTTTAAAAGCCATTAGTTCTTCCTCAGAGAAGGAGAGAGGTGGAAAGTTCATGTACATACTGTGTCAAAATGCTTTTGATTTAATAAGTTTATCTTAAAAGAGGCCACTTGAAATTCTGTATTTTTTAATATACTATTTATAAATATTTCAGCATGCAGTTTTTAAACAATGCATAGATTAAACAAACATATATTTATACATACTTAGCTGGAGGCAAATTTTGTGCATTTCTAGGCAATATATCTGTTTTTGTACAGTTTAGTGAATTAAGCTAGTCAGTTACATTTCACTAAAATAAAACCTCATTATGAAGAATTTGTAATCATTTTGGGTAGAAATTGCTTTTTTCATTTAGTGGAAATGTCTTTAAGATTCACATAACAGTACCATTGTTTCACACTGATAGAAGCTTACTTGACATTAAATTTCATTTCTCTTTGAGAGGAATATCAAGAAGACTTTTAATATCATAGAAACTCTTTTAAGTAACTCATTGCTGAAAATTGAAACGGACTCTTTTAGCATAGCCAAGAAGAATAAAAGAAAAAAGTTACAGTTTTATTAGTTTGTCTTATGTTTACTATGATATTAATTATTCCAGCCATCTTATTTTAATTAAACTTTTGGCAAATGCACTAGATATATTTGAGGTAATTGAGAGAATTCTAATAATTAGAGTGAGTTATTATCTCTGCTATTGAAGTTATTCCTGTACTATTACAAATTTCCTAAGAAAAAATAAATGGATGCCTATCTGATACTATGTTAAGCAGTCAAAAATCTTGTTACGCTTCTTACTCCACAAAGAACTCTAGTTCATAGGTGGTAATGAAAATGTTAATGATTTATTTCAATTGGATTGCTGTGAAACACTATTACATGATTTGCATAGTAGAACACTCCCCTTCATCCCAGTTGGTAAATGCAACTGGAACCACAACAGTACTCAGAATCTTCAGTTGTTCAGGCAAACATTTTCCACATTTCACAGATCTTTGAATTTTTTGTGTATTTCTCTATGTTTTGTGTATTTGCAAGCAGTTTAAAATGCACTCATCAAGCAAGAAGAATTTGGGAGATTTTGGAGATCTATATTAACACTTCCATGGTATTCCAAAGTCTTGTGTTAAATCACAGTAGAATTTTTAGAATTTTAATTGTGGTACAGTGGTTAGACATTTAAAAGGTAGTTTTATTTTTTAAAAACTACCTTTTTTTAACTACTTCTCCCCACTTTCCTCCAATTCTTTTGGCCTTTTGTTTCTCTTTGATTGTCTAGAGAGGGATAATCTGAATGTTGAAAAGATCTTGTCTCTCCATCTGTCTTCAAAGCCCCCATGCTTCTCCTCAAATATCCAAAGAATCAAGTCCAAATTTTTTTAATCTGGCATTCAGGTTACTAACAACTTGTAACTCAACCTGAATACACATTGACTTGTAACATATCTTCCTTTCTAGCCCTGCTGGAATATTTATGACTTGATGTTGGGTTGAAAAACATGGGAGTGTGGAGCCAAATAGGCCTAGAGTCAAAGATTGTTTCTGATGTATACTGTGTTACCTTGGAAAATTCATTAACTTCCATGGACCCCAGTCTACTTGATTAGGAATCTGAGATTCGCAATCCCCATCATCACTCTGTCTTTACCTGTAGAAATCCAACTCATTCTTCAAGGCTAATTGCAGGCCTCTTGTTCCATGAAATCATTCTACTCTTCCTTAAGTTTAAGGTAAACTTTCCCTTTTCTCTTGACTATATGGCCTGCTTCTATGCCTTCATAATGGAACTTCATTCACTGTGCTTAAAGTTATTTGGGTATATGTCAAACCCTCCTATCAGATGATAAGGACCATAAATCATTAATTTCTCTTTCACTTCACAGAGCCTAAGAAGATGTTCTACTTTTTATTGATATTCAATAATATTTAATTCATTTAACGTCTCTTGTGGAAATTACCTTTAATATGTGGCATATACTACACTCCAAAGCCCTGGCTCTTTAATGATATCAAGAGAGATGATAGAAGTCCTTACCATCCAGTGCCTGCTACATATTTGTTGGAAATAAATTTGTTCCTAAAATACATTTTTCTGGCTATGTAGGTTCTGGGCCTGGGTTTTTCTTTTGGGAGTATCAATCTCGTATTTGACCCAAGAATTTTTAATTTTCTTTTCTGGATTATGTGCAATTCAAAGTTAACAGTACCAAGCCCATATAGCAATATATGCCACCTAATGGTTGCTTTCTAGTTTCTGAATATGTTGCAGAAGAGAAATACAATTGAAGAACAAGATAAACTTAATTCTTGTGTTACCAAGGAAACCCTTTCTGATGATGTTAAATGGTATATCTCCAACTTACCTGATTCTTAGAACCATCTTGGGAGCACCAATTGAAGAAGTAGATTCTGGGCTCCACCACAGATCTCCTAAATAATCGGAATCTGCCACTGCCTTGGTGGTTATCATCAAAATACTCCTGGGTATTTAATACATTTTCCAACTGAGACGTCTTACAAAATTCTCCACCTGCCTTTTTGTTACATCTTAAACTCAGCATATCCAAGTTGATTTCTCCTCATGGTCTCTGTGTGTCTGCCTGCTCTTTCTCCTGTATTCCCTCTCTCACTGATTAGCACCACCCAGTCCTGCCAGCCAGGATCCTGGGCAGCACTCTTGACTTTAATCCTTGCTCACCCTTGGCTGCTCACACCACAGAACCCCTCAAATGCACTTCTCTAGTGAAGGCCACTAATATTGTTCACCCAGGTAGCTTCAGGAGCCTTTTTATGCCCTGCAAAAAATTCGCATTTGTTCATTCAAAATAGATATTTTGATGACCTACTAGGTTCCATCACTCATGTATACAGTGAATTTCCTTGCTTCTTGATCTCAAGGATGTCAGAGTCCCTTGGGAAAAATATCCATATAAACAAATGTTCACAAGGCAGGGAGGTATACAAGGTGCCAGGTATACAGAGAAGCAGCTTCTAGAGATGCTCTATGAGATGTGGACATATCATTCCTCTGCATCCTCACGAAGATGTTGCAGGACCAGAGATATACATGTGTTTAGTCTGAAATACATGTTACTTGCCTGGTTTTCCACATTCAGGTTCCAAAATCTTGACTTTGTTAATTATGTGTCTAAAGGGATTTTTTTCACTAGGGATTTATAAACATGAACAAGGATTTGTTGAGAAAAATTAAACCCACTTTCTATAGTGAGAATTAGGTATATTTGTATGCATGCCTATATATGACAAAATATGAAAGGTATAAAAAATTTTGATATAAATGTCCAGTTCTTGCCAATCAAACAACTAGTAGCCTTTAGCTGGCATAGCTTAGGAAACATTTTCTGCTTTTCATAACTGATTCTGACTTAAACAATCAGTTCCTACTCATCAAAGTCTCATGATAATCTTTACCCAAAATTTTAAGAAAATAACCTCCCCGCTTGTTATTTCACTTCTCTTCCTTGTCTCCCAGCCTAGTCCTGCTCCACAGTATCTGTGCTGGGATGCTTGCTGATTGGTTCAGGATATACTTCATGAGCCCCCGGATAACTTCTCCTAATTTGGTCTCTTTTGTTCAGTGCTGTACCAGCAGCTCCAAGAATAGTGCCTGACACATAATAATTTCTCAGTTAAAAATCTATTGATCACCATTATTAAAAAATAAAAATGAAAAAACAGAAAACAACAAGTTCCGGAAAAGATGTGGTGCAATTGGAACCCTCAAGTACTGTTGGTGGGAATATTAAATGATGCCTCTGCTATGAAAAATAGTGCAAAGCCTCCTCAAAAAAAATAGAATTATTTTATGATATAGCATCCCACTTCTTGAAATATATCTGGACGAATTGGAAACAAGATACACTGCAGCATTATTCACAATAGCTAAGAGGTGCAAACAACCCAAGTGTCTATGGACAGATAAATAAATAAGCAAAATGTGTTATATGTATATATATATATATATGTATATATATATATATATATATTAGAATATTTTTCAGTCTTAAAAAGAAGGAAGTCCTGTTATACAGTACAATGTGGATGAAACTAGAGAACATTAAGGTAAATGAAATAAGCCACTCACAAAAAGACAAATACTACATGATTGCACTTACGTGAGTTTATCTACAGTAGTTGAATGCATAGAAATACAAAGTAGAATTACAGTTACCAGGGGCTGGGTGGAAGAGCGAAATGGAGAGTTGCTGTTCAGTGGGTTTAGAGTTTCAGTTTTCCAAGATGAAAAATTCTGCAAATACGTTGCACAACCATGCGTGTGTAGATAACATTATGGTACACTTAAAATGGTTAAGATGCCTAATTTTATGTTGTGTTTTTTACCATAATAATAAGATATGATATAGGGAGGATGTAATAAAATGCCCTAAACTTCTAAACTCGAAAAAAAGATTAAGAACAGTGTTAGTTTAAAGCAAACAAATTTGTTGATTAATAATCACATAAAGGTGTATGCATACAATATGCGTTTGTTAAACAAGGGTGAGATCATACTATTTGGGTTGTTGTGCAATTTGCTTTTCTCACTTCACAATATGGTGCAAACATCTCTCCTCGCAGTTCAGTGGAACATGACCTCATTCTTTCGAAAGGCAATATACAATCCCACTGAATGAAACCACAGCTTACCAGGCCCTTCTTTTTATTGATGGACATTTCCATGATTTTGCCGTTACAAACAATGTTACTTGCTATTAATTGCCTCAGTCTGCCAAGTACAGTCTTTAAGTACTGAGTCATTATCACTTGATTCACACCTAAGGCTTTGCTCGCCTTCAAATATGTCCTGCTTAATTCTAGTCCCTTGCTTCACATACCTGCAAAAATGATGGTGTGACACTCCGGCCCTGTGTTTCTCTAATCAGAGTTCTTTGCACCCACATTCCCTCTGGCAAAGGTATTCTTTACAGGCTGCGATTTCAGACACAATTTTAAAACTGCTGAAAAGAGCTACTGTTAGGTCCAAGGTCCATAGGAACCCTTTATTATGTAGGACCTTGAGGCTTCCTTTGTAATACCATTAGCTGTCACAGAGAAGTAGCACGAAGGATTACTGTCTAATACATTTGTGACCTGTATTGTATAGATTACAATTGCATAATTAAAGTTATGCTTTTGAGAGCTTCCAAATTCTCATGAGCCATATTCCCTTTTAGAAGCTTAGGCCTTAGAATCCTGAAATATGTTTTTTCTTTGCACTTCTAGTCTACCTTGCTAAAACAGCCTAGCTATCTGACTGCGCCAAACTTATTCATCATTATCTAGCATAACATTTACAGTGACATTTTAAACTAATTAGAATATGTGTTTTTTTAAATACTAACTAAAAATATAGAATGTAAAATATTTATCTTTTAGTAATAGCTACAATTCCTTGTAACTATCCTTTATCTTTACCTAAGTAAATCGAACTAAAATAGTTTCTATATTAGACTGAGCCACATGAGGGCAGGAATCATATGTGCCTTTTTCACAGCTCTAGCCCTGGCCCTTGGCAGGGTGTCATGGAGTAGAGGAGTGTTACAAAGCTGTCGAATGAATTAATGTTTACTTATGATGGGGATAATAACAAAATTCTAATAGTGTTGATGTGAGAAGAATATTCATATGCAATCACAAAACATATACAAATGCATACTGTGAGCACATTTTATGATTATGTAATATAGGTGGGATTATTTCAAAGGCAGCAGAGAGGAATCTTCCTTTTGGCCTGCTGAAGGCTTAAAGCACACCCTTAGGGACACAGTCCTTTTGCTTAAGATTTCATTAGTCTGGTAATCTGTAGATATTCAAATCAGAGACACCACATAGACTTGTCCTGTTTGTGTTTTGCATGTCTCAGTATGAAAGGATATACTGTTACTGTAATCAGGATTTGTTAATAGCAAATGGGCATAATTAAGAGAGAAGTATGTGGCTGGGTGCGGTGGCTCATGCCTGTAATCCCAGAACTTTGGGAGGCTGAGGTGGGCAGATCACTCAAGCCCAGGAGTTTGAGACCAGCCTGAGAAATACAATAAAACCCTGTCTCTACCAAAAAAAAAAAAATTAACCAGGCACAGTGGTGTGTACCTGTAGTCCCAGATACTCAGGAGGCTGAGGCAGGAGAATCACCTGAACCCAGGAGGAAACGGTTGCAGTGAACCACAATTGTGCCACTGCACTTCAGCCTGGGTGACAGAGTGAGACCATATCTAAAAAGAGAGAGAGAGAGAGAAGCATGAGAACTGGGCACTCATTAGATACAGTCCAGCATCTTCTTGAGAAGTGAAGGGGACTTGAGGAACTTATGGAAATATTTTCCTAATTTAGTCTTTCATATTGGCCCAGCTTTGTGAGAATTTATATGTGAACATATATCAAAATGGTGGCAGTCATGTCACAAAGAATAGAAACATCTTAGGAGGTGGATTTTTTCTGTAGACTTACACATATTACCTTGAAGACAATAGAACATTATTTTAAAAACATTTGATTCAGTGTTTTGAGCTTATTATATATTCTGTCAGTAATGGGTGGTAGAGAAATTAATTAACTGTAGATCTTTTATACACAGTCTCTATATATTGTCCTTCACGTTAAGAGATGATGCTATAGAAATACATATTTATAAAACACGCACATGAACATGTATGTATAAATACAAATTAAATATTCTATGCATGCATAGAAAGAAGCACTTGATTTCCTGCTAATAACAATAGTAATAATAATAATAATAGCTATAATTTATAAGAACTTGCCAGGCATTTTAATTCCCATAACTAGCCCATGAAATAGGTATTGGTATCTCACAAATGTGGAAACTTAGATTTATAAGTATTAAACAATTTAATTATTCAAAATCAAGACAGCTGTTAAGTGGAAAGGTTGTACAAATCAAGTCAAGGTGTGAATGGCAAAACTTCATGGTTTTATTCACTGTACTACCTGCCTCTACCTTTTGTAGAAAGGCTTATAATGTAGAATTTAGCCATATGAAAACAAAATTTCATTACTTTTACTTGTTCTATGTCCTTTCTTAGTCCCAATATTTAAAATTCATCATATCTCTGTTCTAATATTTTTCTGGTTTTAGAGAAATACCTGTTTGGTTTTTTGGTTTGATTTTCTTACTTTTTATTTTAAAATAACTTTATTTTTAAATAGTCAAAATGTGATTCTATTTTCTTTCCGGGATATTTCTTTTCTGGTTTTAGTAGGTGAAATGGATTGTAGAACTCAGTGAATCACTTAGGAAAACTGCTTGACAGTTTTGAGCAAACCTTGTGTAACTTTTATGAAACACCTCCAGTCAGTTTGTCAGGTAGAATTTCCCAAGCACAATCTTTTTCAGATTCCGTTGATTCCATTTTTAGGAAAGCATAACAGTAATAAGGCATTATCCCACAATGTGAAAGCTCTTCTCTCTTTTCCTTTTTAATTGAAGGATCAAGTATTCACTCAGGGAGATATCTGCCACATTCAATCAGCATCTGGACCTTGCAGGGGAGCCCTAAGTTGATATTCCTATTGCCAAGCTACTCTGGAAAAGACAAACAAATATGTTTGGAGCATCTATATTCACTATGCGTGTTATTTTTATGACACACTAAAGCATTGTTGTTTAATTCTTACAGTAAACAGAATTCTTCAGTGTAAATAGAGATACCTTGTATTAAATTTACACTGTATTGTACTTGCATTGAATTTCCTTGGTTATGTATGACAACCTATTGAGCACCTTAGGAAATACAATTTGACAGAACATGATGAAGAGGCACAAAGATATATATCCCAGTGGATATGCTTTATGGACAATTATCATCCAGCTTCCCTGTGAAAATTAAACACCTTAAAAATCCTATCGTTATGGAGAGAGAAAGGTGATAAACTTGAAACTCCTTCTGCTGTACAGCCAATGGGAATTAAGTATCCATTTTGTGGATCATCCATTGAAGAACTGAATGTCTAGAACTAGATTAAATTAAACTGAATTAAGCCAGAACCTGACCCCCTTTGCGACATGGCATGTTACAGTTTTATTTTGTTACAACTGTCTTATGATTATTAGCATCAGAGAATAAGCAAGAAAAAGCCTGAAAAAATATAATATGATACAATGTAATAGAACAAATGATAGTTTTTTATGGTAGATAATTCCCTTTTGCTTTTCTAGATTCACTCTTTCCACTCTGTCCCATGCCCTGCAAGGCTGACCCTTCCTCACAGCGGCAATGGGCTTCATCTCTCTCCGGCTTCCTGTTGGTTTGTCCATGGGCAGTAACAGCAAAAGATAAGAGGGTGAGAGGAGCGTGGAGTCTCAGAGCTTTATTCCCCTTGGCTCCCTTTCTCATGGCTCTGGATTCCAGGGCTTCATTCCTCTGGTAGAGTCTACAGGTGCTGTTCAAAGGCCCTTTGCTATAGCTCCAGGTTTCTGAAGGTTTCTGAATTTGTTCTCATCCTTTCCCCTACAAACATAAAGGTGGCTCTTAGCCAACTAGTTAGAATGGTCTAGGAATCCTAGCTAATACTAGCTGGGAATGCTGTCTTATCACTGGTTGCTTTCTCTTAACCCTGTCCACATCTTTGTAAATAGTAGTTCCACTAAAATCTCTTCCACGGCCTTTTGAGTTGCCACTGGCTTCCTGTTGGAATCCTGACTGATTCTTGAATTTCACTTAATCCGCGTTTAAAACAGAGAGGTGTTTTGTTTGTTTGTTTGTTTGATGGGGCGTGGTGTATGAAGAAAAATTTAAAATGACTTTCTTTATGCTAAGAGTGACAAGAATAAATAAGTAATGAACCAAAATTCCATTTTCTTAAACTTTGTTTCAATACAGTAGACATCCTAAAGGCCATTAGGGAGAGCCAGGCTCAAAGATTCTAGTGTCAGCTTGCTTATCTAATAAACCCATCATATTTAATTTTTCAAATCAACTTATTGATATATCTTTGAAAGTGTTTTGCTTATTGTTATAAAATATTTCTTTGTTATCATTAGTGAAATAATGACTTATGACATCTTCCTGTTGATGAAGTCGCTCTGAGCGCCAAGTTGAGCTTAAAGGTCAGTTTCGGCTGGGCATGGTGGATCAAGCCTGTAATCCCAGCACTCTAGGATGCTGAGGTGGGCAGATCATCTGAGGTCAGGAGTTCAAGACCAGCCTGGCCAACTTGGCGAAACCCCATCTCTACTAAAAATGCAAAAATTAGCTGGGCATAGTGGCAGGTACCTGTAATCACAGCTACTCAGGAGGCTAAGGCAGGAGAATCACTTGAACCTGGGAGGTAGAGTTTGCAGTGAGCTGAGATTGTGCCATTGTATTCCAGCCTGGGCAACAAAAGCAAAATTTCATCTCTAAATAAATAAATAAGAAAGTTAGTTTCTCAGATAAGCCCTATTCCCTAACCTACCCAGACCATGTCAGCATCCACCTGTCCCTTCTCTATCCCATATTTTCCTTTGATCCATCTGATTTTTAAAAAGTAAACTTTACATCTACTTAATACATCTAAAGTATGTTCTTTCATTTAGAATAAAAGTTTTGTGAAGACAGTATCCATGACCGTTCTGACAACTTCTGTATCACCAGCATGCAACACAATGTCTGACTCACAGTAGCTACTCCATAGTTACTGACAAGCCAGACTACCAGAATTCAAATCTAAATGCAGCAGACTTTCAAAAAATTACTTTACAGTATTTAGTAAGTACCTGTTTCTTTGTACTTTCTGAACTTAATTGGAAAGGGGTGAATTTTAAATGAAAAAGTAGCATTCAAATATAAGAAACTATTGTCTACTGACAGATAGTGTGCTGGGGGAAATACAGACCTGCGTAAGCTTGTTTATGAGAGATGTTGATTTAGTTTTTACAGGAGAAGTGCAGCACATGACATAGGTTAGAATTGGAGGAGATAGTCTAAGGTGAGCTTCCCATAGCAAGTAAGACTTTAATTCATACTAGAAGCAAGGGACAGCTCTGCGTGTGTCCCTTCTTTGTGCACAGTGCTTATTACTAAAGCACATTCCTATAGGCTCACCTGTTTGATTCTCAGATCAACTGAGTATTTAGCCAATGGATATATGCTGAGGAGTCCCCAAGGCTAGAGAAGAGGACCCTAAACTAATTGTTAAGCCTCCTCCTCTAAAACAAAATCACACAACAGGGTTGAAAGTCAAAAAATATTCCAGGGCAAGGAATGTTACCCCATTTTGTTGCTCAAGAAGCAAAAGCTTAGTGAGTTTTAGCTATCGAACCGATTTTAAAGCTATGTGGTCATGACAGAAGGGCTGAGGTGGTGGGAGGAAGATCCCTGTGAAAGAAGGCCATTGGCTTGGAAGCTTTTGACTTTGTTTTGAAATAGTGCCCAGAACAGGGTAGGCACTCAAGAACGAATTTGTTGATTGAATAATAATTACTTACTCAAATGTGTATGCACAAAATTGTTACTTTAAAATAATTGGCCATAAAATTTATCCTGTTCTGCAACTTGCTTTTTTTTCTCTAATTCACATGGAATAAACATCTTTTTATGTTGATAGGTTGTAGTGTTCCCTCATTTTTCCTAAAAGCTTAATAAAATGTCATTGAATAAAATCACAACATTTCTAGAGGCATCTGAGAAATGATTAACATCCATTCCTTGGTACAGCTATGTCTCATTAATGCCAGGTAACCATTAATTATAAAAAATGTTGACACTAAGGTGTTGGTGCTTGGACTAGTAGATAGTCCTTAAATGTATTCCCATACATTTGGATTTGGTATAATCCTTGAGTTAGTGCTGCAAGGAGTATTTAACCAATAATTAGATCCTGAGGAGTCCCCAAGGCTAGAGAAGATGACCCAGAACTAGCTGTTAAGCCTCCACCTCTAAAACAAAATCATACAACAGTGAATAACAAGTGGATTGAGTATTTTAATCAACTACTACTTAGCCCTCAGGAAGAACTTTTGATAGTGGAATGGGTTTTATTTTCAGTTGAGAAAAATAGATGACAAAAAAAGCTTTCAAAGAATGAAAGCTTGAAATTCAAAGAATGAAAAAAGAAAAGAAAGCTGATATGCCTATTTTAATGTCAAAAAAGAAGACTTTACAGTGAGCAGTATTATTAGATATAGAAAGGTAGCCTCATAATGATAAAAGAGTTACTAAAATTAATATTTATTTTTATCAAAATATACTATAACCTAAGTGCCCACAAAGATAAATAATAAGAAAGATGATATTTAGGACACATGTAACCATCAGAAAACTGTATCCAGAATCTATAAGACATTTCTACTCATCTATAACAAACTGGAGTTAATATCTCTGGAAAGTTATTTCACAAAAGAAGAAAAACTAAATGTCTGATGAACATAAGAAATGGGCCAACCTCTTTAATAATCCAAGAAGTAAAAGATAATTCCAAAGCAAAATACTATTTTTCACATCTAATACTGGCAAGAATTTCCAAGTCTGATAACTTTTGAGGATATAGAACAATGAGAACTCACATGGACTCACGTGTACTACTAGAATTGATATACTTTCAAAAAGCATTGAGCGTTGTCTAGTAAAATTGAACAGATACCAATAATTCCTCGCCAGGACATTTGTCCTAGAAAACTTGTATACATGTGCTTCAGGACACATGTACAAAAATGCGTATAGTTACATTGAAGTCATAGCCAAAATATAGAAACAATCTAAATATCAACAGTAGAATAAATAAATAATGTTTGCCCTACAGGAGTACCACACAGAAGTAAAAATTTGTAAAGTAATGCTACTCTCAAAAATATGTATGAACTCATGAATATTATGTTACACAAAGCACGATGCAAAAATAATACATACAACATAATTCTGTTTAAGGTAGAAAACCATGAAAACTTAATTATGTTGTTAAGGGATGCATTTCTAAGTAAGAAAGCAAGGACATGGTTCTTTAAAAGTCCTGATAGTTATCTTTGGAGGAGGGAAAGGGATCTAGTTATGGACAAGAGAGTTATAGGGTGCTGGCAACATTCTATTTTTTCAACGTGAGTGATGGTTACATGGCTTTTTGCTTTTAAATTTGTCATTCAAATAGAATTGACATTATATATACTTTGTTATGTTTTATTACATAATTTTTAAAATGTAGAAAAATAGGCATATGGAGCTATAAAGCTGTACGCACCGTAGAAGAGTCTGAATGCTTCGGGGCCGACATATAGCACCACCACCTCCTAGCTGTGTAACACTGGCCAAGCTACCAAACCTCTCTGAAAGCTTTTTTTGTCATCTATTTTTCTCAACTGAAAATAAAACCCATTCCACTATCAAGAGTTCTTCCTGAGGATTAAGTAGTAGTTGATTAAAACACTCAATCCACTTGTTATTGCTTTAGCATGAACTTCCTTGGACTTTAAAGTGTTTATATCTTCTTACCTGACATGCTCCCCTGAACAACAGTTTTTGTTTTTTATTTAAATATTTTATTTTGGTATAGTTATAGATTCACAAGCAGCCTTGAGAAACAGAGATTCTATGTATCTTTAACTCAGTTTCTCCCAATGTCAACATCTTCTGAAACTATAATACAATATCGCAACTAAGATTTTGATATTGATATAATCAAGATACAGAACAATTCCATCACAGGATGTAGTTTCTTTTTATCCTCAATTTGAAAAATAATTCCCTTTGTAACCAGGAACGGAAGGGTAAGATAGTTCTTAGAAGCAGGCTTTTATGAGATTGTTAACTTCATTGTCCATGTTTGATAAAGGTACACTCTTTTTCTAAATAGTGACATTATCACCATATTGCAATCTAACACATTCTATCCCTCAGTGTCACAAGTTTTTTATAATTAAAAAGAAAGCATATATAACTGCTAAATATATTTCTCCTGCCACAGACTACTGCTGAAATGCAGTATTCCCATATCCCTGCCTCATTCACAATTACTTCCTATACATTCAGGAAAAGATTACTTTAATAATTATTTTTTCTTTTTGATATTTTTAACCATCTCACTGTTACCACCTCCATGGTCTTTCCTACTCCAGTCTATTTTATATGTGATTCTAGATTAACTTTTCTGTATATGCCTTCATCTT
The DNA here is from genome assembly GCA_028533165.1 of Leontopithecus rosalia. Classification (NCBI taxonomy): domain Eukaryota; kingdom Metazoa; phylum Chordata; class Mammalia; order Primates; family Cebidae; genus Leontopithecus; species Leontopithecus rosalia. The sequence goes on from CM052666.1 coordinate 7,408,041, forward strand.
GTCCCTAGTCAGTTCATGAAAACACCAGTGGTCTCCAGTGCATTATAAAAATCCCAACTTCTCTTAGTGTCATTCAAGGCCCCAGCCTCCCTCTGAAGTTTTTGTTTTCCATTAGACTTTACCCTAGTAACATGGTTTGGCTCTGTGTCCCCACCCAAATCTCACCTTGAATTGTAATAATCCCCATGTGTCATAGGGGAGACCTGGTAGTGGTAATTGAATGATGGAGGCAGGTTTTTCCCATACTATTCTGTGATAGTGAATAAGTCTCATGAGATCTGATGGTTTTATACAGGGGATTTCCCCTGCACATGCTCTCTTGCCTGCTGCCATGTAAGACATGCCTTGCTCCTCTTTCACTTTCTGTCATGACTGTGAGGCTTCTCCAGCCAGGTGGAACCGGGGAGTCCACTAAATCTCTTTATAAATTACCCAGTCTCAGGTATGTCTTTATGATCATCATAAGAAGGGACTAACACATCCAGCTACAGGAATAACAACAAATTATTGATCTATTTGGGATGTCTTTACTAAACCTTGCACTTTCTTACTTCTATGCAACAGTAAATGTCATTTTTCTCACCAGAAGCATCTTCCTGAGTCGTAGGCTTTTCACATCATACCTTTCATGGGAGACTTAGCTTCACCATATGAAAGACTTATTGAAGACCTCACTTCCATATATGGAAGATTTGACCACTCTAAAAAGCCTATAGCACTTCTTCAACAAAGTGATTATTCCCTGCTAGCGGGTCCTGTACCTACTGTCTACTATTTATGCCATTTGTTTGGCATATGATTCTTGTTTAGCCCTTGAATTGTTATTTAATTATTCCTATGTTTAACTCTTTTCTTACTTCCGTAAAGGTAGATATTATTCTTATTCTTTCTGTTCTTCCCAAAACGCCAAGTATAGTCCTTTACACTTAGTTGACTTTCAGTATATTTATATTAATCTTTTTATTAGGTCATCTTGATTGCTTTTAAAGCCAGAGCCTGTTCATCAGTTCTTAATGCAAGGGAAATTCCTAAAAATTTTAGAAGAATAAATTAGGCCAGAAACATATAACAAGAATAGCGACAAGAGTGGGGTGAGATTGCCAGTTTTCACAAGTGAATTCATATTTGTATGGCCATGAAAAATGGGGAAGCCCCTCTAGGAATCCATTCCTTCCTCTTTACAAGAATGAAAATTACAATTCTTGTTTTTTGAAAATGTCAGTGTCAAAGAAAATAATCCATAAAAAAGCATGTGCCCTATTGTCTGACTAAAAGTAAATGACCAGAACATTTTTATTTTCTTTTTTTAAGAAAGGGTCTCACTTTGTCACCCAGGCTAGAATGCAGTGGTGCGATTATGGCTCACTGCAGCCTCAACCTCCTGGGCCCAAGTCATCCTGCAACCTCAGCCTCTCAAGTAGCCAAGACCACAGGCACATGCCATCATGCCCAACTAAGTGTCTGTATTTTTTTTTTTTTTGAGATGGAGTTTCGCTCTTGTTACCCAGGCTGGAGTGCAATGGTGCAATCTCAGCTCACCGCAACCTCCGCCTCCTGGGTTCAGGCCATTCTCCTGCCTCAGCCTCCTGAGTAGCTGGGATTACAGGCACGTGCCACCATGCCCAGCTAATTTTTTGTATTTTTAGTAGAGATGGGGTTTCACCATGTTGACCAGGTTGGTCTCGATCTCTTGACCTCGTGATCCACCCACCTCGGCCTCCCAAAGTGCTAGGATTACAGGCGTGAGCCACCGCACCCGGCTTGCATTTTTTGTGTGTGTGAACACAGGGTTTTGCCACATTGCCCAGGCTGGTCTCAAATTCCTAGACTCAAGCAATTCACTGGCCTCGGCCTCTTAAAGTGCTGGGATTATAGGCATGAGCCTCCATTCCAGTCCCAGAGCATATTTTAAATTATTTTAAGTATTCTATAATTTTGAAAATACTTACATGGCATTTCAAGGACTCAAAAGTTTACTTTCTCCAGAGCTATTCATAAATCAAAACTTTATTTAAAACCAATGAAAACAGAGGTACAACATACCAAAATCTCGGGATGTAGCAAAGACAGTGTTAAGCGAAATGTTTATAGTGCTAAATAGTTACCTCAGAAAGTTAGAAAGATCTCAAATTTATAAACATCTCACCTATAGGTAAATAAGAACAAACTAAACTTAAAGCTAGCAAAGAATTTTTTTATTACTGATTCTATTTTAGAACTTGACATTGGTCTGTTAAAGATTTTAATTTCTTCCTGATTCATTCTTTGGAAGTTGTGTGTTTCTAAGAATTTCCTCTAGAGTTTTAAATTCTAAGCAAAAAGAACAAGATGGAGGCATCACATTACTCAACTTCAAACTATACTATAAGGCCATAGTAATCAAAACAACATGATACTGGTACAAAAGCAGACACATAGACCAATGGAACAGATTAGAGAATCCAAAAATATAGGTGTATACCTACAGCCATCTTATCTTTGACAAAGTCAATAAAAATAATCAATGGGGGAAGGACTTCCTTTTTTTTTTTTTTTTTTTTTTGGAGACAGTCTTGCTCTGTTGCCAGGTGCCAGGCTGGAGTGCAGTGGTGCGAGCTCGGTTCACTGTAACCTCCAACTCCCAGGTTTGAGCAATGCTTTTGCCTCAGCCTCGCAAGTAGCTAGGACTACAGGCACGCCACCATGACCAGCTACCTTTTTTTTTTTAGTAGAGACAGGGCTTCACCATGTTGGCCAGAATGGTCTCGATCTCTTGACCTCATGATCGGCCTGCCTTGGCATCCCAAAGTGCTGGGATTACAGGCATGAGCTACCGCGCATGGCCAGACTTCCTATTTTTAAAATATTGCTAGGATAGCTGACTAGCCTGATGCAAAAGAAACTGGATCCCTACTTTTCACCATATATAAAAATTAACTCAAGATGGGTTAAAGATTTAAATGTAAGATTTCATATTATAAGAATCCAAGAGGAAAACCTAGGAAACACCATTCTGGTTGTTGGTCTTGGGAAAGAACTTATGACCAAGTCCTCAAAAGCAATTGCAACAGAAACAAAAATTTACAGGTGGAACCTAATTAAACTAAAGAGCTTCAGTACAACAAAATAAACTATCAACAGAGTAAACAGATAACCTACCGAATGTAAGAAAATATTCACAAACTGTCTATTTGACAAAGGGCAAATATCCACAATCTATAAGAAACTTAACAAGTAAAAAACAAATAACCCCATTAAAAAGTGTGTAAATGACATGAGCAGACACTTCCCAAAAGAAGAAGACAAACAGCTAACAAACATGAAAAAAAAAAGCTTAACATCACTAATCATCAGAGAGTTGCATATCAAAACCACAACGAGTACTATCTCATAGCAGTCAGAATGTTATTATTAAAAATTCAAAAAACAACAGATGCTGGCTGGCAAGGCTGCAGAGAAAGGGTTGAAGTCTTATATACTGTTGGTGGGAATGTAAATTAATTCGGCCACTGTGGAAAGCAGTTGGAAATTTTTCAAAGAACTTTAAACAGAACCACCATATGACCCAGCAATCCCATTACTAGACATATACTCAAAGGAAAACAAATAATTCTACTGGGAGAAACATGTGCTTGTATGTTCATCACAGTACTATTAACAGCAGCAAAGACATGGAATCAACGTAGGTGCCCATCAACAGTGGGTTGAATTTTAAAAAATGTGATACATATACACTATGAAATACTACACAGCCACGAAAAATCCCTGAAGTCATGTCCTTTGCAGCAATATCTATGAAGCAGGAGGCTTTTATACTAAGCAAATTAATGCAGGTACCAAATACTGCATATTCTCATTTATAAGCGGGAGCTAGACATTAAGCTAATAGACATCTGTATGTCCATTAGACTCATGGACATACAGATGCAACAATAGATCCTGGGATTGATGGCAGGGGAAGGGGACTGAGGGCTGAATAACTGCTGGATGCTATGCTCACTATCTGGGTGATGGGATCATTCATATCCCAAACCTCAGCATCACACAATATACTCATGTAAGAAACCTGCACATGTACCCCCTGAATCTAAAATAAAAGTTGAAAAACAAAGCTATTGATATATGTCTTGCATTCTAGTTAAAGAAAAAGACATCTTCTTAGGCTTCAGTTTAAATTATCCACTACATTATATTCATTAGTTTTCGTTACCGTGTTTAGGTTAATGAAGTTAAAGTTACCATGTTAATAGGTGGTTTAGACTTACTGCTTACTAAAAGTATGTTTTAAAACTAAATCGTACAATGTTTTATATTATGTTGTTTATATTGAAATCAGCTTCATATGATTTGTGTGTGTGTGTGTGTGTGTGTGTATCAGTAAAATACTAGTCCAACATTGTGGTTCTACAATTGATCCTCCAGCCCTTCCTTCATTCATATGGTGTCAAATACTGTTTACCTACAGGATTCCGGGTAACTGTGCATGGCAGCAGGTGAGGGGGGCGTGGGTGTGATCTTACCTATGCTAAAGCTGGACTTCCTTCTCATCCACCTCTCAATTAAATACATCCTAGATACTAAAATGTTTTTGAGCAGTTGAATTAACTATCACAAATCTCACTTTATTTTATTATCAGCTCATTTGCCATGTATTCATCTTAGTCTAAGCCCTCTTTCAATAACTGTCTGCTCTTTCTACATTCATAGTTCCAGATATCAAGGTTATCTAGCTTTTCAACATAGATTGCTAAGGGTTGACTTGCTAGAGTCAGACAGACAAAAAAAAAAGAAGTAACTTTGGAGAGACTGGCACTGAGAGATGATGTAGAAGAACTCAACAATGACACAAGAATTGATAAGGTGCAGTCACTGAGTGATGCTTAGGGTAAAAGCCCTATATCTCATCAAAGCATTATAGAAAAATGCATCTCACTGAAGCATTACAGAATTAGAGAATGTAGTCTTTGATGTCCATTATAGTTTAAGTCTTCACGAAATGATTCAATTATATTCATTGCATTCTGTGTGGAAAGACAGGTAAGTGTGTAGTACTTACTACAAAGATTTCCTTCAAAATGGTTAAGATTTTTAAAGTTCACACTTAAGGGGATGAGATTTAGTTATAATAAAAATTAACTTTTAAAAAATATCTCATTTCCCAATATGTCAGATAAATGAGATATTATACACATAATTCTAACATAAAAGGCATTCTCTGATCCTCAGTTATGTAAGAAAAGAGAACTGTTGATTTGGGTACTTTCTATCTCAGTTGAAAAGCAGGTGAAGTAGATAGCATTTCAAGGGTCTTATGGTTTCTTTAAGAGCTTCTGCAACACACTTTTTGTACATAAGATTTTTTTTTGAGAGGATTAACTGATTACTTCACAGAGAACCTGGCACATAAGAATTTTTTTATTATTATTACTTGATTATATCTTTTTTCCCTTTAAATTTTCTATGTATTAGAGGTAGGTGGTTTTTTCACTATGCGTCTTTCACTTCTTAGCTTTAATTCATTTGTGTCTTTGTGTGTCAAGTATTAAATGGAATTAAATCAAATACTTTATCTAGGTATTCATAAAGTTACCATAAATTGTCACACCAGAAATAAAGGAAAACAGATCCCGGCAGCCACATTTTTGTTTGTTTGTTTTTTGTTGTTTGTTTGTTTTTGGTGGAGCTACAAGTGGCACGTGATAGTAAATAAAGACTCTTTCCCAGAAATTGGGAAACAAGGGAAATGGACTTCTCAGAATGAGAAACTATACAAGGTTATCTTCTTAAAGGAAAAGTCACAGCAGTAGCTTTTTTAAAGTATTCACTCATTTAAATAAAAGAGATTTAATCCTAAGAGACTATATTGACCAAGATCTGACTGGTAAAAGAGAAAACATTTCAGATATTTAAGGCAGAGGATATTTGATACAAGGAGGTTGTTCTCAAGGTGTTGTAAAGAAGGGCTGGAAGAACAAAAGAGAAAGGTGTACTGGAAGGAAAAAAGGATGATTGACAGGAGCTGCTGCTTACTGCTACACCTGCCGATTTGACATCTGAACCGTTAGGGGACGCTGCCCCAACCAGAGCTGCAATGCCAACAACACTCCACTACTGAAGAAGCAGAAAACGCAGAAGAGATGCTTCTTCTGTCTGGAATGCTTGAGGCTGCAGGTGCTTTGTCTCCTGCTGAAACAGCAGCTGTCAGCAAAGGCCTCAGCACTTGGAGCGAGAAGCTGGCCGTTTTCTTTCTTCCTGCTTCTGTCCTCCTCATAGTGCCTTCCAGTTGCAAAACCTAATAGAAAGCCAACAAGCAAGAGAGTTGGAAATGTAGTTTGTAGTTTGTAGGTTCAGCCGTACAGAACAGCTATAGACGCATGGATGTGTGGCTGTGGTGGACATCGGATGAATCACCTTCTTAGCTACCCAGCATTCATGCACACCCCTGTACTTTCCACCACCTTTCATTACCAATAACAATCACACCATGCTTCCATCTAACATGATACTACTATGCTTTGTACAAATGATGGTGCTCTCACCTCCATCATCATATTCTTATCTGGGTGACATTAATTCCCCTTTTCAGTTCAGACACAACCCACCTGGATATTCTTCAACTAAAACAAAAGTAAACTGTAAATTAATGCCCACTAATGACATTTACATGAATCAAGGAGGAAGGAAGGAAAATTTGTTACAATATACAAATCTCTGTATAATAAACAGAAATAAAACATGATAGCATTTATAATTCTTGTTTCTGTAACTAGTTGTGAGGCCGTAGTTGATATTTACAATTTCTTCTCCTTGCCCTCAGCTAGTAGTTAGTTCATCTGTTTGGAATTCTTTTATTTTTATTTTTTATAGATATAGTCTCACTACATTGCACAGGCTGGTCTCGAACTTCTCGGCTCAAGTGATCCTTCTGCTTTAGCCTCCCAAAGTGCTGGGATTACAGGTGCAAGCCATTGCGCCCGGCTTATTTGGAATTTTTTACCTAGTAAGGCCACCCAGATCTTCATTTCTAAGGAGGATCTGTGTCCTTCATGTTCTATCTTGAATGGGTTGCTACAGATTTTCGATGCTTATACGATTGGCCAGATAAAGAGATGCCCGTTTGAATGTCCTGACTGACAATATGTAGCAGGAAGCCAGTTTGTCCTCTAATATGATATCTTTTCTCTTTGCCTGTTATAGGAATGCTATGAAGAGAGGGCTAAAAAGGGAGCCAATGTATGCCAAGTGCTTAGAGCAGTGCCTGATACATTATGAGTCATATAGAATGCATTAACTAATAAGGTCACTTTACTTCTGGACCATATTTATTAAGAATATCTGTTTTAGAAAGCAATACAAATTATAAGTGTGCTCCACTTACCAGTTTTTGATCTGGAACACACATGGCAACAGTTAACATGACGCAATAGAAAGATTCTCCTGCTGAAACTGTTGAGTTCTTTTTCTGTCTCTGTATTAATTAGCTTTACAATTTGATATTCAAGGGTAACATCTATTTTATCCTTTGGTAAGAGACAGAGTTTAGACAAGGAGAAATACCAGAGTCTGTGACTTAATGATTCCATGAAACTAGAAATCACATAAGAAGGCTTGCTTTCTTAAGTCCTTTTTTGCTATTGTCTAGTAGTAATACTACAAGGCAATTATTATCTTCCCAGGTGTTATCACAAGTTATGGATTATATCTGGATGGTGTATTAATCCACAACTCCTCAGAACTCAGCTGTCCTGCTTATGGATTTGCTCCTTGGAGCTTACATTCCTTCAGAGTCCAAGCATGCACGGCCAAAGGTTGTGCTCTGGGCCCTCTGGTGAGTATCTGAATTTACATTCTGGGAATGTATTAAATGTCAGATGATACTGAATATTAAGGAAGAAGTAAGTGGCGGTGACTTACCCTCTGCATACCTAGCCTTTCAAGCAGGATGGGAGATTTTTCTTTTTATAAAAGTTCATTTAAGAGTTACTAGGATTTTATATTCGACATAAATTTCAAGACTGAACACAGGTCTAGTGAAGGGCAGAGTCTACATTTTATTGAAAGTTGGCTAGTTTAGTGGGCAAATACAAAATTTTCCCTAATTTAGTGACATATTGAAGGTGGATTTTTTCTGTCCAATCATGGGCTCAACATCTAAGTAAGTTTAAGATTAAAAAGTGAAAATAATTGAAAGTCCGTAAGTGACACACTACTGCTCCCTGACAAGTAGTTCATCAATTAAAAGGTTGAGTTTACCTCATCTATTAGGATAAAATAGTTTTATGTGATACAGCTTCATAAGAATCGTATTTAAAATTACATTAATAGCAGCTTTTGATATTCATATTTCAGAAATCTATATCTGAAATGTATATCTATTTCATTAGCAGTTAATAGCTTGACAAGATTATGCTTTCTATTCCTAATATAATTTTTAGAACCCAATTAATAACACATAATTATCCTAAACTAACAGGACATTCTTTAGTTTCAAAATATCACATTATACTTTTGTGTATTTTTCTTGATTGCTTAAAATTTGCTTCTTTAGATGGAAATGCTCATTAGTCTTGGATATTTTTTGGCAATGTTTGCTAATACCCCATTCTTTTAATGCACACTGTCTTCACTGAAGAGTATATTATAGAAATATTATCTTGGAAAACAGCTCTATGTTTTAATTTCTTCTTCCTTATTTTTTATCACACCTCTCATTTTGTTTCAGAGATTGGTTGCTTAAAAGCAGCTAACACCATCCATCGGTGGAGCCGAGCTGTAGTCTTTATTGCCATTAAGAATTTTATAGCCCACACCCCTCTGATGGATACTTACCCTTAAATGCAGGAATGGCAATAGGCCAGCTTTTCTTCTCCATTCAAAAAAAAAAAAGAAAGAAAAAAAGGAAACAAAAGAACACGTCACATGAGATTGAAATTTACCCTTTTTCAAAATGAAAGCTGCAAATTGTAGTTCTGGCTATGAAATTGGTTCCGTGGTGTCTCCTGATATTCTGGCAACTTTAAATAAGGGGGACCTGCATTATCGACCTGCATCCTGCACAGATAGATAGTAGCGACGTTAACCTTAAGAAATCAAATGCCACAAAGCCCTGATAGGAAGGTGTGAGCTAGAATTGGATTGTAAAACCTACTCTATCACAGCTTCATACATTCCAGACTCAATCCTGACTTACAGCAGAGTTATTTTCTCCCTTGCTACTTTTCTCTACCCTGTACTCAGTATGCAAACGGTTTTTCCTGGTCAATGATCCATCTCTAATCACTGGGATTGAACAACAATGTCTTTATTTAGAGCAAGTCAACTATATGCTGCCAAGAAGTTAAAACCCATGGTCTTCAATTGGTTTACAAAATATTTTTGTGCCCATTACATTATATATTATGCCCTTAAATGATTGCATATCTCAGGACTCTAAATAGCCCTGGATAGCTAGCACAATCATGAAGGATATTACAGATTCAGCTTCTTTTTGTTGATAATTTTTTAATGTGTCCTTATTGATTTAAGAAATATATGAATCAATTTTTTTTTTTGAGACGGAGTTTCGCTTTTGTTACCCAGGCTGGAGTACAGTGGCGCGATCTCAGCTCACCGCAACCTCCACCTCCTGGGTTCAGGCAATTCTCCTGCCTCAGCCTCCTGAGTAGCTGGGATTACAGGCACGTGCTACCATGCCCAGCAAATTTTTTGTATTTTTAGTAGAGATGGGGTTTCACCATGTTGACCAGGATGGTCTCGATCTCTTGACCTCGTGATCCACCCGCCTCGGCCTCCCAAAGTGCTGGGATTACAGGCGTGAGCCACCGCGCCCGGCCTGAATCAATCTTAAAAAGCAGACTTTTTAGTTATTAAATTATAATGTGATATTCAACAAAATTTAGCCAAATGCAGCAATGGTATATAATGGTGTCTTAAAACTATTCATCTAAATAGAGCCCAACGTTATCACATTTTAAATAAAAAGTTTCATTGAAACAAAATTTATCATTTCTAACTCTGCTGGCAAAAATATGAATAAATTTTGAAACTGTTCAATTGTTTTGTTCATCTAACATTTCTTAATGATATTCTTAATGATTCTCATTAATAATAATCATTCTTAATGATTCTTGTTCTTTAGAAAGAGAAGCCTGTTTATTTCATATCTTCCACATATTTAATCCCCTTGTTATCCATGAAGGCAGGGAAATACTATTCAGTGTTTTCGGTGAGGAATATGCTTCACAGTCACACATGTGGTATGGCTCATTCTCCAAATTGCAAATTGCTCATATAATAAAAAATATAAATTTGGTGGAGAATTTTTAAAAATAAAAAGGTATATAGACGTTCCATATTCTTACCACTTTAAATGTAGTATTAGGTCAATTTTATTGTTTTTTGGGTATTTTTTTCCTAATCTGACCAGTTTGTTAGCTATTATTTATGGTTCAGAAGGAGTTGCCCTGTACCTAGCTGGAAAAAAAAATAAGCAATGATTCTCCTGTGGTTTGTTCAGTTCTTACTCATTTAAAGAATATATTTGACTCTTAAGGAAATTCCAATATAAAAAAAAATTGACAATACCTTTGAACCTAACTTCTAGATGCTAATGTGCATGGTAAAATTAAATCCAACAAACTGGGGCTCTATAAATTTTGAAAGAATAAAAAAACAGAACGCAGCAGAAATTTTTAAATGCTTTCCTTTGTATCAGTGGCATTAGAGAGAAACCCTTCACATTTTGTAATATTCTATAATAAAATACAATAATGTTTTCCATAAGAAAATCACTTTGCTTTCTTGCTCTCCACTTAGCCAATGTGAGATAACACTAGCGGAGTCTAAGACTGAGAATTTTATGACTGTGTCTTGATTTGGAACATTCATTGGATCGATTCTATGGGGCACTCTTAAAGATAATGTGCAAAACTGTAGGTCATTGCTGTGTGAAACGGCTAAAACACTGTCTTGGCTCCTTAGTGTTGGCATATTTATACAGATAAATACGCCAGGATAAATACATATACAAACACATTCACCCTTTCGCATTTTTTTTTTCAAAGAAGCAAATAAGTGTGTTATTTAAGACATCTAAATCTTAACTGCAATCTATATTATAGGCAAGAAAACTCTATAGGTGAAGTCTGCCTTAAACCTGCTATTATTCCCAGTGCCTCCTTAGGAGATATACTTATTCTACAAAGCCACAGATTTCTCAAGTATTACAAAGATAAATAATGCCGACTTTAAGAGGGTTGGTGTAAAAATTTAAATAAAATATCATTTACACAAGTGTCTGGTACATGGTAAAAGTTTTATTAAGAATAACAGTTTATGCCCAGGTGCAGTGACTCACGCCTGTAATGCCAGCACTTTGGGAGGCAAAGGTGGGCAGATCACAAGGTCAGGAGTTTGAGATCAGTCTGGCCAATATGGTGAAACCTCCATTTCTACTAAAAATACAAAACTTAGTTAGGCGTGCTACTTGGGAGGCTAAGGCAAGAGAATCACTTGAACCTGGAGGCAGAGGTTGCAGTGAGCTGAGATCACGCCCCTGTACTCCTGCCTGGGAGACAGAGTGAGACTCTGTCTCAAAAAAAAAATAATAACAGTTTATTAAAGTGTTGGTATGTTTTTATTGCATATTTGCTCTCAAATATTTTTTCTGTGTCTAGAGGGGTTTCCAGGCCAAAGCCAAGCTAACTTTTACTTTCCCAAGTGCCTTTTCCTTAATATTCCTTTTACAGAAAGGTAGATAAGCAAAAAAGTAAAATGAAAAAGAAAGACCAGGTCAGAGCAAAATAGTACAATTGCCAAATTCAATGTACCGTAAAAACTGAAGTGTTTATCCAAATACTTAAGGAAATGTTACAAAACATTTATTTTGAATTAACTAAATATTTGAGCATTATAATATAATTATCTGGAATTGCCTTTAATTCTTCAACTTTTCAAGTCTCATTTTATTTGGAACACCTTAAAATCATTCTATATATAGTAATATGAGCTATAGATAGGCATAATAAAACCAATTACATTGTCATAAAATATTAAAATGATGAATTGATATTTTTCTATCCTACTTTCTTAATCATGTCTGTACATAGCTATTAAACTAAAAGGAGTGTAGCTTTTCTCTGATGAGAACAAAGCATGTTGTGCTCTCATACTTATTAAAAATTAACACTGTCTTTTTCACATTTCTTTTCATAATTGAGAAAGTGCATTCACCCTAACGAATAAAGGTTTTATCGTTGATAATATTTGCCTGTCTAAGGATTTCATATTTGATCACCTTCTTGGGAGGCAAGAGCCTGTACCTTAAGAATAAAGTTGAAATTATCAACACAATCAGTAAATTGTGAAAGATCAAATATTTATGAGTGATGCTTACGAGTTTTTAATGACTAGTTAACTAAATTTAAGCTACTGATTAAAAGATAGTAAAAAATTCTGAACTTCTTTCTTCTTTCTTGCTCTGAACTTCTACATCTTACTCTGGCCACTTTTTTTTTTTTTTACTTATTTAGCTATTGAAATCTTCCTGGCTCCTGTACATCTAGGGATTACATTTTATTTCAGAGTCCTTCTCTTCAAGTAATTCATCTTTTGCTGTTTTCTGTATAGCTTCATTAACACTGTCAACATTTTTTGGGGAATTGTACCTTAAGGATAGAGTCCCTAGGGTGCATATGTTTCTTAATGTTAGCATAATGCCATTTTTACATAACTAACAGTAACAGCTCATAAAAATTTTGCATGTGTGTGTGCATGCCTGTGCACACGTGTGTGTGTGTGTGAGAGTGTGTGAGAGAGAGAGAGAGAGAGAGAGAGAGAGTGTGTGTGTGTCAAGATACTTGGTGTGGCTTTTTGACAGAGGCCAGAAGTCTATGACCTCAGTCAGGGACTTATAAAAACAGACTGCATGCATTTCATCTCTTTTGCAATCACATAAAAATTATTTTTAAGCAGTCCTAGAATTGGTCTATGGATATGCACAGCCATAAGCACAATCACACTATGAGCAGATCCACATATTCTGGAAATC